>JABBWF010000173.1:0-96436 GCA_016647645.1 Suillus variegatus
GACAACATCGAGTCTCGGATCCAGCAATGCTTTCACTTGTTGCTGCATTCTTGTAGCATTGATCATGTTGGTCGCAAACTACATTTACTTCATAAAGCCATGCAAAATGTCATTCGGCAGACCGATATCGTAATTGCATGAAAGAAGGCGATCAAATCGCAGATAGACATATTGGCAACCCAGTGCAGCAGTCACGAAGCCATCCGATGATACATCCCGTCGAGATCAATACCGGTAAGTGAGCGTGCAGATCATCATGACAGTTCTTTGCTTATCATTCAGTAGATACCCTTCCGCAAGATCCAGTGAACGAGTTAGATGAAATCACTCAAATCGTTCTCTTCCTTGGCGTCGCATGCAGAGTTATCATAGGGGTCAGCAGGAGTAGCTGTGATCTAATCATGAAGATCATTTCCATCATACTATTTCTCGCATTCCGGAGACCAGATAACAGCCTCAACCCCTCCCACACACATATCCTAAAGCAGATCCCAATGACCTCAGAAAGTGCCGAGGCCAGATTCCATCTCAAGGGAAAGATTGTCCCGTATGCTGTCTGCAGTTGCCATTGCACCTATCCACCAACTTATGCACCAGGCTCGACAACTCCAGTATATCCTGAATGGTGCACTCATTGTCCTATGCTCACGACCGAATGTGGCGAGGCTTTGCTTGTTGGTGCTGATGGAAATTTCCGACCCAGGAGGACCTTCATGTACCACAATTTCAAGGATTATCTGTTCAGTCTCCTCTCTCATAGAGATATCGAGGCCGTGATGGATCAGGCATGCGACAATCTGATGGACTTGATTGATTCCCCCCATCTGTCCTTCGTCAAAACCCCCTTTGAAGCTCAATTTCTCCGTCAGTTCGATGGTCCTCATCCTGGTTCACTTTTTGTTGACAGAGGAGAGGAGGGACACTATGTCTTCGCTCTTCATGTGGATTTTTTCAATCCAGAAGGTCTGAATATCCGCAGCGTCAGTACATCATGCAGAATTATCTCTATGGCATGCTTAAATTTACCAGTGGATATCAGATACAAGCCGGAGAATATGTATGTTGCGGGTATCATCCCAGGTCCGAAGCAGCCAGTCACTGGAGAACCTCAACCACTACATCCGACCCCTCATCAATGATTTGGTAGATGCATGGCAGCGTGGTATCAAGTTCTCCAAAACGGCTTGTTACCCCCATGGCCGGCTTACTCATAGTGCCGTCGCCCCTGTTGTCTGTGACCTCCCCGCCGCTCATCATATTGCTTCTATGGCTGGAGTTGGCAGTCACTTCTATTGCAGTGCATGCAATTGTTATCATAAGTCTACCTGTGGAAGAGTTGACTTCGAGAAGTGGGAACCTCGCAACAAAGTAAAATTGCGAGAATATGCTGAGCAGTGGAGAGACTGCTGCTACATCCTCTGAACATGAAAGACTGTTCAAGACTCATGGCGTGCGCTATTCTGAACTCTGGTGCTTACCATACTGGGACCCCTCCCAGCAACTTGTCGTTGATCCGATGCACTGCATATTGGAAGGCTTGGTCCAACACCACACCCGACATCTTCTCGGTTTAACTTCAGAGTCGACCACATCGACATCGCCCTCCCCAGCATTTGCGTGTGACTTTGGCGAAATACCTCCCAGGACAATGACAGCCAAAGAGGTAACACAGATATCTGTGATTGCACCCTCCTCACATCTCATGTAGGTTCTGGCAATGATAATCAACTGGAGGAACACTTTGACAAGCTAAAAAGCACTCTGTCTCATAAAAATTCCAGGACCGTTGAGATTTGCCTGCAATTCTTTACATTGTATGCCCCAGAAAGTTGGCAGAACGCTGAAGATTAACTATGTCAAGGCTCTTGTTAATTGGGTAAGCTCTTCGCTGTGATGTTTCTTGCTGTCAAATTCTCTAACACACACTTCACAGCATCGCGGATAACCTCTAGTGGCCCCTCAAAAAGTTCGTTCAGTTCGAGACAGCAGAAGTACTTGATCGAATGCGTAACGTCATCCGTGATACGACCACCCCCACTTGGCTTGGTTCCGTCCCCAAGAATTTTGGCGAGGCATCTGCTGGGACAATTAAGGCTGATGAGTGGTGATCCCTTATCACGATCTATCTTCCCATCGCCCTCGTGAGCTTGTGGGGAGCTGGTACATCGCATTCTTCTGATGAACTTGCTGTTCGCCTCAAAACTATCCTCGATCACACTATGGAATTAGTCGGTGCAGTGTATCTTGCTTGTGCACGAACAATGACACCAAGAAGGGCTCAAGCCTATCGCTCGCATATCGCTGCTTATGTCGGAAAGTTGCAGACAATTCATCCCACCTTCTCTGTGCAACCGAATCACCATGCATCGTTCCATATATATGATTATCTGCTCCTATTCGGGCCTGCTCACTCATGGTGGTCTTTTCCTTTCGAACATTTAATTGGAATTATACAACGCATTCCTATCAATCACAAATTTGGTACAGTCCTTTCAAAGCACAAACAAGAAAGTTAGACTTAATCCTGTTAGGGGAGCTTGAAAACACAATGCTTCTTTCCTATATCAAAGCTGCAAGACTTCGCCGTTGGCTCGCCCGACCAGACTGTCCACCTGCTATTCAAGAGTGTGGGGTCCTGTTTGATCAAGTATTCAATAAGAGCGCTACCAGTTCTATCCATGAGCTTGCCGAAGATCCTATGAATGATGCCATCAAGGTTGCCGACTGTGCAGCAACTAGTGTGGTGCCTGAAGACCTGTATACCCTCATCAGACAACGAACGGCAGTATTATGCGCTACACTCAAGTTCAACGGTGTGATCTACAGTAAGGCGTCTACACACTTGGGCAACAGCCAGATTTTCTTCTATCCTCACGGTCCACAGAGATCGGTCGTTAACCCCTGTCGCCGCCAGTATCAAATACATTTACAGTACTGCTGACAGGAGAGTTATTGTTTGCTGTACAGCGACATATCCCTGCTAGATAACCATACCATCAATCCCTTCTCAATATACCCTTATTTTCCGGTGAAATTGTACTCGACAGACTTCGAACCCTGCCTAGTGCTGCCGCGGTCCGGTTCGGTCCGGTTCAGAGGCTCCTGGATGAGAACCGAGAACCTGAACCATGGTCTGGTTCTACAAAATCGTCGAACCCAGAACCGGACTGTTGAGAACCATTCTTTGCGGTCCGGTTCGGTTTTTCTCTGGTCCGAACCCGAACCGAACCATAAAAATTTCAAGCACAAGAATAAACATTGACAGTACATCTACACGACATTGAATAGCTAGTCACTACATACCAGCTGCATGCCCCTCTGCCTCTACTGCCGCTGATGTATGTCCATTTTGATAGGCTGCCTTTATCAACTGCAGTGCGGAGAACGTGGCTGGTGCGAGTGCATTGCGGCATGAAGTCGATGTGATCCCCCCACTGGGAAAAGCGCGAGATGGATTGAGAATAATTCAGAACCTTGACAGTGTCAACCTCAAGAACAGGCACTTTATGATCATCCTGACTCACCGAGGACACTTCCGAAATATTTCGGAAGTGGTAGGCCAAAGCTCAAGGCTTTGGCCGGACGAGACAGACTGTTGCCTCCTGGGTCAAGAGCGGAGCTTGGCTCGTCGACTATCACAAACTTGATGTCCTCAGACAGCATATGCATAAATGTCCGGGAGCTGCACAAGTTAATCAGTCACGCACCGTTTTGCGCGCCCCACCAAGTTTGCAGATCTCAAGACAGTGCCTGAGGTAGTGTCGTAGTAGCGAGTCAGAAGTTTCAGTATGGTTGATTTTCCTGAGCCGTTTGCGCTGATGATGACCACCAATTGACTTGCTTTTATCAAAAAAGAAACATCCTTCAATGCATCTCTTTCAGACTTGACACCCGGAACTCGCGGAACATGAATGTGTGGTAGGATTCTTGAGAGGAGCCAGTTGGGAGACCGAGCACGAAAGGTTTGCTAGCGGTCAGTGCAAAGTCACTAATGCTAGTTGAAAGGAATGAGTTACAGGCAAGGAAATATGGATGAGGATGCTATGGATGAGGATGCTAACGCAACACGTGGCCTGGATCCAGGGAAAGTAGCGCAAGGGAAAGGAAGTGCACGAGGAGAGATGGATCTGAGTGCGTGGGTGATCAAGGAAACATATATCTGCGACATATTTAAACAAATGTCAGTGTGTGAGAGAATCAAACTTTTGATTAGTTAGTACGTACCCTCAAAAAGGCTAAAGGCAGAAGACTAGAGTGCAAATCCCGAAGTTTGGTCGACATCGAAGTAAGTGGTGTCGAAGTCAGAGTTGAGAACGGTTCGGAACGGTTCGGCAAGACCGAACCAAAATAGAACGGTTCAGCGGGACTTAGAACCGAGAACCGATTTCCGGTTCGGTTCAGGCTGACACCAGAACCGTGGACCGAACCATCCAGAACCGGACCAAAAGTCCGGTTCGAACCATGGTTCTGAACCGGACCGCGGCAGCACTAACCCTGCCTTGAAAATGCCAAGGTGTCATGGGTCATTAGTCACTTTGCACGATGGAGGGTTTCTGACCGTCACGCTGTGATCCTATCCTTATCTCGTGACTGAAACTACCTAGCCAACATCTAAACTTGCATTGTTATAGCTTTCAATATGAATATATTTATTTAATCTCTTGCATTTTTGCAGGTGGGTGAGCGGGCGATGGGTGGGCGATGATCGGGCGATATATTTAATCTGAAGACAAAACTTGAAGTTTCGTCATCGCATTTTGTTGCCGCCGTGAACTTGATATTTTCGGCAGGGTCTAATTGTTTGATACAACTTAACATAGTGACCATGGACCAAACTTCAAGTAATTGTCCCAAGTTGAACGTCATAATAAAACTTTAAATTCAAGCACACGCTCAAAATCTGACAATATTTCTTATTTTCGGTGACGTATGGTCAGTGCAAAAATAGCTGCCAAAGCTTTATATTTTGGATTTTGCACAAAACACTGACAAAATTTGAAGTTATGTGCCCATATATATGTTAGTTTAAATTTCAAAAATGTTCTTTGCATTCCGGATAACATTAAAACCTATCTTAAATATTTCTAACCCTGCTGTGGTAGTAACTTGTAAATAATCAGCGTTCAACTGTCGTTGTGGGCACGCAAAATCTCTGCCTTCTCATTGGTTGGAATATTGGTTCGCATAATTCCGAACTCGTTTCCAAATCGCGAGGTGAACGAGGTGCAAATCGTTTCAATTCGTTAGTCCAATTTGTGTCGATTTACCACAAATTTCCACCTCGATTCGATTCGGTAACCTCGCCTCGGCGGCAACACTATGCCGACCGGAGGGGAGTACTAGAAATGAACGCTTAACTTACACGCGTTACAGACACTTACGAACGCTTACGACTTCACTGGTAACGCACTCTGAAGATAACATAGGCTTGATTTGATCTCTAAAACAATACAGACATCTAAACTTTAATCAAAGCTTGATCAAAGCCCGTGGCGCTACCTTCGGCGTTTGAGGAGTCAAAAAATGAACCAACTACTGTTGATGCTTACAGCTCTGCAAGAAACAGGCTGAAAAGTTGTTTCGGAACTTCTGGAACTCACACCTGTCCCACTCTCTCTTGTCGCCTCACTCGCATCGGTCATGGAAGACGAGAATGGACCTGTGCGTCAAGTTCGTCGGACAAGCATTATGTCATCGAAACTACAAGGAATGACTATCGTATTAGCTCAATTACGCCCTGGCCATGCCTGACAGGTTATCCAGACTTAACCCAACAACAGTGGGAATGTCATGGAACCCTCACGATAATCAGCCATAACGATACGTTCGTCCTACATGGGCTACTGCTGGACATCTCGATCTAGGTCTCGTAGAACAGTGCAGAAACTGTGAGTGTGATGTAGATGAGTGCATGAATGGGGTCAAGGAAGCTCGATGGGAGGGCGACATGTAGCCTGCGAAACTAGGTACGACGCACATCTGAGGGTGTCAACATGTTCAAATACAAGTGATACAGGGATCAGTGGACCGTGGTGAGGTGCGACGTTGCTTTCCTTAGTCAACTATGAATTGCGGGTCTGAGCTGGTGCGTATATTGATCCACCTAGCTCTTAATTCTCATGCGTCGGTGCTGTTCTGGCAGATAGAACAGTAAGGTGAGAGGTGTGCTGTAAACGACTTAGGTCACATAATCTAAGAGGTCAAACCGAGCATGTGCACATAGATCATCTATCATGATCGATGATAGCCTGGCACGACCTGGCAAGTGAAACATAGTCATATACGACAAATTAAATGCAAATAATACTTGGAAGCAGTATGCTTCCCCTCCACCGACTCCGCCATGGTTGAAATGTTGATGGGTAATCCTGATTTTCAATAAGCCGATTTGCAGGTATCGTTATCGTCCTGGTGTGTGATTTGCGTTATGTGCACCTCCACTGGGGTACGCTTGACATCATATCGCTGCTGGGTTTCTCGTGCCATCTCGTTGGCTACCCTGACAGTCGAGAGGTAACTATGACTTGAAGTTGTTTTCCTCATTGCTATTCGGATAATAATCATGTAGAAGGTAATAGAGATGATCGGCGTAATCTAGGGAGCCAAAGCTTGGTTATTTTTGATAAAAGGGAGTTGACAGTGGAAATTACCATGTCTAGTACGACATATTGTCCGTTGTTCGCTTTGACGAAACATACCAATGCCGACAGGAGCGTCACAGAGTACAGAATAGCGGAATCTGCAAGCACGTGCACTATTGGCATCATAGAGCACTTCGTAGCGCGAAGTGCGGCGACATCGCGTTCCATCCTCCAGATCCGATATGCCAGAGATCCTGAACAAATTAGTCTCGGGCCTCGATTACTCAGGTAAAAAGTATGCTCACCTGAAGCCGATAAATTACTTCCAAGTGTCATGACATAGAAAACCATGCTCCATTGACCGGTTGATTTGGCGAAGATGTCTCCAGCATCGCTAGTTGCTTTGGAAAAACTGTAGACCGCACCAAAGCCGCACACTTGGATGGAACATCAGAGGGATGACTTCCTGAGCATGATTGCGACCTAACCTGCCATACCGAACCACAACAAACTCGGTACAATAATAATCCACACAGATTGCCAGACGACGTAACAGCGATAAATCTTTGGCCGGAAAAGACATTTCATAAGCAAGAGGGTTGCAATCTGGCAGATAAAAATTGAACCCACCACAATCCCATCACCAAGCATTGTCTGCGAGGTATATAGTATATTCTTGACCATAAATGTGATTTGGGCAACATCTGCAAAGAATGCCTCTGGTCCCCCTGAGAATGTATTACGATAGGTAACCAGTCCCTGTTCAACACGAATGAAGTCTACTATCATGTGCTTGTGAGGCTTGAGTACTGATGACGCCAGATGCAAAAGGGGAGAAACTTACTGCAGTACTTAGGATCAGCAGCATGCATGCTACCACAACATTTGGGCGATGAATCTTGTTTATACGACGTTTGTAGGTCAATGCCCACATGGTACCAATAAACATGAGGACTGAAAAGCCTGAATAACCCAAGCTTAGTGAGTATGAGACGGACAAATCCATTGTGATACGTACCATATAAGATTCCTTCCATCGTGGTTGAAAATATAGCAGCAGTATCCAGTGGCATGCCTCTCGAAGCCATAGCAAGTGGAGTCTTGGGGGTGTATCGAGGATTAGGATGCGGATATCTTGTCTAGTCTCATGTCAGCTCAGGTTCTTTAAATGCCAACATGTCATCTGCCGATTACATGCCATGATGAATTGCACCAGTACCTTTTCACCACAGTAAACCCGATTGGCTTGGACTTGAAACATCGCAACCATGATGCCAACCATCATAGTACCAAACATTTCATGGATAGCCTCGGTCCAATTTCATTACGGAAGTAGTGAGGCTCTCATCTGCGAGTTCATAATTATATAGCATTCGTACCAGTAGCATGCGCACTGTACGCACCCACTGAAGCCTGAGGACTTGGATGATGTTATATTTGAAATTGCGGAGATCAGTCATGGATACCATTGGATGCTGTAACTGCAACAGGCGGAGGTGTGCGCAAGAGCGCTCAAGGCATGCGTTTGATCCCATAGACGCAGTTTGGAGAGATCTCAATTGCTATGTGCCACACACCCGATCTCCCCGCTAATCAGTAGATAGAGAGAGATCCTGTCACCGTGTTCCCTTCTAATGTTGCTAAAGTCAAATGCCACAATCCGACTGGTCTCCCCACGCTTTTATGCAGTAGTCACCCCTACGATAGCAAATAGAGAGTGATACTCAAATCTGTAGAGAAAGTAGTTGGAGACATTAGCTCAGTACATAGTTTCATTTCTCACAATTTCGCAAGGTCCGCGGGATAACGTCGATTTCAAAATGGCGTTACATTGGAAATGACACTATCACTATCACTATCTTGCGTGTTGATCGGGGAGACAGGTCGTTGACCAATACAGAATGGCCAGGAGAGGTCGAGGTATAATGGATTGTGGAGATACTCTATCAAAAACAAATGAACCTCATTGAAAGCGGCCAATAAAAAACTGTCGACACTTACCGCCTACCAAAGCCAAAGTCAAAAGTCAAAAGTCAACGACTTCATGTCGTCTTTAGACGACCTTCTGAATTGGGCCGGCGCAAATTGTCCCGGTCTGGAAAGGCGATAGCACCACGACAGATTCAGTTAATGAAGCTATGCACAGTGCCAGTCAGGAGTAAAACCTTAGCAACAATGACCGCTCCACCCTCAGGAATGCACATACTATGATAAGAACGGGGTTACTGTACGGTTGACAAATCCAAGTCTGTGTATGAAGGCAACCGTAACGCGCTACACCTGGCGCTCAGCCTGTCATCCGATGGTTATGATGCACGAGTTCCAGGGACGTCAACGCGAGTGGTATTGATAATACACTTCGTGATATCAGATTCGCCAAAGACCGCGCAGCTTTCTTTAGTCAAAGTTTATCACTCCCGGTTTCCATACCACGAGTGATGTATGTCCTATTAGATAGGTCAGCCGGTAAATGTCCGGCATACACCAGTAACCTCACGTTAATCACCTGTTGCTATACAAGAATCATCCATACCATGACCGTTTACATGTTCCACAATGACACCCTCGTTTTCAGATTGGGGCACATGAACCTCAGCCACCGCATCGTCCTTGCCCCCTTTCCCACTTTCGCGCCTATATCAGTCGCGCCCTCGGATCCCCACGCAGCCGCTTATCTCCTTCACAGGACAATCAGTGTCTGGAAACCACCCTCGTCACTGAACAAGTAGAATCGTGGAGCGTGTCACTGATGCTATGCATTATGGGGATAGTAGCTTTATTTATGCTAGCTGTGGGCACTTGCTTGAAGTCGTGGATGCAGCCTAGTACTTGCTGAGGGTCTGTATCAGGTTGAGGCCGTGGAATCCATTTCAAAAACGAGTGGACTTTGGACAACCTAAAGAAATTGATTTATTGCAGCAAGAGGCGTGCGATCGGGAAACTTCCAACATGCCAAAAGTTGGGATACCCTCCCTGGAGTAACAGCGTGCAGTCAATTTGCGAGAATTGTAAAAGAACGACACGAAAAGCGAGCAAAGTGCAACGTTGTATAAGAATGAGTCATCTGGATTATATTCCGAGGAATTTGACAGTCACGTGTCCCAGGGTGATGGACGCCATGAGTCTGAAGAGTTTGTCATTCCTTTCATTCTCCGTAACCCATTGAATAGAGGAAATTGCATCTAAGCACCAATAAGTTATCGGCCATCTGGCTTCAGCGCGTCCAGGGGGAAATTAGTAGTAATGTGTAGCGCAGAACATTCTCGATATGGTTGTTTTGCATGTGTCGGAAATTCCTAATTTAGCTTTCAATACATTACAAAGCATTGAAATGTTTAAATACAAACCTCGACTTGAAATGGCTTCTAATAATAGAGTGCGTGTTGTAATGGTCGTTACAATCGCGGTTGCAATGCCCATTGCAATGGGCATTGAAACCGGTTGCAATCAATCTGAGTCATTGTAATAGACTGTTTCCATTCCTAAGCCGCGGTGAGCATTGCAACCAGTTGCAACGATGCCAATGATTGTGATGAACGTAGTCTCTTGGAATACCGTTACAAGCGCCCTTCGATCATGTTGTTCACAATTGTAATATCATCTTTTTGTATTTGTATCTGCTACAGTTACAGTACTATTATAATGTAGACATTCTGCATTACTCGACACTCGATTCAGATCTGGACCAGACACACAACTACTGTCACTCAGTCTGAATCAACAAGCCGCCCACGAGACCCCCACGAGACAAGCACTCGAATCCTGAAAACAATTCATGCAAAGTTAGAACGATCAGAACCTTGGCAGTGCTGTGTCAATGCGCTCACCATACAAGAATCAGGAACACCATGAACATTGAGGACAATATCGAGGATGTTCCTCAGCAGTGGCCTGATTAAATTTTTAGCACGCGAAGAGGACACAGTACCATGCACTCGTGAATACATACCGGTTCAGGTCTCTCACCAACGTGCCACAGCGATTTCCTTGGTCATAGTCACTGAGCAACCCCGCTTGGGCACTGTGCAGAAAAAAATTAAATCAGAATCAACCAACTAAAAGAACCACTAAATGAACCATGATTGTCCGGTCCAGGCAATGTTACGGTCCACTCATTGCACAACGGAAGTGTTACAGTGGCGAGCAGGTGTAAGGTCCAGGTGTCGTCGTGTCAATCTAAATGAAGTGTCAATGTGAACTGAAAATCGGTAGAAAAGGGACGAACATTGTCTGAATCGTCGAGCAAAGTCTCCACAAGCATTCGATTCAGATTCAACACGCCCTCTGAATCTGAATCACGTTGAGAACGTCGAGTGGGCGCATATGAGTTCAAAAAAGACACGTCGAGTAGCTTAGACTTAGACTGTAACTGAAGCAGAGACAAAGGGACGTGGGAAATTAAAGGACACTGTTGAATCCTTATTAGAATCTTATTAATATGAATTTAAACACTTGATATATTATTATAATAATAGATTCAGAATTTCGACTTAGACTTAAATTGTCAATGATTCAGAGCGCGCGCAAGTGTGAATTACAATCAAATCAAATTTAAAAGCAGCAGGCAGTAATACAACATGAAGCTTGAAGTGTGACTAATATCTATCCCTAGCGAGTGCGTCGAGCACCACGACGAACACCTTCAGCTGCGGCTGCAGGCAGCTTCTTCTTTCCTCTCCCTCGAGTTGGCTGCTGTCCTACTCCATCTGAATCCGGCACCACAACCGGAGTATCAGTATTAGTGGCTTCTGGGCCCGTCATTACAGGCACTTTGGCATGCTTTCTGGAAGCACTGCTGAGGGCGGAGGCAGTACTGAGAGTAGAAATAGCACTGAAAGGTGGGGCAAAATCTTCTGGAGGCTGTGCCGCCTCGAAAACATCAGACTGACGAGAGGTAGTGGCGGCTTGTGCTGTAGAGGATGGTCCAGGGGCAGGTCCAGGTAAATCTGAATCTGATTCACTGTCACTGTCCATATCAAGTGCGTTCATGGCACGAATGATTTCGCTGGAGTGATCTTCCTGACCAGCTGGGCCAGAGGCAGAAGACTTTGCGGAGCCGAAAACTTCTTGGTTGATGTTTTGAACGATAGTCTGGATGCGACGGCTATCCCACTTTGTGAGTAAGAGCTTCTTATAGTGGTAGAATAGATCCTTGTAGTTGATACCGGATGACTTTCCTAAGCCAGACTTCTGGAATTCGGTGTCAGGTGACAGCAGAAAGATTACCTGTGATATCAACTGAGCAACACTGTCGCTCAACATAGGGTGGATGACTCACAATGACGGCGGCCCATGCAATGGACCCTGGTGTGACCTGTTCGAAGTTCCATTTGCGTGCATTCGTCTTGGGTCCGCTGGTCGTCTCTTGATGAAGTGAAGTGACACCGCGTAGTGCAGCCTTCAGAACCTATTCAGAGGTGCGTCATCACACGGTCTGCAAGAGGACACAGCTGAAAAGCCTACCTTAGCCAAAAGCTCCCAGTTTCCGAACACGGTCTTCAAGGACGAGTCTTCCTGCATTCCAAGAAATAAGACCGGTGGAAAAGTCTTGTACTTTGGATTTGCCGCTGACACTCCAAGCATGTCCCGAATTTCCGCGACGTCAGCTCTGCGGTAGTTGGTATTGGCGAAGTACATCCCTGGAAGGCCAAAGATATCGCCGGCGACACCACGCAGCTTATTGATTTCTGAGGAGCGAGCCTCAGAAATGGACTTCATTACCTGTTGAATGTTAGTTACATTTTAAATTAGTATCAAAACATATAATACTTACAAGATCGCTGAAATACAAACTTTCCATGGCACCGTGTACGCGATCGGGAAAGTGCTGGAAAAGTTCATCCAAGAATGCTGATTCCTGCGTCATCGCTGTCAGGTACCGGTCACGGCTGTTGAATGGAGTTGGATTCTCGGGGCGTGGCTTGCTGAGAAGGTCGGAATTAGGGAACATTTCAACAGTCAGGCCGTATTTACGAGCGAAGAGTGTTATTGTTTGCTCATGGGCCAAAAGTTCATCAGGTGCTTCCGCGCGACGTTTTCGTTTTGGTTTCTCAGCGACCAGAGTTTTGTTCTCCTCACGAAGAGTACGATTGTCCTCGACAAGCTTCTGAAGCTGAACCTGCAGCGCCTTAAGTGCCTAAAGTGAGAGAGAGGAGTTAGATGGGTAATGTAGTCAAACACTTAAAACATACCTCCATGAGGTCTCCCTTTGACGTGTTTGGCCCTGGAATTGCAACTGATTCGATATAAGGTTCTTCATCTGAATCATTGTCAAATGTGTTTCCAGAGAGATGCGACATGACGCAAAATGAACTGGAGGGATTCAGAAGGGAGACAAGAAAACGGTCAGCACAACACCCCAGTATTATATAAGGCAAAATTTTGGTGTACCTCGTGTATGCTGCAGCCGAAGATTCCTCAGGCTGCAGTGATGTGCTGGCACCAAGAAGAAAAACACCGTGATGCACCTTGAAACGTGCTTGTGCTCCGGCCATGTAATGAAGGCATAGCCTGACCTTAAAACATAATATGAAATCAGCACGAGTATCAATCAGCGTAATATTGCGGGCTGGTCTCTTACGTTTCGTGGGCCTCCAGTTCGGCTCTGCCGTGACGCTCAAAACAGGCTGGGAAAGACCATCGTTTGGCTGGGGAGGTGATATGTGCTAGCCCGAAAGATATCACGGGGAACGGCGGCAAAAAATCGGGCAAGATCGTGTAAAGGACGGTGGCCAAGAAGGTGAGCATGACTGAGAGATAAGGATTGAGAGTCGAACGAGCAAAAGGTGAGGCCTTCCGCGTCGGATTGCGGAGAACGAATGAGAGCATCTAGAAGGAAAGTTCCAATGCAAGTCTGAAAGAAAGAGTCAGTGAGAAGCCGTCAAGTTGGATGTTAGTGAACAACATGCCACGTTAGAGAACAAAGAGTTCTGGTGTGTGGGTGTCGTGTTGCGACCGCCGCGATTGCGCAGTTGATGACCAGATGGGAAGAATGAACTCCCGAGAAGTGGAATAAGTGCGAGAGTCGTCGACCCATGCAGCACGACAATCAGAAGATGATTTGATGCTCATCTGTGACTTGCTCTTGATGGGGATCTCCATATGGAAGCCTTGCATGTAGATGACAGTGGCAAACACGATGGAGGTTCATAATGTTTGGGAGCCTATCACGCCAAATCTGAAGAAGCTCGTTGAGGGAGGATAATGACACATACCATGCAATCTGGTGACAGGATTTCTAGCAGGAGTGGAAGGAATGGTCAGACGAGACTTGAGTAGAAGGAATGGTCGGACAAGATTCGAGTGAAAGGAATGGTCGGATGAGATTCGAGTGAAGAAGCCAACAAGAGTTGAATACCGGTGACGAGGGTGGGTTAGTTTAAATCATGGAAGATAAAGATACTTATGGTGCCAAATTTTTTGCACGCGTTGATCAGAGTGTTGATGAACCAGTTGGTTGTCTGGTTGCTGACCTTGTTGTAGTTGAGAATTACCCAGGCAGATAAACTCTTCGTCGGTTCATGGAAAGTTTGGTCGATCATCATATTCCATGAACCGTTTCGCGGTTGCTGTAGGTAGGGGGCCCCGTCTACCAAGATAAACACTTCGTCCGGTCATGGAAAGTTTGATTAATTATATTCCATGAACCGTTTCGTGGTTGCTGTAGGTAGTCTAAGGGAGTATATAAAGATAAACTCTTCGTCCGGTCATGGAAAGTTTGATTGATCATGTTCCATGAACCGTTTCGTGGTTGCTGTAGGTTGAGAATCAGATAATGGTACGACCTTCTGGCATCCTGGACTTACTGACGGCTGGCAGATGTTCAACATCAAACGCGCACGATGTGCCCTGCCTCCAGATGCATCATCTTCATGCGAAGAAACATGTCTGTATCTACAGTATCAACTACAAGGTAATCAGAAGGCCCATCCGGTACTAGAAGCGCGCCACGTATGATGGATCTGACTGAAAAAAACTGTGCCTCTGCCCGTCGTCTTGCTCGAACTCTGAAAAGGTTTAGATCCCTGTCCTTTTGAGAGCGCTGACCAGTGGGAACATCAAAGGGGTGAATAAGAGCGAGGGGATATATGCGGTCCCCAATCAGACATTCGAAAATGAAGAGCAGCTGGCCAAGAATGACTTTATCTTCTGTCAGCCGAATGAAGACACAGTCGAAGCGCGGGGAACCAAAGAAAAGGGGATTGCATCGTAGATAGTCTGTATGTTGGCACCAGTCGACCATCGATTCATAGTTGACACGAAGAAATTGGTGCGCTGTAATCTACTTGTATGTTAGCACATTAATAGTCAATGAACAAACTGAGAAAGGATATCGTACATGATTGTTTCCTCGGAGATGAATACGTCTACCATCAGGTAGTGGTATATCCGACGAGGGTAACAGAACGTTGAGGAAATCATTGAGTTTGATGCGGAAATTACCAAATGCTTGGTCGTCCTGGTGAGCTTTCTCAATCGCATCAAAGGTCTCCGGAGGTTGTTTCGATCCAAGCTTCACATGAAAGGAACCGCCGGTTGAGATAGGGCGGTCGACAACATTCGCGATGAAGTCTTCTTCCTCCAGCAAGTCTTCTTCGTGCAATTGACGTTGGTGCTCGTCAAATTCATATAAACGACGGCGGATACGATCCGCAACTACTTGCCATTGATTGATTCGGAGGATCTGTCAAACGATACATCAAATTTAAGTTAGTAAACGATCGTTGTAACAACGCACCTGTTCTGCTACATCACGAAAGTTCGTCCGCAGCAAATATGAATCCTTTAACGAGCCGTGCATCTTCTCGTTCGGTTTCGTATTATAGTTCCGCGTAGCTCCTTTTGCTTCGACATCATCAAAAATATGCAGGTCCATATGCAACTTTGGATAGTTCCAATTTTTTCCATTCTCGTCAGCCGTTTTGTTGATGTATTGCTAATAATGAGTTGATTAGTTGACTATTGGTAGCAGTAGACACATGCAACATACATGCAAAATGGCCGAAAACATGCGATGTGTGTGACGGCCGCTGCTGATAGTTTCGGTCGTGTGAACTTCGAGCGAGGCGTACATATCAAGTTCGAGGTAAAGACGGACACAACGAAGGAGTAGATAACCAAGAGGACAGTCCTGCTCAGTTAAAATGTCATGGGTAGCATATACTATCATCTAGAAATATGTCAGACTCAAGCTAGTAACACAAAAGCTTGACACGAACCTTTGAAATGTCTTCGTGCACAGAGTTGTCCGTAAACGCAATGTTCATTACGTGGTTTGGGTGTTTCTGATCTCGCCAACGGGGAAATGCGTGATAGCTGTATTAAAACACGTCAATTCAACTCAAAATTTTTCTGAAGAAAGTGTTACTTCTTATCTACTTGAGATGTTTTGTCTCGTCCAAGACAGTTGATATACTTTTGAAGCTCGACCCACAAGTGATCCGACCATCCACCGCCAGAGTGAAAGTGCAGTTTGTCCCACGACAGTGCACGATGCACATCGGTAGACTTCATTGTCCAAAACGCATTCTATGACGAAGTTAAAAAATGTGTCAGAAGAGTACAGATAACCTCACCAGGATATCACGGAGTCCGTATTCTTTTAGTGCCTCCTCCCTCTCTTCTGCGGTGTCCTTTGCTCGTGCAGTTGCTAGGATAGCCTGCGAGTCACAGGATGTGCGACGTGGATAGCAGCGTGTCGTATCACTAAGTTTGTCGTGTGGAACCAGACAAACGGGGCATGGCCAAAGGGCCCTGACACCTCGAGTGAGGGACATTAAAGACCTTGAAACACAATGAGTTAGCAAGAGGGCAGCATTGAAGTTAAAATCCTACTGCTCCTCAAAATCGGACGATAAGATTAGTATTAGTGGAAAAAACCAGCGCTGAACCCTGTCTAAACAGTCAAGCCACTGTCCCGTATTGGATTTTGTCGCTAGCGAAGCGAGGATCCTTTTGAAGGACTCGTGCCATACTGTAGCCTTAAAGTTGGCCCACGCCGGCTTGCCAGAGTGTTGCTTATCTTCCTTCACCTATATGTATAGAATTAGCTTGAATCAGCGGACATAACAAATGTACCAAACCACGGGAAGCCACCCAACAATGTAACCGCCACCCATCCCCTGACCGTTGCGAATGTCAGTGGGTAAGTTGGCTAATCGTGCCACGACAGGGTACCCTTTCGCGGTACCAAAACTGGATAATTTCGTCTTGTCAGCATACAAAATGAAGGCAAGGGGCTTTGCATCGGGCGGCAGCTGCGACTACACAATACATCGAAATTTAAATGCAATTAAAATCACTACACGTGGTACATTGACATGAATAGTACATACTTGAGCATCCCAGAAGTTTTGAGCCGTAAAGGGCTCGTCTACGAATTGTTCGAATGACTGGCCATTGAACTTCGACAAGTGTTGAGCATCGAAATGAAAGTGAGGAAATAGATAAGGATCATGGAGGAGGTCGGTGGCCCATCCCCAAAGATCACGATAGTAGACATCAAAATCCCAAGATTTATCAGCGAAGGGTATCGAAACGACGTCTTTCGTAAACTGAGCTCAAATGTTAGTCCGATGAAAATTATACAGTAAGCAACGAGACAACCCCTGTGACACGTTGAGAGGCAGCGTCCCACTTAGCGCGGATATCCTTATGGTTCTGGAAAGTGAACTTCTCTGACTTCCGCGCACAACGGCGGCAGATGTCAAGGAGATGGTCTGTCTGAGCGTTATTGAGAGCCGCTTCGAGGGCAATTTCAGCGATATCAAACTCTAAACGAGACTTGAAGGGACGCCAAGGTTGTGCGTCAGGTTCAGGAGCGGACCACGAGGAGTGATGGGCTGGGTGACGCTTGAAATCACCGAACGCATGAACTTGCGTTGGGATCCCGCTCTTTGGGTGGTGTACAACCTTGATATCATCGACCTCGAATTCGCGATATTCGAGGTCTCCATCATCACCGGGGACAAATTGTTGATCCTCTAACATCCACATCAATTAAATGATGCACGATTATGAAAAATTGATGGAATCACGGAACTCACCGAAAATAGGGTACGGATGTTCGACGCCATGAGAACTTGTCAAAGACGGGCCATTCTGGCCTGTCGCAACTGATTGATAGATGAATGAGTGAAATAGACGTCATAGTATATGACACAAAGGGCGAAACTTACCTTGTGTCTGATTTGGAAGCAGGATGTTTGGATCTGCAGCTGTGACATTGATAGTCCTGCGTCCAGAACCATCGGGATTATTTACTGCAGCTATATTCTGAATCAGATGGGAAGGTGATAAGAGCAACTCAAATTAAAAACGCACCTTTTCGCTGCCTGATCGATTCCGCGACACGTTCATCATGCGCCCGCTTTTGCGTGTTCCTCTCGCAGGCCTTTCGGTGCGTGGCCCAACCACGTGGTTTAATATTCTGTTCGCACAGATTGCAGAACTTCGCCCGGTCGGAGCCCATGATGTTGACAGATATATATAAGGTATCTACAGAGTTGATGTAAGCAAAGAGATCGAGGAATACAGATGGTGAGAGCGCAAATATGAGGAACAACCGCCTTACAATAGCTTACAATCGCCTGACAATGCATTGAAACTCAGCGAATGATCTTACATCATCATGCCAATGGCAATTTCAACGACATCTCAACAACCGAGCATTGAAATAGGTTTCGCAAATTTCCGACATGGTCTACAGGGCTGAGTGGGAAAATTCTCACTTGCAGCACCTGGAGTTTACCTTTTCATCAGCAACCATGGGCGATGCTAAGAGTGCCTATGGGTCCGTCCGTCTCTCTGCAACTTCGCGGTGTGATAGGTTCGATATGTGTATAGTTAGAGAGTCGATCTGCCATGTTTTTCTGGAGGCATGTTCTCCATTTTCTTTCTGCCTCGCCAATTAGATTTTAAATACTGATGATCAATTTTTGTATACGATACAGTACTATTGAGGTCGTTGTATTTTGTGCAACTAGTGCTACATATATCTTTCCCGTCGATATGATTCTTTCCTTCGTCGTATCGGCTCTGAGAGTCTGAGTCACTCACCATATCCAGCGCGGTGGCTAGTGTCCTAGTTTTGTCCAGAAGAAGGTCTACCAGGAAGCACTCAATCAGTTCCTGCGTTGACATCTGGGAAGCAATAAGCCGTAGAACTGTCGCGACGTGCAGGACCACAAGTTCATAGAAAATATGCATATTGCTGACAAGCGTGTGGGCCTATGTCAGAATAACATAGGATGAGTAATAGGATAGTATTCGGGATAAAGCACGCTATAGTGGCATACTGTAATTGTGCTGCAGATGCCCCAAACAAACTCTCAACATACTGTTTTTGAATGACTGGAATGTCAATTGTATAAATTAGTCTGAACAGAGGTGTTTCTTGTGATTAAAAAATACCGACATTTCTATAGTAGCAAATCTTGTCCATGAGCTTTGGTAGCTTCACATAGCAGACGGGTATCCCTTCGTCGTGATTCTTGTTCCACACCAATGCCTTGGAATCATTTCTCCTCCGGCGTCTCCCACAAACTCCATTGATCAGATTCGTCCGCAGGCGCATGGTCTACGACCACCGAGCGCTCGACGCGTACACGTATATCGAGCCCCATGTCATTGCCATTGCCATTGCGAGGCGATGTGGGCGCGAGCTCTGCATCTTTGGAGGTTTTTTTCGACTGGCTCTTAGATTCGAACTGTGAGCGGAGACCAGACAATACTTTTTTCCGTGCACTGAGCGTGGGACGCGCGATGATCACTCTTTCCGAATGCTGGGGGTCCGAGTCAGTCATTTCTTTAGGATGCGAGGTGAGCGGAGCGGGAGTGGCGGAATAGACATGACAAGAGTCAGTGGAATAGCAGTCAAGCTCTGGAGTGATGTGTACCTTGCACATGAATGAGGATACGTTGGCTCATGATCCATGTCACAGCATAGCCCATCGATGCCCTAATGATGCCATTTGAACAGTCTGAATCTCAGATGATGCGAAATAGTGCGACACTTACCCTGCAGACTAACAATAGGAGCAGGCCAACATAATTGTTGAGTTTCCACGGTGCAGCAGTAATTGAGCCTACGTACCTGAGTCGAGACATCGGTTGTATGATAAAGGATGAGGTTCAGTACGTTCGACGCTGAGGGAATATTAAGAGCGTTATTATCACAAGGAGAGCGTCACTTGCCAGTTAACGCGACAAAATATCCAATGCCATCATATATCAGGCTAAGTACAATGAGTGATGCGCATCATCTATGCCAGGGATTAATAACTTACACCCGTATCAGTTGTTCTACTCTGGTAACGATGGTTTAGCGACCGCAAAGAAAGAGAGAAAAGGCGCACCTGCTGCTCAAAGGATTATAACGTAGAAGGCTCTTCGTAGAAATCGTCACCACCACAATGTCATACACCATAGCGGCGAGGTAGAAGAACCAAGTTGACAATGTTTTGGCAGCATCTGCTGAGGTGCAGCTATAGTTGATGGAGATATCAGCCGAATGCCTCATATTGGTGACAAAGAAACCGCTTACTTTCCCTAAAAAGAAACGCTATTTGCGTGAGATCTTGTTATGAGGAACACTGACGTACATTAATAATCACAGCTGTTAATTGTGATGGTCAATGCGAGCCCATGATTGAAATATAGGCCAGAACTCACGGGCCCGTCCAAAGATATCGGTGAACCACTCAACCTAAAACGTATAAGCAAGGAACGTCATTACTGTGTTTTAAGAGCCTACCACAACTATCAAGAAGTATATCAGCAATAGCGAAATTCCAATACCCCTACTCCTCCTTGAAACATTGAATGTCCTATACGGTATTTCAGTCTGTGCAGCTCATGTCCCACAAAAACACTGCAGGACATACCTGACACCTAGGATGACCTGTGATATCATCATTTGTATGACTACGGTATGGTCAATAAGGCCCTGGTGAGTAAACGCCAACAGAGCAAACCTTTGAAGATAGGTGGAACAAGATAATATTGTTGACATGCTTGTTGGGTAAAGCTGGTGGAGAAGTATCCGTAATTGCTGGCTACTACAGCCACGACACTGACATAGCTGCATTAAATGTGAGCGAAAAAAAAACTACATGTGAGAGAATGAGAACAAAAAATACCGTATGAGAATGAATAAGACACAGGATAGACTGTTGGGAATCAAGCTCGTCAACGACTGTATATGAATGCTCGCCTATACATACCTCATATGAAAAACAGACGATTGGCTTCGGTAAAGGCGCCATTCTGCAGGGAGTGTGAGGATATAACTGGACGTAATCAGTTAGAATACTGCGACAACCACGGGAACGCAACAGGGAAAACAAAGGCTTACTCGTAAAATGCGATGGAGATAGATGCTATTCGCAGATACTTCTCCGATGTTGTACTGTCTATGACCAAATTCCGTTCCATGATGTATATGTAAAGCCCGTGTTGATTCTGGTATGATGGGTCTACGTCAGACAGATCGTCCTTGATTAGGGAGGCAGAGGATGGGGTAGATTTTGGATGTAGCAAGGCTCCGTCCTTATGGCGAAGGCTTCTGAAAATGATCCAGACGCTTCGTTTTTAATAAGAGGAAGCAAGACTGGGTGGATCGGAGGATCACGGACTCGGAGGGCATCATTTTTCTGACAAAACGACACTTCGAAATCTAAAATTGATTGGACATGTTTCGAATGAGGATTTCTGGACTTGTCCGAGGGTCGGAAATATTCAGGCCCAGTAAAACTTTCGTGCAAGCTTGGCATGCATGTTTTACTTTAATCCATTTTGCTGATGTAAGCAGGGGTTCATTTATCCAACTTCCCCGAGGAACATTCACGTAAGTTAGTAACGAGATGATACTGTTTAGGCGCGAGTGAGATATGGGGATCGGCGAATTCCCAGTGATCAAACTCTGCGGTCCTGCGGAGTGAGACGACATCCCATCGCACGACCCTGTCTCGATGTGATTATCCTGTCATACATAAAAGATTGCATGCGAACCGGTGAGCCTTCAGATGATTCATGCTCTCGTGGACACTAGATAATTAACTTCAGTAACTGGATTGGGAGAGCGCTTGTCGATATCTGCATTACCTTCCGCAACGAAATCTAAGCTAATGATACATGAGACAGGGTGTAGATAAGAGATGTGATAAGCACACGAAAATTTCCGTTCCTTGACAGCGACGCTGCGACAGCACGCCTATGTTGTTGAACCACGTGAATAGTTCAGTTGAGTAACAGACGTGATGAGACATACGGGAGATTCTGATTATTGAGGACGAAAGATGCCGCCGTCATTTGCAACAAAGAGATGGTGGGAAAAACAAAAAGACCAAGTGGGTTCCATGGTAGTTAGATGTAGGAATGATTGTCGACTTACTCGGGATGCTGAAGGTGCAATCGATGCAAGAAGTGGGTTAATTAACATGTGTGAGCTTGATTGATTTGCACAAATCAATTTGACACTTGGTATCGTTTCGTCGAGCAGATCATACCAGTGTGCTTTCGCAGGCTGCGTAATGAAGACCGGGAAATTCTGTGTAGTATCTGCTTAGGCAAAATGTTCTTCCATTAGACAGAAGGCGTAGTAGGTTCATAGTAAGAATGGAGATGACCCAAAATTTGCCCTGTTCAACGATTTAGTCAGATCTTTTCCCGGTTGGCTCGATAAAAGTTCGATCTGCGACAAGGACATACCACCGCGGAATTTATACGTGGGTACTCTGCTACTGACTAGTAAAAGAGGTTCAAAATTTTCAGATACACCACGCACCTTCATGGCGTCGTATTCGCCTCTCCAAATGCATGATCTGGATCATCAACCTGAAGACACTGAAGGTGATATTCTCCTCCCCGACAAACACACCCCTGAGCATAGCACTGCGGACCCCTCATCTAAACGGCCTGCTTGGGCAGCGCTAGTGTTACAAGTCATCGCAGTTATTTGCGCGTGCACATTGTATAACGTTGCCTCAGCCTCTGTTTCTGGGCAGCACAATATCCAAAAATTGCGTCAGCCGAACCAGTTTCCAGGTATAGAATTGGTGGGCAGCCCTCAACAAAAGGAAAGGGGTACGTAAGTTCAGTGATTGTGCACATTATGATTATGTCCTGAACAAACCTGTGTGGCTAGCACCAAAGTTGTACTTTCCAAGCGCCATAGTACGGGTGAACAAAGCATTACCTGACCAAGTGTATAATTCAGGCTCGCACGTTATACTGAGCGACAGCGTAAGTGAAACTCCGTGCCCTGAAGCGACTTAGTTATTGATATTGTTCTAGGACTCGATGTTCTTTCAGTGGCACCTCGGCCAGTCCAAATTCACCTCTTGCTACATCGACAGCATCGTTCCCACTGTTGAAGATGGTCTTGCAGCCAACAAGTCCTATACTTCATCTGGGTCAATCACCGAAATCCAAATTTGGAATGTTACCACTCCTGTCGAGGGCATGACGAACCTCAGCTGGAACACACGACCCCAACGAATTGCACTAATGGGCACTGTTGCGTTCCTTCCTGAGAAAGAGAAGATTGAGCAGCTAGGACTCGAAGATGGCTGGCAATCACAGCTGGCAACGCGGTTCTCGTGTGGTAAGGAAGCGGCTGTTATTACCGTCGAGGTTGCATGCAATAGTTGTAGACTTGAATTCGAGCAAATATTCTCGGTTCCTCCGTTGGGTGAGTACGGCGGTGTCACGGGTTTAAACTGGCGGACTGATCTCATGATGTATCATAGCTTTCGACCTGATGGAAATAGGATAAGTATCATTCAAGGAATGGAAAGGAATGAATTTCAAACTCCGTCGGCACTTTTTGATACCAGCATGGTTTCTATTTCCTATGTACATCATTTAGCCCCGAACGAGAGAGGTGTCAGTAAGATAATGGTGGAGCCTGGCGAGCAAAACGTCGACAAACTCGTTCGCCAAATTGCTAGTTGTGAAAACCATTCCTATGTTGCAACATCTACCTGTCTACCTTGTACAAAGTGTTAATCACGTATCGTGTGAGGGGCATAAAACGGAAAAGTACAACGATGAATACAACGGTTTCTGTACACTTTTGCGTTTCTCATTATTGAGTCTACGTACTCTCGGCAACCTTCTTCTTGATAACATCAACCACACCAGGTTCAGCAACAGTGCTGAGATCACCGAGTTGATCGCCTTCACCAGCAACGATCTTGCGCATGATGCGACGCATGATCTGCATCAACATGAGTCATTATATGATCGCTTAGGAAGAAACAGGTCTGGACTTGCCTTTCCGGAGCGGGTCTTGGGCAGATCACTGACGATGAAGATCTTTTTAGGTGCCGCGAAGGGGCCAATCACTTTCCTGACTTGGAGTACGAGCTCCTTAGCCAGGGAAGCCTCGTCATTGTGGTCGTACGTGAATTCCCTGGTGTATTTGAAGTCAATCGACATTCAACAAAAGGACAAAAGACTGACGGTTTAAGTGTGACGAAGGCAAATACGGCCTGTCCCGTCAACTCATCAGCAGTACCGATGACTGCAGTCTCGGCGACACCCTTGTGCATGATCAAGGCAGACTCGATTTCAGCAGTCGACAAACGGTGTCCAGAGACATTGATAACATCTACAGAATGGTCATTACAGGCGGGACATCTTCCAAGGGACGTCCTCACCATCAATACGGCCCTTGATCCAAATGTAACCATGTTCATCGCGTGCGGCGCCATCTCCTGTGTAGAAAGCTCCACCATATGGCTTCATGTACGTCTCCAGGTAACGACTGTGGTCGTTGTATACAGTACGGGCAATTGAAGGCCAAGGTTGCTTGATGACGAGAACTCCCTCAACATTGTTGCCCTCTAATTCCTGTGAACTTTGTTAGTATCATAATCGAACAGAGTGCATTGATTTGAGTACCTTTCCACTGACAGGGTCCAGAATAGCAGGCTCGATACCGAAGAAGGGAACGGTTGCAGAACCAGGCTTAGTCTCAATCGCACCAGGGAATGGAGTAACCACGATCGACCCAGTTTCAGTTTGCCTTGAAGAGGATACTGAGCACGGCCACAAATACTTCGTGAATTCACTTACCAGAACGTATCAACAATAGCACACTGCTTCTTGCCAACATGTTCGTTGTACCAGTTCCAGGCTTCAGGATTAATAGGCTCACCGACAGAGCCAAGGACACGTAAGCTGCTGAGATCATGGTTCTCCACGTGTTGAGCGCCGAGTCTACGAAGGAGACGAATGGCAGTAGGAGCAGAATAGAACTGGGTAAGCTGATGCTTCTGGACGGTCTGCCAGTAACGGGATGGCGATGGGTAAACTGGAGTTGATTCAAAGACGGTAGTGCTGACTCCGTTTGCCAGTGGTCCATAAACGATGTAGGTATGTCCAGTAATCCAACCGATATCAGCCATGCAGGCGAACTTGTCGTCTGGGTGGACATCGAAAACGTATTTAACAGTAAGGGCGGCGCAAAGGAGGTATCCGCCGGTGGTGTGAACGACACCCTTTGGTTTCCCTGTAGATCCAGAAGTCTAAACATAGTTAAAAATCAAAATAGGTAAAAACACATGGAAAGAAAGCCACTGACGTAAAGAATGAAGAGCGGATCTTCTGAGGACATGATCTCGGGTGGGCAGTAATTAGGGACTTTGGCAGTCTCCTCGTGCCACCACTTGTCCCTGCCATCGACCCATGGCACCTGGCCACCGGTGCGCCTGAGAACAAGGACATGTTCAACGACAGGGCATTCCTTGAGAGCAGCGTCTACAATTGCTTTGGTTGCAATTGACTTGCCACCACGCCTGCCCTCATCGCTGGTAAGGACAACGCGCGACTTACAGTCTTGAACACGATCACGGAGAGACTCTGCGCTAAAGCCAGCGAAGACTACAGAGTGAATAGCGCCAATCCGCGCGCAAGCGAGGAAGGCAGCAACGGATTGCCAAGTCATTGGCAGATATACAGAAACGGTATCGCCCTTCTTGACACCAAGAGCCTTTAGGACGTTTGCAATAGAGCAGACCTCGCGGAGCAGCTCCGCATACGTGACGAGGCAGCCTTCATCGGGTTCGTCGGCCTCGTAGATGATGGCGGTCTGATAGATAGTATAAGATCATGAAACTTCGACAAGAAGGGCGGTATTTACTTTGTTTGGATGTTTAAACGCCCAGCGATCGACACAATTGTAAGACGCATTAAGGCCACCCTCTGGAAACCAGACGATATCACCGGTTTCAAAACTACCAGCCCGCACAGTATGGAATGGACGGTCCCAGTGTAACATGGTATGGGCCATCTAATGCGTCCATCAATCAGCACGATATAAAAAGAAGTGGATACGCGAACTAGCCTTTCTCCACCAAGCATCAGATTCGTGGCCGAGGGTTTCCGCATGAGAGGACCTATATGCTGCAAGATCAGGACCGACATGAGGAACTTTCAAGCCATTCTTTAGGCGGGGAGCGACGGGATGGATCGGAACAGCGTCTTCAGACATGATGATGGGCGGGAGTTGATGATAGATTGATTACAAGCCCCTTGCTTATAACATACGGGCATCCGACCCCCACAATTCGTTATTTCGGTTCCTACACAGCCACGACCCTTTTCGGCGTTAAAAGACATACCACTAGTCGAAATCAGGTTTAACTATCTGTTTGATCATCGAGCCAAGTTCAACTGACTTTTCGACTGGAAAGAAAGTAATGCTTCTTCGGGCCTCTTCTCTCTCCTTTCTCCCTCTTATGATTGGAGTTCATCGTTCCTGTGACCCGTTTTAACTCCTGGGTCCGCACTGGGTCCGCACCTATACAGTGAATTCGTAGAATGAAGCTCAACCAGGGTTAACCATATGGGCACCATACGGTGAAAATTACACATAACTCAGTAAGCCGATGGAGAAACAACAAACTTGCTGACCGCCAGTTAACAAATGATACTGTGCTACTGCTGCGGCTTGGTACC
Source organism: Suillus variegatus (assembly GCA_016647645.1). Taxonomy (NCBI): domain Eukaryota; kingdom Fungi; phylum Basidiomycota; class Agaricomycetes; order Boletales; family Suillaceae; genus Suillus; species Suillus variegatus. The sequence continues at coordinate 26,544 of JABBWF010000173.1, forward strand.
TCTCAGAAGACCACTAGCCAGTGTACTACTACTAGTTACGACGCACGAGCGATATATCGAAGTTGGACGATTATGCTAAATCATTTACAGTGCCACCCGATGGCTCCGCATGCGAACAACGAGTGTTTGACATTTGATTTGAACATGATTCTGCCTAACGGTTGCCGTATGGCCGATATTCATCAAATGCCGGTGTTGTCTCGACTCTCGAGCATGGATCTATCACAATCACTAGGACTCGAGGAAATCTTGGAGGCTTTAGATCGGATTATGTTTCTGCCACCCTGCGGCAGTACTAGCATCCGAGTCAGCGACCGATAGTATATCAAGAGTTCGATCTCTATATTGGCGTGCTTATCTTACAGGATGTACTGAGCCGCCACTGTGACTGTGACTTAAAGTTGACATCGCTATATAGCACCGATACTTACCGGTACTTACCCCTTGATACCCTTGTGTTTCAGATTACTTGTTCCATTGTTCATAATCGGCTTGTCGTACGTATTTTCTTGGCCTTCAGTTGCGCGCGTGCTGCTGACAGCCTGCTGTCGAAAGCGTTTCGTAATAACTTTAACTTTGTATGTTATCATGATCAGCTTTGACCCGGACACCGTTAGTGTTTGTGCGCGGTCCATCATGGATTGTGGACGTTGATGCCGAGCGACTCGCTCTTAATAGGTCGGGTGATCACTGATCGATGGTCCTCGTAATTTCTGCACCGTGAATCGTCATTATCCCTCGGCCGACTTGAGTTGATAGCTTGGAAGTGCTTAGAGTTTGCTTGGAGTGGCTGTATGGAGTAAGTGCATGGATCTCTTGGCCATATCTCTTGGCCATATCTTTGATGCCAAGTAATCATACGCCCACAGGCTTGTCGACCTTTGTACACTGGTGACCACTGATATTTTGGCTTACAACCTACAATCTTTTGAAAGGAGGTCTCAGGGCAGTGCGGAAGGCGACCCTTGCATATTTCGGACGACAGGGTCGAAACGAACCACACGGATCTCCGCAGGTTCCCCATTGCTATGCCATTCTGCCCCTAGTACCCCATATTCAACCTCGGAATAATGTCCTGGTAATGCCGATGTGAAATTGCATAGTACATCACAACAACTGAACGGCACCATGGCATGTGGTCAAACCGCATTCGGGCCATGTTTTATGTTTTGAAAAACTGGGACAACCGCAAGGCGTTTTGGGGGGCTCAACAGATCATATTGGCACAACAAATACATAACAGGATTTACAAAGCTGGTTGCCGAAATTTGAGGATCAGCTATGCATTACTTCAACGCGCCCTCGAACCAGTGCCGGTGCCGATGATAATCCCATTCTAGTTATGTGCACCACAAGTTCACGAATTGCATGCTTCGATTGATTATGGGCCGACAGACTCTGCTACAGTAAACGTCGCAGATCTGGTCAATTGCATTGTTAATCCCACAAATTGACCCACAGACAGATGAATGTGTAATTCAGACTGCAATGACCAGATTCGCGTCATTCTGTAGAGCATGGTTGAAGAATATTCGTTCGTTTTGAGAAAATGGGTCAACGTACGGACGATAAAAGTAAAAGTCGATATGTTTGGTTGGATCCTAGATTTGCGACATGTCACAGTAGAGTCAACTGAGGACTACAGTCAATATCTGACGCACTCGTCGGTCAGAAGACAACGCACCCTCGCATAATATTTAGCAAGTAAACTGCAGTTGTCAACCTGAGCGCTATTCTCATATACTGTTTGGTTGCGAGAGCCCAACGGTCCTATCCTCGACCTTTGCGAGGTTCGTGATCACGAGCGCATTTGGATTTGTCTTGGAAGTGTTGGTAAGATTCCAGACAAGGAAGATGCTCGATAGATAACTGAATCGATCATTGCTCCCTCAGCTCCGCCATGATCGCAAGTAATTGTGTTTTCAGTCTTGCGTCCCAAGGCACATTACTCGCATAAACGACCATTGGGACTATCCATACCAATGAGCATAATGTGAATGGTCATTGTAAGGCGGACCCAAAAATAGTTGATGTGATATACGGATGGTCTTTTATCAACTTTGCACGGTCGGTGTCATTTCCAGATTGCTTACACTGTGAAGTCCATGATAACGCTTGCCTTGTATTCGAGAGTAAGTACATTTTCATGACAACAGGAACCCACAATAAACATTCACCTTCTGATGTTTCGTTGCCACTTGTCCCCAATCAAGGGACGGATGAGGATCATTGGAAATGAAGTCTCGTTTCATGCAGTAGATGAATTGTGCAACGGAGATGACACGGATCTATAGTATGTCCACGGTCCCGACATCCATATGTCAACGGAAGTTATATCTTTGACTTGTGCAATGATGTCATGGTCCAACGCGATCCTCTTGTAAATATTCTCCGACATGCTGCTGCGCCAGTAAGATGAACCGAAAGGCTGTCCAAGGCGAACGACCGCAATGCTCGTGAGTGAGGCTCTTTTTCTACAGGCGAACCTTGTCAGAGCATCCATCTGGGAGTCGTCCATCGGAGATTCGGGCTCGTTCTATTGTCTGCAAAGTCAGGCACCTCGAGGAAGACACCGATCACATGGATGAACAAACAAGAACTTTGTTGAATGGGCTTTTAAATTGCGCGCAAAAACTGAATAAGGACTTCTTGATTGGTGACAAGCAGGTAGTGAAGTCCGTCTGTCTTGATTCGATACGTGATGGACCCTGGGCTAGACCATCCTCCGTCCGACTTCTGTGACACGGAATGAAATGCAGGTCGACAAGTCCGCGAAACCAAGAGGTCTCAGCTGTTTAAGCTGGTCATAAATTTCAATGCCAGACCTGCAGGCACGGTGTGTCACAGCGTAGACCTGTGCGCGAATATGATCTTTAGACAAGGATGAAAGGGTGCGTGGCGATCTCCTGCAGGAGCCGCTTGAGCATGTTCTGCCTCTTCTCGCTGTAGATTACAGGTAGGGGGCATTGTCGAGCTCAATCCAAACTGCCCTTCGAATAGCCTAGTAGCGTCGGAAGGATAAGGATGCCGATAATACTAAAGTTGACACCGTTCGGACTTCCAAATCAGTCGGGGTTCGTTACCTTATCCGTCATGATCACGATAGCAATAAGGTACGACTAGATATCACATCATCGAGCGACACGCCCGGACCAAGCGTCAAGGTCACAGCTCAGCAGTACTCAGTGCTCGATTCTTGATAATAATCGATATATATATACCGTGCTTGCACGTTTCATCACATACTAGCTCGGTCTTTAAACGCTGTGTTCGGAAGATTCTCCGCCTCGATGCGCGGCATTCATGGCGCGTCCGACGGAAGAAGACTCTGTCAAGTGCGAAGCTCGCGCACTTGCTCTTTGGATCTAGAGCTTATATATTGACATCATAACTTATCGTAAACATCCATCCAGTCTACGAGCTAGTCCATGCACGTACTATACACCTTACATGTGGTTTTGTCGCACACTGCGGCACAACAGACGGTCAAGGTATGAGCGCTCGACGCCTGATCTTTCGTTCTCCGAACTAACTCTCGTACTTCGTTCACAGTATCTTCGAGGTTTGTTGTTGGTTTACTTCCCTCGTTCTAGTCTGTGCTCAAAACATTGAAAAAGTTGCGCCGGCTGCGATCTGGGTGAGTGAACCGCATACCCTTCTCGTGACTAATGCTGAGACTTTATTATCTTCATTAGATATTCGATTATCTTTTAACTTCTGAACATGAAGTCCGTCTGTTCAGCAACATGAGCTGCTGGAACATTGTCACTGCCATGTTCATCCTAGCTAGATATGCTCCCGTATTATGGATCATCACCGAAATATATCGTGAGTCATGCACTTCGTTGTTGAGGAAAGGTTCTCAGGGACAGCGGTCTGCCAGTCACTCTTAGCCCACATTCAGCAGAAATGGTATGAACTTTCTCTCAACCTTATTCAACGTAATGATGTTAATGCCAAGCAATACAGTGCGTGACACTATATCGAACTAGTGGGGGTAGGTCTCGCGGTCGCTGGTTCGACGTCAACTAATACATCCTAGCAGTCACTCTTTCTTATTATGTCCGCCGCAGAAGGTTAGTTTGTTGGCATCGACAAAGAAGAAAATCTCATGTTTTAGGTCTGCTTCTCGTGCGTATACTTGCCTTATGGCATAACAACAGGAAGATAAAGCTATTTTTATTGGCGAGCTACTTGGTAAATGCTTTGACTGTTTTGTTATTCCAAGTGGTAATCTAACCGAGCTTGAAGCTTATTGTTGTCGCCATGGCCATTTGCGATGCACTTGTGTGGTTTCTGCTCGAAAGTGTATGTGTGTCCACATCGACTCCGATCGCTTTAAGGTTTACGAAGGTGGAACGTCTGATAACGGGCAAGTTTGTTAGCGCAGCACTGTTTGAACTCAGTGAGCAATTCAAGACGCTGCCTCGAGTAAGCTCTACTGATGAGTCATATTCAGTAGTGATCATTCTTACAATGTATCATTCAATACGACTACGCTCTGATGGTATACGCTCCATCAGTAGAGTGGCGTCAACCTTGTTGAAGGGAAGTTTGCTATATGCACTGTCGCTTCTTGGTACGTCATCCGGGTCTATGACTCGTTTTATGTCCCACTTGACTGTGTTTCAAGCTATTTCTATTATAAACACAGTTTCTTTTTCTTTGCCGGTACGTGGTTTCCATGCACCACGCCAGGGTAATATATGAATACCTGGTGCAGGCCTCATCGCGGGGGCAGGGTGGAATTGTATATGTGTAAGGGAGTGCACATTGTAACCGGAGATAGCTGACAAATTGTTTGAACCAGGTTCCAAGGTGTCTTGCATGGTGTCTTGGCTTCGCGTGTTCTTTTTGATCTAAGGGATCTGAGGAATACAAGTCAAGATGAAGAACACAACTATTTATTCACCTCGTATATATCCCTTCCTCGCACTCAGCCCGTATCACAAATGATACCAATGACTGCCTTACATGCCGAAAGTAATGCATGATTATGCCTGACCGTGTACAACGTCAATATCGCACAGCACGCATGTCGCAATCCTACTAACCGCTCGAATAATCGCACCCTACATATCTCATTTAATGGAGGATGAATTGAATGATCCAGGATGACGTTGTATGTTCATGTACAATCGGATATGAGTATTTTAATGTGTTTGGTGGCGTGGAGATTGATGCGACCTTTCCCCCTAGGGTTCTGATGACATATGCATGGCCCGTTGACGTTGTAGTAACTTCTGCATCCGCACTGGGCCCGCAGATATGATCGGAAATCACCGCTGTTGATATCGAGGCGCACACAAATCTACGCGTTAGTCGCGTCGACTTAACATTGACTTAACATGCCGCCAGAACCGTACCAAATATTAACTACGGGAAAGAATTGGCTGACTCCAGAAGATGACAGTGTACCTTGTCGGTACTGTGGATAATGAAAGCAGCCTTGAATTCAGGAAGGACCTGATGGCGACGTGACTTTCAATGATCTCAGATTAGTACACTAGTAGTACTTACTACAAACGTCTTACTCGGTGCTTGTGAGGTCCTCGTTCGGGCATTTCCGACACGCAAGTTCTGATTTTCCGGTAAGATGACGCCGTGCCCTACGGGCTGTGCCGCGGTGGGGTATTGTACCGAGTACATATACTAGTAGCACCGGGTCGCCCCATGATACTAAGTAAGCTGTACTCGGTGGTCGTCATCAGATTGCTGAGGCCAGAGGGCAATGCGTTCCTGGCGCTCTAGCCTCCTGCCCTCTGCCATTTGCTCAAGGGCTTCCTCCCTGGTAGGTCCTCCTGCAATGATAGCGTTAAGCTGACCCGCGTATGCATGAGCGCATTTGAATTTGTCTCGGAAGGATTGGCGAGATCCGATATGAGGAAGATGCTTGTTAGAAAACTGGATCGATGGTTGCTCTCCGCCATCACTGCAAGTGATTGTGCTCGTCTTTCGTCCCAAGACACATTACTCGCATAGACAACTTGATCTCGTTGCGCTACGAATGCTTTAAGAGAGTAAGTACATTTTCGTGACAACAGAAACCCACAATAAACACTCAGCTTCGGATATTCCGTCGCCACTTGCCCCCAATCAAGGGACAGATGAGGATCGTTGGAAATGAAGTCTCGTCTTGTGCAGCAGGTGAATTGTGCAACGAAGATGACACGGATCTATAGTATGTCCATGGTCGCGACATCCACGCGTCAACGGGAGTTATATCTCTGACTTGTGCAATGATGTCATGGTCCAACGTGATCCTCTTGTAAATATTCTCCGACACGCCGCTGCGCCAGCAAGATGAACCGAAAGGCTGTCCAGGACGAGCGACCGCAATGCTCGTGAGTGAGGCTCTTTTCTTTTTCTACAGGCGAACCGTGTCAAAGTGTCCATCTGGGGCTCGTCCATCAAGGATTCGGGCTCGGTACAAGAACTTTGTTGAATGGGCTTTTAAATTGCCCACAAATACTGAATAAGGACCTCTTGAGTGGTGATATGCAGGCAGTGAAGTCCGTCTGTCTTGATTCGATACGTGATGGACCCTGGGCTAGACCACACCTTCGTCCGACTTCTGTGACACGGAATGAAATGCAGGTCTACAGTCCACGAAACCAGGAGTTCTCAGCTATTTAAGCTGGTCATAAAATTTCAATGCCAGACCTGCAGGCACGGTGTGTCGCAGGCTGTAGCGTAGACCTGTGCGTGAATATGATTTTGATTTTCAGACAAGGATGAAAGGGTGCGTGGCGATCTCCTGCACTGGCAGGAGCCGCTTGAACGTGTTCTGCCTCTTCTTGCTGTAGATTACAGGTAGGGGGCATTGTTGTGCTCAATCCAAACTGCCCTTCGAATAGCCAGGTAGCGTGGTGGCGTCGGAAGGATAAGTATGCAAAGTAGTAAACACCGCTCGGACTTCCAAATCAGTCGGGATTCGTAGTAACCTGATCATGATACACCTGTTGTTCCCACGTACCTGATCTAATTAGATGTGACAGCTGGGTGTGATGGCGTATCTAAGTCGATATGTTTTTGCCTCTCCCCGCCCAAATGAATAATTGGTCGATAAAGGAGGGTCTTTAGAACTGTAGAAGGTGCTGGGTAGGGTAGGTACCTATGAGGGCCTCGGCTATATCCCTCCCGAGTGCCTGGGTGCCATATTTGGAACTACGGCTATTATTAACACCGGCGGCTGTCCTAAATAGGCCACGTCGTCACACAAACCTTCGTGCTCGCTGTGCACGACAGCGAGCTCATGTATCTCGACAGCGGACACACTTCACAATGGCGGACCTTTTTATATATGCAGCAACAAGTGTATACGGTAAGTTTCGAGCATATTGCCCGTGCTGAAAAGTAATTAAACATCAAAGGTAACCTGGAGAATGTCCTCAAGAATGCGCGACTGCTCTTCCCCATCAACTTCCGCACCCTCCTCATCATCCAGATCCGCTATACCATCTTCCACATTTTCTGTAACGACAGGAACCACTGGGACCAGCAGACGAGCAGGGATACACACAGCAGGTGCACTGCCACTTGCCCCAGGTGATTCTTCGCTGCTGACTCCAGGTGACAGCGATCCTGTAAAGCCATGTAGCTTGCCCATGCTGACTAGACGGCGAAAATGGTGTTCAGTGAAGCGAGCGTAAATGTTACGATGGACGCTAACTTGATATGCAAGTGCAGGATGGATGGTTCGAAGTTGTTTTTCACACTCGCGTAGGTATAAGTCCTCGTCTCGAAGGTACGTGACCATTCTCTTGACCTCGATATTGAGTCGCTGAACCTCTTCTCGTGCGCGTTGCATCTTGTAGTACGTATCCATGGCTAAACGACCGGTGGGGGTTGTTACGACACAAGGTCGTGTGCGAACTTGGATGGGATCTACAACAGCAAGGCCGAGAAGACGACGTTCAAGTGCTGAGGTTGGTCGGCTTCCACAGAAGAGCGGAAGTTGCGTACGCCTTTGTGGGGCGATGATAGCGGTTACAGACGGAAGGTTCGTGGTCGATGAGGACAGCTTCCGAAGGTACGATCAAAGGAAACCAAGTGGGATTAGCACAAGGTAAGCTAGGGATCTAGGAGTCAAGTACCAAGTAGATTAAAGTAAGGAACATCTACTTTAATCGTCGACCTTATATAAGGTTACTCTATCGTATCTAAGCTCAGCCTGAAGCTGGGTTCTAAGTGCTTATCTATCGAGTCAGAGATACCGTCCACGAGGTATGGCTTCTATCTATGATAAGGATGGCGCAGCATCCTTCTATCAGTACACGAGGCAACACGAGGCTTGCCTTCTATCTTGATAACAGGAATAGGTCTTCTAGACCTATGTCGTCATCGTCGTCATCGCGGTCCAGACCGCTTATCTAATCCGGCATCTTCCGGAGTTCCTCATCTATATCGGTCCAGTGTTCTATCCTGTGTTCTGTCACCAGGGGCAGGTGAGGCCCGGGTATCGTCTGTAGCCGTGCAGGTGGCAGAGGGCATGGTGGCAAGGGGACTCATGTAACGTTGTTGTAACAGGGGTGGCCCAGGCATGTTGAGACACATCTTGGCGGGCATCTCGAAGAAGATCAAAGTCGGAGAGGAATGCATATTCAACGACCTCGTCCCAGGAAAGAGATGGACGAGGTGGTGAAAGGGCACGTGCTGCAGTGTTATAGCGGTCGAGTGCCGTCCGAATAGCTGCAGAGCGAGCCTGCAAAGCTCTCCCAATGTGTTTTCGTAGTTTGTAGCCTAGATTAATGGTCAGCGCTAAGCTCACACCAATGCAAATGTTTGTGACTTACCTGTCCCCGCACGGTTCATCTTTGATAGCTCAAAGATACGAGCAACTACTAAACCTTCCAAAGAGTCCAGGGCCCGCTGAAACTTCCGATTTGCTACAAGGCGACCCGCATCCTTCCATTCGATATCATCCGGCGTCCATCGACGAGTCACCCCGAGCTTCACTTCAAGCTCTTGGACAACTTTGAGATCTTTCTCATAGTTCTCGATGGCATGCCGACGTGCAGTTTCGATTCTGATAGTCGTAGCGATATCACGTGATCCAAACGATGCACTGGATGGTGTGGATATGCTCCAAGGCGCACTGGCAACATCCAAGTCTTTCCTGTTTTTTTTTGAGCTTTTTGGTTTCGAGAAAAAAACTACTACTCACTTGCTTGCAGTCATGTTGACAAGCTTCTGCCAGTATTCCATTTGTAATGTTTCGTGTTTTGGTTCCTGGTTCAACGACATTAGGTAAGCACGTTCCTCGACCAGCCAGTTTTCGAAGACGCTATCGTTGGTGATGCCAAGCTCACGCATGAGTTGCGGAAGCGTTGACTGTCCGTCGTGCAGAATACAGAGGGCCTGTTTATAATTGTTATATAGGAACGTAGCTACAAACAATGTCAGTTCACGCTCGTAATCAGTATGAATTGCTACGTACAAAGATTGGCGTATACTTCGAAGTCATCAGTATGCTGAAAATAATTCGCGATAGCTTGGCGTCGGTGAAAAATACTTGAATAACGGACCGAAGATGCGAGTGCGTTCGATTTTGAGAACGTTCATTCGCAGCCCTCGAGATCTTCAAGTCCTAGACCTTTGACGTATGTAGTTAGATGATCAAGTTGACACAAGCGTTTGTGGGCGTGTCCGTGAAAAGCACCGACGAGTGATGTATGGTTGAGCTCACGCGCAGACTGACCCAGCACACTTCGATTGAGAGTAGTCTTGAACCTACAGCCAATATCATAGCCACCGCCTAAGTCCTTGCCGAAAACCTCGAGGAGTTTTGATACAACTGCCAAAGGATACTTGGATCTTAAAACAGCATTAGTAAATAGCGAAATCTAAACATGAATGACTTACTGTTCGCCGCTTTGAACCATGTCCGCAATAACAAGAGAGAATCCATGGCGACAGACGGCCATGAAAATTCCAGACTCATCAAACACACCCCACATTCTTCTGGTTTTTTCGTCCTTCATGTTGTTCCAACGTCCAGCGCATGGATTTTCCTAAGGATGAGTTAGTAGGCTGTAGACAAAAAGTGAGGCACCTTACCTTGTCGTCGACTGATAGCATGTCGACTGAAGAATCACCAGCGAAGCTATTTACGTAGTCCCTCGTTAAGTACCGGTCACCACCCACAGATTGTGTAGAAGGTAGCTCGGCAGACCTTGGTAGAGGAATGTCGTTGTCGTCATCGAGGTACTCAGAGTCATCCCGCACAACCTTTTTAAGCACTCGCTTGAGCGAGTCGTTGCCGTCCATCGTATAGAGTAGACGGAATTTTAAAGTGTCTTCATCTTTGAGCGTGTAAGTACATGCTGGGCACGCGTGCATCAGACGCCAGTTAGAATTACTGCGTCCGATGGCTTCGTGGACCAGTGATTTGACGTTAGAGAGAATCTGCAAGTACACGTCAAGCGCGATCGAGAATTGGCGTGAAAGATATGGGTGAAATTGAACCTAAGGCAGACTTGCATCAATGTACCATGAGGAAGCGGGACTTGAGGTACTTACGCCTTGTAGGTCACATAGCGTTTTCACATATGCCTGAATAGAGAAGTGCGGGTTGCGCTGGCGTGCAATATGATAAAAATTGAGGGCTTGCATTGTAACCCCAGTTGATGGGCTGATTGGTGAACACGGGACGACACCTTGCCGGACGAGTGCTGAAGCTATGAAAGAGTCAGTCGATAGAATAGTTAGAGGTAGCCTTTCAGCGTCTAATGCATAACGTGACGGCATCAACACAACTACACAATCAATAGCCTGAGAACCTTACAAAACACATCCACAACGTTGATGATAATCGATCCTGCATTTGCGTCGACCGTTGTTCCAAATGTACCACATGTGTCTCGATACTGTGAGAAGAACCCCCGACCGTCCGAACCACCATTAGCAAGATTCCAGTCCAGGTAGGCACGTGTTAGTGCTGACATTTGCTGGTCAAAGGCTTCCGTGCGACGCCTAGTTCTGTCACGCCTGGTCCTATAGTCAGCTCGATGACCACGGGTCTGCGAATTTCTGCCGAGTCTTGTTAGCAGTGGTATGCCTAATTTACATAATGAACCCTCACCCTTTCCAGAAGTCACTGATTAATTGCCTGGTGAGTTCATGCAGCTCCCCACCCGCATGGCTAATGTTGACTGACTCTGATCCGTCCAACACACTACTTCCGAAATCGTCGTCACCATTGAACCCATCGAACATGATGTTATCATCATTACGCTCTTGCAGCGCCTCGAGTGCACGTTTTTCTTCCAGCGTCATCGCTTCCAAAGTAAGTTTCATGAGTTCCGGAATCAATGCTACTGATGAAATGTACCTTGAATGCGAGATTTTTTGCGGATGCTTACTTCTGCTGCGCGTGCAGCTATTTTTCTCGGACCCAGTACCTCCTGCATCGGACGTAGCCCATGGTTCGGATCTCGGTGAGATATGACATGTCGAATCCTTTGTGAAGTGAGTCCTGTTCGATTTTTCGGACGTTTGTTGATATTTCCTTGTGCCATAGGACTTGTTTTTCGGAAGTTGTGGGTACGATAGACATATGCACGTGACTTTTTCTTGTTCTCTGCTGCGGCGCTGCACCTAAGACATCACTCAGTGCTCGCTCGATCTATCTCAATCTATCGTGCAATGAGCTCCACTAACACCTCAACCAGACAAGGTGCGTGTTACCCTAACCTCGTTCACTCTGACAACGCTAATCTATCCATACAGCATCAGATAATGTGCATGATCGCAGACACATCAAGACGGTGACTCGAACTCGGACCACACGTACTGTGCAGACTCATACTTCCCGAATCGTCACCTCTACGAAAACGACCATCGATGCTACTGAAACTGGGACTGTGAAGGAGAGAACTCGAACTGTGGACTCCGCCGTTACTCATACCATCTCTGGCCCTGTGAGTACCATTATACATCTGTTGTGGGGATTACTCTCTTACATATACCGGCAGTCCAACCTCCCCATCCTGAATACTATGATAGAGATGCCAGATGCATCAGCTCCCTCGAGTCCGACCGAATCGACGGTATCCACCGTCACCAGTACTTCGCAATCTGACCCTGCAAGCCCAGCTCAGTCAAGCCAGTCAAGCGAGGATCTGTGGGTGCAGCTTGAGGATCTCTCAGAGTATATGAATGCTGTCAATTTGAGTGAGGGAGAGGGCACGTAGAATACAATGTATTGATTATTGATGTAACACGAAGAATGACTCACACACTCTCAGCTTCAAATCTAAGATCGATATTTTGCAATCATGTTAAATATTGCGCATGATGGTACCAGACACTGATGATAATATGATATGTTTAATGCAAAGTTTGCAGTGTTTGTGCAGTTCGATTCGGCGCCGTTTGATAAAGCAGTGACGGAGCCAACGAACATAATGACATTATTGTTATTGTGAATATAATAGCTGCACTCAGACCTCAAGAGGAATGATTATAATCTATGTAAGAGTACTAATGTAATGTACCAGAGTTCGTTTGTGGATGAAGCATGTGTAATGCTCGTTACAAGTGTTAGGATCATATACTGGATTTCGTGGATTGTCACGACGTCATTCATGCACAACTGACAATTGCCACATGTAAACTCAATGTAAACTCATGTTCATGCTCGTTTGAAACTACAACACACATTTGCGGCTTCGGATCTGCGCTGAATTGTCAAGGATACATGCTTTATTATCACTCTAAGTGCCACAATGTAAAAAGACGAAGAAACTCAAAACCGAGACAAAATACTGATGGTTAACATGTGTGCCACAGGCTGTACCGCGACTATTCAAAGTGTGAAGCGCCCAAGAATTTCAATTTACCTAGACACTATTTAGCAAATTCACGCATTGTATCTTTGCTGTCCTTCAGGGTTGTCGTGAGTGATAACGATAACCAGTGTCATTCATGTGTTCTCGAATCACGATAAAATTGCAACAATAATACATGACACATGAAATGGAATGACTATCGCGAAACAACGAAATTACAACGAAATTAGAGTGTCTCCAAAAAGTATGAACGGAAAGGTAACAGCCTTGCAGTTCCCGCTGGAGTAAGTGTCGTCACAGATAGCCTTGGATGCGAGTATGAAAGCGGATACGAAAAGACGGTAGTAAGTGTCATCACAGATAACCTTGGATGCGAGTATGAAAGCGGATACGGAAAGACGGTAGTAAGTGTCGTCACAGATAACCTTGGATGCGAGTATGAAAGCGGATACAGAAAGACGGTGAGTGGAGTAGGTAAGTGTCGTCACAGATGACCTTGGATGCGAGTATGAAAGCGGATACAGAAAGACGGTGAGTGGAGTAGGTAAGTGTCGTCACAGATGACCTTGGATGCGAGTATGAAAGCGGATATGAAAAGACGGTGAGCGAAGAATGCGGAGGGAATAATGTAAGTTGGGAGGCTCACCTTGCTGGAGTAAGTGTCGTCACAGATGACCTTGGATGTGAGCATGAAAGCGGATATGAAAAGACGGTGAGCGAAGAATGCGGGGAAGAATGTAAGTTGGGCAAGGCTCACCTTGCTGGTGAGTAGAGTAAGTGTCGTCACAGATGACCTTGGATGCGAGCATGAAAGCGGATACGAAAAGACGGTGAGTGAAGAATGCGGAGGGAAGAATTGGGTAAGGCTCACCTTGCTGGTGAGTGGAGTAAGTGTCGTCACAGATGACCTTGGATGTGAGCATGAAAGGAATAATGTAAGTTGGGAGGCTCACCTTGCTGGAGTAAGTGTCGTCACAGATGACCTTGGATGTGAGCATGAAAGCGGATACGAAAAGACGGTGAGCGAAGAATGCGGGGAAGAATGTAAGTTGGGCAAGGCTCACCTTGCTGGTGAGTAGACTAAGTGTCGTCACAGATGACCTTGGATGCGAGCATGAAAGTGGATATGGAGAAAGTCCGTCTTGAGTCACTGGAGTAGGATGAGAGGAAGATTAGTATGGAGGAATGAAGATTAGTAAAGGATGGGTAACGAACCAAGTGCAAAACCTCAAAGCCTGCTTGTGGCTGTAAACGGGTCTGAGTATTGTTGTAGGCTGAGTAGTCTCAGGTTTGGGAGGGATGAGACTTGGGAGGGTTAACCAGTGACGCGCGATGTTGAACATTGAACGTGGTGGGGTGCAACATGTGATATCACATAATTGATTGCTACCGTAAATGAAGGCGGAAGCATAGTATTTGTAATTGAAGCGCAGGTATAGTGCTAAAAATAGTATCAACTGAACACGCCTCGCTGTCAGCACATGTTGAAAGTCAAGTTTCCACCAACTTGAGATTCTCTTCTCTTCCGCCATCTCATGAGTATTATTCGTACCTAGTGCTCACTCAATATGTCTAAGGAGTCGAGGAACAGCGCTTCTACATTAGTTCAACGTGGCATGTTTCTCAGCCACTGGCCGTGGCCGCAGCGCTATGGACTACATCAAGTTGGTCACCAGTATGCTTGTGAACGCCTCTTTTTTTGCTTACCTGCTGACTTACCAATAGAAATTTATACTGTGCCTCCACCCTGTTAATCGCACAAGTCCATACTCAGACAGCAGTATGTCACATGTGCCACTGGCGCCCATCTAATGTCATGCTCACTTTTTCTTTCAACAAACATTATAGCCCACAACGGGGTACTTGCTATGCAAGTGCCTTGTATGCCTCCACCAAAACGATGCTCAATTCAAAGACCTTTGTACGTTGCCTCTGCATACCAGAGAGAACGTCCTCTCCTCATCTGTGCATGTGACGATCATGATAGACTGCAGGTAAATTATTTATTTTACGAATTTCTGAAAGATTGACGTGTTTTTGAAAGGGGCATCATGCCTTTGTTTACCGTTATTCTGGCTTGTAGGTAGTTCAATTATTTAATGAATTTCTGAAAATTGACATGTTTTGAAAACCACGTCGCGTCCTCGTTTACTTCCATCTACTGGCAGGTGCTCAATTTAATCTCTTCACGATGTATGATTTCGACTTTTCTGGTTGCGGATTTTCAGAAGATTCAATGCAGAATGGTGCTCAGCATCAGTCAGGTCAAGATGGACGCGTTTTTTTTCTTTCATTTTCTCATTTTTTGCACTCCAGAGTTGACAATGTCGGGAGACTTCGGATCACAATACTCTCAGCGTCAGTCAGGTAAGATGGACACATTTTTTTCTTGTCGTCTGCTCGAGAGTTAACGATGGCAGGAGACTTCGGAACAGGACACTCTCAATACCAGACTTGGGATGGGTTGTCCCAAACTCCTGCTCCTTTCTCTTTCACATTCCCTCCACTCAACATCAACTGGGATGATCCAACTCTGTACGCTCGACTACCTCCCCTCAACAATTTCTTAGAAGCCGCCGACAATCCTGGACAACGCCACACTGAAAATGATATCAGCCAACCGGAGAGTCTAGTACAGGTCGAGGGTCACATGACCCAAGACAGTCAACCCGCCGACGGTCCTGCACAACGCCACGCTAACAGTCAACCTCCGGAAAGTCTCGCACAACGGCACACTGAACATGTTCAAGGTAACACTAACACACAGGACGCTCTAGTCGGTGCAGCAACGGGCCTCGCATCCGATGCCAACAATTCGTCTTGGGCAGCAAGAAATCCCAACAGGCCCATCATTGAACCACGTGTCCCACTCAATCCTGCACAGAAAGCACGTGCAAACGCTCAACGAGCATCTCGCAAAATCTCCTCCCTGCAACGCAAAGAATCCGAGGAGGCACTGCACAGTTCGATTCGGCAGCTTCTGGCGGAGCAGGCACAGAGGATGAACGAGATTGCTCTGGAGCATGGCGTCTCTGTGGAGAAGGTGAAGAAGCTGATGGGAGGCACTAAGCACTATACAGCGAGTCGAAGTGCACAACTGGAGAATGCGCTTATGCACGCCAAAGCCGAGGAAGTAAATAGAGGTAATGTGTTACATCTATTTGAACATTGGACTGGCGCCTCACAAGCACACCAGATCTACCGCGGGGCGCCAAATATACTCCTGGAGAGATCCGTCAGATGGTGAAGGACGATAGGAACATGCAAGATCTGACAGAAGAGGAAAAAAAGGAGCTCGTTGACAAGCTCAATGAGCATCGAGCCCTGCGCAACATGAGCGTGCGTGCCACAAATACGGCGGCTATGCGTGATGTTCAGTCGACTTTAGACACCATCTTTAAAATGGTAAGTTGTATTCACTCCGAATGATTCTACCGCTGACTGCATAGATATAGCTTGACGGTCTTGCTGTAAGAACCGGGATATATGCTTGCCTATTCGCCTCTCGTGGTCACGTTTACGACACCGCACAGGCCACATGGTTTGGGACCGACAACATTATGGATTTCTGGGAGGACGTGCTGCAAGTGGAGGCCGATGAAATCACACGGAAGCTGGAGCAATGGGCATGCATGATAGGTCGAAGTACGTTATATTTCTTATCCTATGTTCTTTCTTGGTATGTAGGCTGATTTTTACATCACATTAGACATTGACGAACGCGAAACAGTGCAGAACATGCAGCGCGTCTGTACTCGCCTCCTCAACTCAGGACTTAGTACGTTTTTTCTTATCCTACTGAAACCGATACTGACTTCTACTGTTTAGGGACTATAGCCAAGAGACGCGACATCCGTATCAACTACGCAAATTTCGATACCGCGATAAAGGAGAAGTTATCGATCGATATAAAGGGCTGGCCCGAAGGCGTTGTTTTCCAATCCCCCACCAGTGTGAACGATCTCCATGCTCTTCTCAAGCTTCGAGGTGCGCTGAAGGATGGCTCCTGCCACTGGTTCCGCATGACTCCCCGTCAGCGTGACGAGTTCCATGCTCTACTGGATGCACGCCGTAAGAGGGGAGAAAAGGTTGGCAAACCACGCAAGAAGCGTGCTGACGCCGGGGTGCCTCGCAAACGGAAGGGGAAGGAGAATGCCCCTCCTAGAAAGCGGGCGCGAGCACCAGGGTCATCGGCACAGGCTCCAAAGAGCGCCGAATTTATTGACTCGTCCGAGGAGGAGGAGAGCAGCGAGGACGAAGTTTAACTTGAGGTAGTTAGCTTTTGCGATGTTTTGAGCTCAAAAACTCCGTTATTCTACCTAAAGCCCTTTGAAATTACATGTATATACCTCTAGCTACATGTCTATCAAAGTCTCCCCCAAATCCATGCTCTCCTTGGTGAGATACATGAGCTCGCTGTCGTGCACAGCGAGCACGAAGGTTTGTGTGACGACGTGGCCTATTTAGGACAGCCGCCGGTGTTAATAATAGCCGTAGTTCCAAATATGGCACCCAGGCACTCGGGGAGGGATATAGCCGAGGCCCTCATAGGTACCTACCCTACCCAGCACCTTCTACAGTTCTAAAGACCCTCCTTTATCGACCAATTATTCATTTGGGCGGGGAGAGGCAAAAACATATCGACTTAGATACGCCATCACACCCAGCTGTCACATCTAATTAGATCAGGTACGTGGGAACAACAGGTGTCATGATAGTAAGGTACGACTAGATATCACAAGTCAAGGTTACAGCTCAGCTGTACTCAGTGCTCGATTAAGCTCAACTCTTGGTAATCATCGATATATATGGGGCACTAGGAAAATGCTGCGCCACTGCTGCGACTGCTGCGCGGCATCTGCCGCGACGTTCCAAATTTACGCTAAGCAGTAAATTGACTCACGACACTTGCTTGTTGCTTGCCACATACCCTGAACTCTGCATCGCTGCCTTGAAGGATTTTGCATGATTAATATAAAGTCACTTGGTTATTGCTGACTCTCTTGCCACTTTATCAACTTCTTCGTTATCCCTTCGAAATCTTAATGTCCCAGCACATGTCTTGAACTATGTTACTGAAGATTAATCTATAATGTGTTCCAACTTCCGAGTCCCATATTTCAGACTGTTGTGCATTCTGGTTTCTGAAATGATCCGCAAATCCACCACTGACGTATGTATTCCAATGCGCGAGTCTGCAATACTATGATGCGCAACATAACTGCTGAAGGACCATGTGTTACACAACTCGAGTTCATTTTCAGTAGTGTCGCAGCACCATGTCGCAGTCGTCGCGGGCACCATATCGCAGCACCCCCCAAATATGGAAAGAAGGTGCCCGCGACGACCGCGACGCCCGCGACAAGGTGCTGCGACACTTGTCAGTACCTCACATTCAATTCCAACTCAAGCTGACTTTCTGCTATCGGTGGCTTAAGCAACTTGTATCAACAGGAATCAAGGAGGCGATGAGGGACAGAGTGATAATGCTGCCAGTGAGAACTGGCAAGATGGTTTTCGAACATGGCGTACTAGTAAGTGTCTTGGACTCAGAATCATTGTTTCTGATGAGCCAACTCGCTGAACCATCACACGTCCTGCCACATGCAAATTCACACTCATCAGTCAACTGCACGCTGAAGGAAACTCGTTCATCAGGAATGCCCGGAAAAGTCACATACATCCTGTACTAATGTCATGGTGGCATATGTTACCAACACAATGACAACCGTGACCATGCCCGCCCTACTCGTATACTACACCTAACGAAAAGTTAGCATGCTCAGCTGCTAATCCTCATGCACATGCCCGAGCTGTGGGGCTGTACACATGTGTCACTGGACTGACTGGACCTCAGCGCTCAGGAGCGACAGGTAAATAAATCCCATGGAGGACCGAGAACGTGAAGAAAGGTGCCAATGACCGCATCAGGCTTGAGACAAATGCCCGCAACTACGCAGTCGTTCATTAAAAAGAAATAAAAATAACATGGTATGCGGAGGAATCAGACTACAATGCAGTATGAAAGATAGTTGTTAGAGAGACCTGACTTGCAGACCGGGAGTACTGTGAATCTCGATGATATCGGCTGAACGTGGCTATGGGAGCGTGGATATACATATAAGGAATCGGAGCACCCTCGAGTCCATACCTCGTCCGGAGGGCAAGTACTGGGAGGTTCCAGTGATTAGCAGTAAGTAAGTGTAGTTAATGCGCACTCACCATTTAGGAACATCACAGTGGTCGCGGCAGTTGCCGCGCAGCAGTCGCAGCAATGGCGCAGCATTTTCACAATGCCCATATATATGTACTGTGCTTGCACGGTTCATTACTACGGTCTTTAAACGCTGTGCTTGGAAGATTCTCCCGCACGGCATTAATGGTGCTTCTGATGGAAGAAGACTCCTTCAAGTACGAGGCTCGCGCACTTACTCTTTGGATCATATTAACATAAACTTCTCATAAATATCCACCCAGTCTACGAGCAGGTCCACGCACGTACTGTATCCCTTACATATGGTTTTGTCGCACACTGCTCATCAGACGGTTGAGGTATGAGCGCTTGACGCCTGATCTTTCGTTCTCCGAACTAACTTTCGTACTTCGTTCACAGTATCTTCGAGGTTTGTTGCTGGTTTACTTCCCTCATTCTAGTCTGCGCTCAAAATGTTGAAAAAGTTGCGCCGGCCGCGATCTGGGTGAGTGAAACACGTATTCTTCTCGCGAGTAATGCTGAGACTTTATTATCTTCTTTAGATATTCGATTACTTTTTGACTTTTGAACATGAAGTCCGTCTGTTCAGCAACATGAGCTGCTGGAACATCGTCACTGTCATGTTCATCCTAGCTAGATATGCTCCCGTAATATGGATCATCACCGAAATATATCGTGAGTAATGCAATTTATTGTTTGGGAAAGGTTCTCAGGGACAGTGGTCTGCCAGTGACTCTTAGCCCATATTCAGCAGAAACGGTATGGACTTTATGTGAACCTTATTCAACGCAATGATGCTAATGGTAAGCAATATAGTGCGTGACACTAAATCCAACTAGTGCGAGTAGGTCTCGCGGTCGCTGGTTCGACGTCAACTAATACATCCTAGCGTCCCTCTTTTTTATCATGTCCGCCGCAGAAGGTTAGTTTGTTGGCATCAACAAAGAAGAAAACTCATTTTTCAGGTCTGCTTCTCGTGCGTATACTTGCCTTGTGGCATAACAGCAGGAAGATAAAGCTATTTTTATTGGCGAGCTACTGGGTAAACACTTTGAATGTTTCGCTATTCGAAGTGGTGATTTAACCGAGCTTGAAGTTTATCGTTGTCGCCATGGTCATTTGCGATATACTTCTGGCGGTTCTGCTCGAAAGCATATGTACGCCCGCATCGATTCCGATGGTTTCAGACCTTATGAACATGGAACACCTGATAATGGGCAAGTTTGTTAGCGCAGCACTGTTTGAACTCAGTGAGCAATTCAAGACGGTGCCTCGAGTTAGCTCTACTGACGAATCGTGTTCAGTGGTGATCACTCTTACAATGTATCATTCAACACGACTACACTTTGATGGTATACGCTCCATCAGTAGAGTGGCGTCAACCTTGTTGAAGGGAAGTTTGCTATATGCACTGTCGCTTCTTGGTACGTCATCCGGTCTATGACTCGTTTTATGTCCCACTTGACTGTATTTCAAGCAATTTCGATTATAAACATAGTTTCTTTTTCTTTGCCGGTACGTGGTTTCCATGCACCACGCCAGGGTAATATATGAATACCTGGTGCAGGCCTCATCGCAGGAGAAGGATGGAATCATAGATGTGTAAGTGACTGTACATTGTAACCAGAGATAACTGACAGATTGTCTGAACCAGGTTCCAAGGTGTCTTGCATGGTGTCTTGGCTTCGCGCGTTCTTTTTGATCTAAGGGATCTGAGGGATTCAGGTCAAGATGAAGAACACGACTATTTATTCACCTCGTATATATCCCTTCCTCGCACTCAGCCCGTATCACAAATGATACCAATGACTGTCTTACATGCCGAAAGTAATGCATGATCGATCATACCTCACCGTGTACAACGACGGTCAATATCGCACGCACGCATGTCGCAATCCTACTAACCGCTCGAATAATCACACCCTACAAATCTCGTTCAATGGAGGATAAATTGAATGATCCAGGATGACGAATCGGATATAAGTATTTTACGATCAGATGTGTTTGGTGACGTGGAGATTGATGCGTCCTTCCCCCTATGTAGCTATGTTCTGATGACATCATGGCCCGTTGACGTTGTAGTAACTTCTGCATCCGCACTGGGTCCGCAGGTATGATCGGAAATCACCGCTGTTGATGTCGAGGCGCACACAAATCTACGCGTTAGTCGCGTCGCCTTAACATGCCGCCAGAACCGTACCAAATCCTAATTGCGGGAAAGAATTCGCCGACCCCAGAAGATGACCGTGTAGCTTGTCGGCACTAGTGTGGATAATGAAAGCAGCCTTGGATTCAGCTGTGATTTATTGGGTAACTGACACGAAAGCTGGGCTCGGCGTTGGTTGAATGGTTCACATACTAAATATTATAGAACTCGTTCGGTGTCCGGGTTGGTATCTCCTTCCTCCTTCCTCCTTCACCCTTTGCACCCTCCTCTCTACCTCTTCCATCATCTCTTCCTCTTCAGCTTCAGACTTTTGCTCCTCCTGTCGCTCCACCCTTCCCTCAAAATTTTCCTCTTGTTCTTGTATAACGTCCTTCTTGGATGCATCCGGGAGCTACAGCAGAGATATGCACTAATTTCAAGTTGGCACCTTTGGCAGGTTCGACCAACTTCAAAGGTGCGTATATCGATACAATACTCGCTAGGCGTAGCAGTGACCGAGGCCAGTATGATATGGTCAGGACTCGGAGTGAGGACTCGTGAGTATCATGACAGAACGTTGCCATGATTTACCTATGTCCATATTAATATGAATCATACCGCTCAGAACTCGAACAACTACTGATATACCCGGCAGGCAGTAGCGATATCGTTGGACGACTACAAACTCTCGGCATGTGTGAATAAGGACATCTTGAGTGGTGACAAGCAGGTAGTGAAGTCCGTGTAAGCACGCTGGCTTACCTGAGTTCTCATAATCAGTACATATACCGTCGCTGATACTGGAAGCTAAGCTTTCAGTATTTCACCTTTTGGTGTAACGGTTATGCGCGGGCGGCGGGCTGACCATGTGACAGTCCGTCTGTCTTGATTCAACATGTGATGGACCCTGGGCTAGACCACGCCTCCGTCCGACTTCTGTGACACGGAATGAAATGCAAGTCTGCAGTCCGCGAAACTAGGAATTCTCAGCCGTTTAAGCTGGTCATAAAATCTAATACCAGACCTGCAGGCATGGTGTATCGCAGCGTGGACTGTGTGCGAATATGATCTTCAGACAAGGATGAAAGGGTGCGTGGCGATCTCCTGCAGGAGCCGCTTGAACGTGTTCCGCCTCTTCTTGCGATTACAGGTAGGGGGGGCATTTCGAGTTCATCCTTAGAATAGCCTAGTAGCGTCGGAAGCCGATAATACTAGAGTAAACGTAAACACCGCTCGGACTTCTAAATCAGTTGGGATTCGTAACCTTTCCGCGATAGTAAGGTACGACCATAGATATCACAAGTCATTCATCATCGAGCGATACGCCCGGACCGAGCGCCAAGGTGACAGCTCAGCGCTCAGTGCTCGGTTAACGTCAGCTCTTGATAATAATCGATATATATATATACCGTGAGTTGCACATTTCATTACATAGCTCGGTCTTTAAACGCTGTGCTTGGAGATTCTCCGACTCGATACACGGCATTAATGGCGCGACCGAGGAAGTCTCCTTCAAGTGCGAGGCTCACGCTCTTGCTCTTTGGATCTAGAGCTCATATATTAAGCATCAGAACTTATCATAAATATCCACCCAGTCTACAAGCCAGTCCACGCACGCACTACTATATACCTTACATATGGTTTTGTCGCACACTGCACAACAGACGTTCAAGGTATGAGCGCTTGACGCCTGATCTTTCGTTCTCCGAACTAACTGTCGTACTTCGTTCACAGTATCTTCAGGGTTCGTTGTTGGTTTACTTCCCTCGTTCTAGTCTGTGCTCAAAACATCGAAAAAGTTGCACCGGCCGCGATCTGGGTGAGTGAAATACGTATTCTTCTCGCGAGTGAACGCTGAGACTTTATTATCTTCTTTAGATATTCGATTACTTTTTGACTTTTGAACATGAAGTCCGTCTGTTCAGCAACATAAGCTGCTGGAACATTGTCACTATCATGTTCATCCTAGCTAGATATGCTCCCGTAACATGGATCATCACTCAAATATATCGTGAGTCATGCACTTCGTTGTTGGGGAAAGGTTCTCAGGGACAGTGGCCTGCCAGTCACTCTTAGCCCATGTTCACTAGAAACGGTATGGACTTTATGTGAACATTATTCAACGTAATGATGTTAATGCTAAACAATACAGTGCTTGACAGTAAATACAACTAGTGGGAGTAGGTCTCGTGGTCGCTGGTTCGACGTCAGCTAATACATCCTAGCGTCCCTCTTTTTTATCATGTCCGCTGCAGAAGGTTAGTTTGTTGACATCAACAACAAAGAAAAACTCATGTTTCAGGTCTGCTTCTGGTGCGTATACTTGCCTTATGGCATAACAGCAGGAAGATAAAGCTATTTTTATTGGCGAGCTACTTGGTAAACGCTTTGAATGTTTTGTTATTTGAAGTGGTGATTTAATCGAGCTTAAAGCTTATCGTTGTCGCCATGGTCATTTGCGATGCGCTTCTGGCGCTTCTACTCGAAAACATATGTGTATCGGCTCCGATGGGTTCAGAGTTTACGACAATGGAATACCTGATAATGGGCAAGTTTGTTAGCGCAGCACTGTTTGAACTCAGTGAGCAATTCAAGACGCTGCCTCGAGTTAGCTCTACTGATGAATCGTGTTCAGTAGTGATCACTCTTACAATGTATCATTCAATGCGACTACGCTCTGATGGTATACGCTCAATCAGTAGAGTGACGTCAACCTTGTTGAAGGGAAGTTTGCTATATGCACTGTCGCTTCTTGGTATGTCATCCGGTTTATGACTCGTTTTATGTCCCAACTTGACTCTGTTTCAAGCAATTTCGATTATAAACATAGTTTCTTTTTCTTTGCCGGTACGTGGTTTCCATGCATCACGCCAGGGTAATATATGAATACCTGGTACAGGCCTCATCGCAGGAGCAGGGTGGAATTGTAGTTGTGTAAGTGGCTGTACATCGTAACCAGAGATAACTGACGAATTGTCTGAATCAGGTTCCAAGGTGTCTTGCATGGTGTCTTGGCTTCGCGCGTTCTTTTTGATCTAAGGGATCTGGGGGATACAGATCAAGATGAAGAACATGACTATTTATTCACCTCGTATATATCCCTTCCTCGCACTCTGCCCGTATCACCAATGACTGTCTCACATGCCGAAAGTAATGCATGATTATGCTTGACCGTGTACAACGTCAATATCGCACGCACGCACGTCGCAATCCTGAAAAACATACCAACGGCTTGAACAATTGCACCCTACATATGTCGTTCAACGGAGGATAAATTGAATGATCCAGGATGACGTTGTATATTCATCCGTCGGATATGAGTATTTTATGATCAGATGTATTTGGCGCGAAGATTGATGCGTTCTTTCCCCCTAGGGTTCTGATGACACCATGGCCCGTTGACGTTGTAACTTCTGCATCCGCACTAGGTCCGCAGGAACGAGGTATGATCGGAAATCACCGCTGTTGATATCGAGGCGCACACCTATTAACAGCCGAATAACTGCGGGAAAGAGTTGGCTGACCCCAGGAGATGACAGTGTAGCTTGTCGGCACTGTGGATAATAAAAGTAGCCTTGAATCCAGCCTGAGGTATCTCCAGGAAGGAACTGATGGCGACGTGACAACATTATCTTTCAGTGATCTCAGATTAGTATTACACTAGTAGTACTTACTACAAATGTATCACTCAAGTCTCAGGTGTCCTCGTCCGGGCATTTCCGACACGCAAGTTCTGATTTTGCGGGCAAGACGCCGTGCCCTGCGGGCTGTGCTGCAGTGGGGTATTGTACCGAGTATACTACAGCTATTTTCATATCGATAGATAGCACCGGGTCGTCCCATGATAATAATATGATGTAAGCTGATGGTCGCCGATTCGGACAGCTTCTTTTCGTTTACATCGGTGCTGTACATTGTTTTCCCAACGTTACTCTTTGTATTGCATAGAGTCATCTTGCAACTTGATCTAGTTTGTGATTGCACTTCTCAGTTTTTTTCAAGACGAATAATTAACAGGGTGCACCCCAAAGTGACATCCAGTATGTTTACTGATAATTTTTTGCATCCTCCTTCACCTCGTCGCAGTCATCCGAGCTGCATCTACAACAAATGACAGCTCTGAAACTGAACAGAACCATAGAAGACATCATCTCTAGCTCTGTTCTCACTCTGTTTGCGTGCACATTCGCCCTAATATTCCGAGTCCCAAACACAGTCCCCTTCGTATCCCATGGCGACAATTTGGCATGATGACAGTTGGCACTAATCGCTGCTGGGTTGACCGTAACCTAGGCTATGTGCCAGTGGTTAAGTGCTTGACGTGTTACAGGACAGTTCAAGGAATTGGGGTATCCGATCGTTTATCCGGAGTCTGAAGGTGAGTCTCGCTATACTCGTCCTCAGATCATGGATTCATCGAAACAATACGTTGAAGATTCTATCTTACACCAAAAATACGACTTGTCTACTTCTCAAAGTCATGATATCACCGTGCTTCTCGTAGCGCATCCCGAAGGTGAACATCATCTGTACTCGTGTTTGTCCAGCAGTTCATGCTAGCACTCCAGTGCCCGCTTCAAGATATAAGGGAACTCTTACTCTCGCGAAGCCATTCAAAAAGTTCAAGGCTCATGTTTTAGAGCAATCTGAAGGTAAGCCTAATTCGTGCCCACTTAAATGTTGACTCATGCATCCTTAGATTATTCGTAGACTCGGACACACAGCTTCTTCAAGTTTGTGCAAATGGGTGGTTTCATGCTTTATGTGGACGGGGAACCCTACCCTACACTACGACCTAATGATATTCTTGAACTGTTGCGTAAAGAGTGGTCAACTTCCTTATCCTCAAACCAGATCTACGATACAAGCAAAGGCAATGCGATATCGAAAGGATTGACCATCCTTCAGGTGGCCTGGTTTGTTATGCGGCTCAGAACCCGTGCTATCTATCACCTCGAGACCACCCAGCTCGAAGTGAGGACACTCGCTTCTGCAGTTCTCAGTTTCCTAACTGATACCGTGTGGTAGAACAAGCCTCTCAACATATAATATCCACATCCGGTGCACTGGAAGTCGACCGAGTTTGGGTCAGAATATCACATTAATGAGTATGTATGCGCCCTAACAATTATACCGCTGTTAATTATGTCTGCCTTAGTATCTATGAAAGTGAAGTCACTTGTTTGGGCTCTTTTCTCCAGACCTCGACCGAATTGCAGACCTGTTTGACATTCTCGCACCTCGAAGGCTCCACGTTCCAACATTTGATGGTAGCGTCGAACTCGAATATCTGGACAACAAGGTTCTACTTGCTGCATCAGTTATGACAACCGTATTTGACGGCGTCCATTGTATGGTTTGGTCTTTTGCCTTCAGGAACAGGTGCTATGGCGCACGAGTGCTATCGTTTTAACTTGCACACCCTTCATTACATTCCCCACTGCATTTAGATCTCTTGGATGTCCTGTATCTTAGGCTGTACCCATTGCCGTTCAGCAACCTGAGCTGTACCGTATATATCATATTGTACATCACAGCTCGTGCCATCCTCTTAGTACTTTACACAATCTTCCTCCTGACATATACAAAGTGATGCCGTGAACTAGTTTGGTGCCGCATTTATAATTCTTCATCATGGCGATCGAGATACACTTCATATTCTTCTCAAGGTATTAAGATGTGGTATTTAGAAACCACTCGTGTGCGGAGTGGAAACACCAAGACAATTCTAACTGTAGTACACGTTAAAGCGTATATGATTGAACGGAAAGAGAAGTGATACTGATACATGAATATGCGTGTATAAATATGTGTTAAGGCAAATATAAGTGAACAGTACGCGGTGTCCGAGGACACTTTGATGACATCTTTGGTGACGCGTCAGTGATGTATGCATAAGCTATGCTTACAGCATTCTTGTAGTCAACGACGGAGCCAGGTACACGAACCGTTTCACAACCACTATGAACGATGTGATTGATGACCTGACGTGTGGCATGACTTGAACCAAACAAACTCTGCCCAAGTCTTGCTTGAACTCATCGATGCATCATGGACGACAGCGAAATCTGTTTGGACTGTGATTAGCCATCATCTAATGTTCTAGCCAGGAACGCTGTATCTCCTCAGACTGACGAGGCTGTGCAAGGTATGTTTCGTTCGGATAACGGTCCATCCAAAGTCCAGTAGTGTAAAACGCAGACCACGTTTTTATGCTCCCCACAATTCACCGCTGCCCTGCTTTCCCTCTATGTTGTTCAAAGAGATTTCGTCCGTGTTGTCACTTTTCAGCGCACTGGGACAAGTTTCAGGAAGATTTGTCAACCTGATCGTGGTGGTATCAATGCCTATCGCAGTCGTGGCGAGAGGGTCGTTAAAGCGGTGACGCCTGATAGGCAGTGATCCGATGGTTATAATGGGTGAAGATTGCCATGGTACTGGCGAGGGTGTATCATCTTTTGCGCTCATTCTCAAGAAGAATGCCACGACCACGCTCAAGTTCGCGACAATCAAGGACACAGAAGTCTAAAAGGTGATCAATGATATCCACTGTCTGAGCACCTGATAGTACTACACCTCGACCATAGCAGCCATTGCCTCCTTCAGTCCTTCACCCGACAAGATGTAATATGCATGGAACAAGACTAACAACGATGGTGATTGTTGATGTCGAAAAAGATGGCAAGTATTCGTATTTTCTGTGCCTTCGTCAATCTGACTTTATAAATGAGGCGAAATGGGGCCAAGATAAGAACACTGTCTCCAAAAACGTCAGCTGAAATGTTAATCAGAAATTAGTGCATCGTATGTACTGTTGACCCTCACTGATGATCTGCGCTATCGCAACATTTTTGCTGAGATTGCACTGCGGGCATGGTTCTGTTTTCCAGCTGGGCTCATCTTCACAAGTCCACAACACATGTACAGAGAGTACAGCCCATAAGATGACGAAGGCCAGTTGTAGTACGCATGAGGATCTTCCTGAGGGTTCCTGGAGCTGTGAGTCGTACAACTGTTAACAGAATTGATATCCTGGAGGACCTATTACAAATGTGGTGTCAGTTGCGTCGCCTTAACATGCCGCCAGAGCCGTACCAAACAACTGTGGGAAATAATACGACGAGCCTAGTACCGAAACCGCTTTAATGTTTCTCAAGCATCACGATATATGAGAACATACATGTGAAACAGTGCTACCCTCGTGCTCTGGGGATATTTTTCTGGATGTCTGTAGGAAATGGTATGTACCATACACAAGAAAACGAGGCTCACCGTAGGCTTCCATATATATCCAATTGACAATTAATTGGATAAGAGTGAATAGCATGGCGAAGGTCGCCCATAAGTCATCGATCCACAAACATCCTTGCCGTGCACGACAATACAAGCGGAATGATGTGACAGTGGACTGCCACAAGAGGCATGACCATGTTTAAGACTTGAACGAGCATCAACAGAAGCGACGTAGCAAGTCAAGTCGATGAGACTTACCATCTATCTGAACAGCGGCGAGGTTCGAGGATGACACTACACAGTTGTTGTTGCAAATACAAAAGGCTGTCAAATAGCACATAAGTCATATATAGGTTTGTGCCTCCGCCCGGCGATGTACGAGGCAGCCATGTGGATAGAACAGCAGTAGAAGGGCGCAAACCATATCTTTCAAATGGTCAATTATAGCCAAATTATGGCATATATCTTGGTGCGCACGCACTTAGTATGGCTTTATGATAAAGTTCGAAACACAATGGAAATAGTAGCGAGAGCGTAGCTTAGTGCTCACTAGCGCTCACTGGTCTTGATGCGGTGCTTTGGCGTGGCAAAACTTTCATTCTAAAGCCACTTGGATACTATCACACAAATTATGCATAGCCATCTCGAAGAGTTGCGGGTTTGTACATCTTGATCCATTGCATGAGCCATGGTGAGATCAAGGTAGACTAGTAAGTGCAGCTCACCAACAGCCCATTTATGACTCGTGAGCGCTTCAAAACGTATAGAACAGACTCAAGATGACAGTGTAGCTTGCCGGCAGGTATGTGGGTTTTTTCTCCTTGGTTTTCGATTTCTTTGAGCTGACATGATCCGAGGAGCTACAAGAGAGATTTCTGTATTGCAAATATGTGACGATAATCAAGCTGATGGTCATATGATCCTCGGAATTCCTACACAGCATCGGAGCTGTTTGCATCAGAACGCAACATTGCACGAAGGATTCAACGAGCTTGGTCATCACACTAATATTCTGTTTTTCATACTCAACTTGGCGACAGTGCAAGGCTTTAAGCTTTAGTAATGTAGCCAAACGAGAATACTCACGGTTTCTCGGGCCAGTTGAACATGTGCTGCGGCTCTATTTGCTGTCCTCCTACCTTTCGTTCACGTCTGTTCATGAGATTCTGTAAGAAGTTGATTTCTCAGGTTGCGCTAAATGTCCAAAATATATCGTGCAATCTCCATGCTCATTCCTTCGATATAGCTTTCCTTCATCGCAGATCTTCCCGGTACAAAAGGCTCATTTTATTCCGAAGGATGCGCCTTCTGGTTGGAAGGTGTGCAACGTTTCCTCCAGTCTAATCACCGCTAATGAGGATCTTGACAGCATGAGCCATTGCCAATGTACGCACATACTACATGTACAGGCGAAATTGATGTTACCTTGAATTGCACCCTCGTCGAGTACATCATCGACACCCTACCAATTGACAACTATGGAACACTGGTCACACTGTTTGATGTTTTGATTTACTCAAACCTCATGCGCTCTCGCCGAGAAAAAGATTTCGCTGCTCTCTGGTGATTTTAAGACACCACCATACGTTATTCGTACAGCCTATCTGCCGTACGTCACTGATTGTTTCCCTGTGCATGTGACTCCAGAAGGTCAGGCATTGGTGCCGAGGTCCACTGTTGGAGGGTGTAAGGCGATGAAGAGGCAAATATATTGTGCGGGTGATCGTACGGGGCGTGAACGGCCGCGAGTACTCGTACCCAACAACGGCAAGTTTTCTGATGGCTTACTCATCATCGATAAGGTTCTACGTTGCATCAATACATCGATATACTAGTCCAGCCAATCGGTAATGGGCATTTCAAAATACATCTTCAGCAGCTGCCTGTTTACCATGCGTACCATCCATTACCTTCTCCAAGAAACCTCTTAAAACTCATCCAACCGTCCTTCCAACAGTAACTTACTCGATGAGTGAAAACAACCCTCCTCGGAAGAAGCGTTGGGGATTCCTGAAGCGAAGTCGTTCAAACCCTCATTTGGCAGAGGAGAGGCCAGAGGGCAACTGATGATGATGTATGGACTTTTGCCATTATAATCACGCCATTGTTTCTAACTATGTGATCTGACCACTGGCATGCCTAGTGATGGTGGAGTTGGACTCCGGATCAACAAGGGCACATCAGTAAACCGGTGAGTTCTTGCTGGGGATTATGCTGATTGTGGTGCTTTTACATAGTCATATATTGCTTTATATCACTTGATATTCCAATGTGACCAAAACCTTCTTTCCTATACATTACGATATCTTCTTCTCACAGGTTCTCTGATGGCCCGCCTGCCCGCCGCCGCCGCCTTCAAAGGATAAGATATTTTAGGCGCGAATGAATACCCGGAATTCGTGTTAGCGTAGTGGTATAAAGGATACACGGCGACGAACGAACATCTCGACTGAGATGTGAGTATTCTCTCATATTAGCCACATATTTTACTAACTCGTTATTAGTATATTTTCTAGGAGGTGACATTTTTTAGCTCTCGGTTTCGCCCGCCGAGCTCTCATAACCGCAACCGATGACTCGTGCTGCCCAACGTCTCCTAGCCATACAAAATGCACTCACAGACATTTCTGTTAGTGATGACCAGAAGGTGGACAACTTCATTTTGCCAGATGGTGCGGTCATGACCGCCAAGGCAGACTCTGTATCGCCGACGAATTTCATTCACATCGATGGATTGATTGTGTGCGAGTATCATTTACTCAATCGGACCGCGCAGCTCGTCATTTCAGCTGTCAGCACGCAGTTCGAAACTACCGCATCACATCTACCAAGCTTTCAGGTCATTGAGATCCTTTCTTCCTCCCAGGTCAGCTCGCCACAGACATCTGGAAACGACATAACCGTGAAAGATATGTGGGCGACTGTGTACGCACTCTTCACGCTGTACCACAATCAAGAGACCATCCCGGTTATCCTGTCTCAGAAATCAATAATAGCGAGGAGCTACGCTCGTATTTACTTTTATCCGGCCTCGGGCGTACGGCACATGCGCCTACAGCTTCAAAAGAGGAAATATACTTGTACAGAGCCACGTTCTGGCAGGGTGCGGGAACACAAGGATACCATAATCGCGGCTGGCTACCTCCATCATCATTTTCAGTTGTACATTTTTCCTTCATCCCGTCATTCACCCGTACACCCACTGTCATTTCCGGGCACCCCCTTCGTCCACCAAAGCCTGAACCAGGAGAAACGCTATTTAGGCGATTTTGTCCATCCATTGGGGAGACTCTAGAATTCACGTACTTTGATCTCCGCAGCGGATCGAATACTTCAGAGCATCTAGATTTCTTTCATCGTTGGCATAATTCAGAGCGAGTGAACAAGGGATGGGGAGAACGCGGCTCGCTGGAGAAACACAGAGCATATATCACGGAAATAATGAACGACCCTGGTGTTCTGCCTGTAATAATGAGCTGGAACGGCAATCCAATGGGATATGCGGAGATCACCTATCTGAAGGTGGGCATCTTGGGCTTTCTTGAAAATAGGCTAAGATGGTATGCAAGGAAAATCATGTGGCGCCCTACATTCCTGGTGGTCCTGGAGACTGGGACAGGGGCATCCACGTCCTTGTCGGAGAGGATAAATTCCGTGGTACTGTGCGAAGTAAGTCGTGTATTCCCGCATGCAAACTTGGTCTTACCGACAATATTTGTGCAGCCAGTCTGTGGCATCGTGCTCTGATACACTACTGTTTCTTGGCGGACCCCCGCACCGAAAGTGTGATGACTGAGCCCAGAGCTGATGATTCCTCCATAATCAAAGTGGAATTTGACTCTGCCATGCATATTAGAACAGTAAGTGGAGCATAAATTCTATTGCGACCTGTCTGCTAAAGTCCAGGTTCAGATTTTTGATTTTCCCTATAAACGCTCTGCACTCTTCCGCGTTCCCAGATACCGTTTCTTCAGGCTGGACTTGCTGTGACAATGATACGTTTTGTTGATGGCGAAATACCCTGTAGATAGCGTAAACTGGAGTGTTGAATAGACAAGTGTTTCTTCTTTGGAGATGAAATGTCACTCATGTGATAGGATTCATTATATGACGGCTACGCGATAATGTCCTAAATCGCGCTCCTCTTGCTTAATTCGACCACAACGAGTACGGACAATTCCACTATATGTCGATGTCTGCAACTTGTATTGAGAAAAGGCGGAACTAGCAAGATAGCTGTCCAGACTTCATATACTTGAAGCGCTTCAATGGATTCATCGAAGGAGAAGGATACGTTTTTTCCTTGTGCGGCGAGGAGTGTACATATTATTGCATGATTCAAACGTAGCAGCATATCGAAATACCAATGACGCAGAATGGACAGCCTGAGCGTGGGAGTGCTTTGAGGCTTGGTGGCAAAACAACTGTCCACGGACACCCCGAATCCAGTCAGTAATACTTCTTATCGGGCTCAACTGCAGTCGAACACGTCTTCTTGTCGGGCTGGCAGCTCAGTTTACTCGCAACCGACTCGTATCATTAACAATTCGTGGATACTTGGAGTACCAAAAACGGAAGCAAAACGAAGTAGAGGTTGAAGAGGACGACAAGTAAAAGTAGTAATGTTTTTTTTGATTGTTAATACATCCTTCTTTTCTGTGACATTGATAGGTCGGTGTGTACCTGTACCCGAGGAGGATGCGCTGGTGTTACTTGTGTGGTACCGGGCCCGCAGCACCATCTCTCTGAGGATAACAACACAATAATTTGAAGGTGTCGCTTTCTCAGGCTTCTCAGCCCCCCCCCGCCATTCTCTATACAAGTTTGTAGAGTTTTATCATCTTGTGTCTTGGATTGACACCAACTACATTTTCTCCGGCAGTCTCAGACTCCAAGCCAAAAGTGCTGGTGGAAGGTACGCATCTCAGTTTCCTCGTTCAATGTTATCCGTTCACTTATTAAGAACTACAATGACAAAGTAAGCAAACTCGCAGGTTCGTTCATCGTCGTTCCCATCACTGTCCTGATGAATTGCTTCCAGGTTGACGGAACAAGACTACTACTCGTAACGCAGGCCTAGTTCCGTTCCCCCAACCTCGATACACTCTGATGCTATTTTCGACACGTTACTGGTTACTTCGTCAGTTCTTTTCTCTGTAAATACACTAATTGAACCGTTTCGTATCCAGGATCTGGGCTCGTCAGTTTTTTTCCCTAAACCACTAAATGAAGCATTCTCAACTAACCCAAGTCAGACCTTACTGGGGTTCACCTCCCGGTACTAACGATTCCCAGATGCCCTCAAGTGTTTAGGGGTATAACAGATTTTCGCAACTCTCGGTGTCCCTCAACTTAAACGCATCGCTCTGATGACTTATGCACCGTACATGTGCTATAAATATGATAACAGAAAGCGCCCTATCACAATCGACAGATATCAGACTGTCCAACTTGTGTCGAATGATCTTCGGTCGTCAGGTAAGAATCGTAAGATTTGCGCGTTATACGCCGTGAATGCTTTTGAACCGTCCTACTCACTAGCTTGGCACAGATATTATCCGAATAGACGATCTATGTGACAAGGCTCTTCTCTGATAAATACCAGGTGAGCCTCACCTGTCATAATTGTCCATCCTGCCATGCTTTCTTCTTACAACGTACTCATCGTCGGTGCCGGTGTAGCAGGCCCAGCTCTTGCCCATGTCCTTGCCACAAAGACATCTGATAAGCGTCATGCTCCTTTGCGGATAGCTCTACTCGAGCGTTCCTTGTCGAAGCCAGACCGTATCGTCGCCGAAATGCTCCAGCCTGGCGGCGTCACTGCGCTCAAGCAGCTTGGTCTGGAGTCATGCCTCGAGGATCTTGGCTCTGTCTCTTTGTTAGGTTATCACGTTCTGCGAGGGGAGCAGGGCATTTGCGCCTCGTTCCCTGAAGGCCATGACGCCCGAGCTTTTGAGCATGGAGCGTTTGTCATGGCCTTGCGCGACCGCGCACGGCGGGAGCCCAATGTTGACGTGATCGAGACTACAGTAATCAGTCTCATCGAGAATGAGGACACACATCGCGTAATAGGTGTTCATGCCTCCAAAGCAGGTGGTCAGCCAGAGTCTTATTTTGCTGACCTCGTCATTGTCGCGGACGGCTCCTCATCCAAGTTCAGAACTGCTGTCCTCGGAAGCATGCCGTATGAGCCTTCGCAAAGGGGTTACTTGGCAGGTCTGATTTTGAAAGACCTGAAGCTGCCAGTGCCCCAGTATGCCACTATGATTGTACTGAAACGCGCTGGACCGGTCGTCCTTTTTGAGCTCCCCAACAATGAGTATCGGATGCTGGTCGAATTGAAGGAGTCGCCGCCAGATCTCAAGGTTCGTAATTCTGCCTTGTTGTGCGGTCAGTGATCGCCCCCACTTACCATCAATATTGCAGGAGCATATACTGCGCGACATTGTTCCTCAGCTTCCATCGTCGATCCGCGCGCCTATTCTCAACGCTCTAGAAACGTCGCGTGTGCGACGAGCACCGCATTATTACCTTCCGCCCACAAAGCAGGGAGAACGTAGCAAGGCAGGCGTGTTTCTGCTGGGAGATTCATTTAATATGCGTCACCCGCTGACTGCGGGTGGAATGACGGTCGCCTTGAATGATGTAGTCATCCTCTCTGATCTTCTGGCCCACGTCAAGAGCTTTGGCAACTGGGATGAAATCTCGGCTGTCCTCCGGAAGTGGCACTACATGAGAAAACCACTCGCATCCACCATCAATACCATGAGCATGAGCTGGGCTGGGATATTCGCGGCCCATGGTACGTCAATATCAGCCGTCGAATGCTTGGATGCTTATGATCGTAGGCGAGGCGTTTGACATTATGCAGGAAGGAGCATTCAAATTTTTCGGGAAAGGTGCCAAGTATTCCGACGAACCCATGTCATTAGCAGCCGGGTCAGTAATACATATTTTGATAATCGTCACGATCGTGCTGATCTGGTTCTGGAATCCCCAGGATCCTGAAATCTCCATCATTGCTGGCGCGCAATTCGATCACCATAGTGGTATACTCTATCTGGGTGTTGTTTACCCATCCTAGACCTGGGAATAAATATGCTCCGCGATTTTATGAATACCCGTTGCTTTTGGTTAAAGCGCTGAACGTCGTAAGATTACTCAATAAGCATTTTGGAACATGTCGACTGATTTTTATGGTATAGATATGGACTATAGGCGTCGTGATGGGGCCGGTGATGTGGGCAGAAATGTGATTCTTGTGACATAGATGAGTTTACACATAGTTCGACTGATGGAATGCCCGCAATAAAGACTTTCAATATTATGCTGCATCACTTATGATTGAACTTATTGTTCTGACTCGCACGCTGCCAAGTCTACTAACACAGAATTTGCAACTGGCATAAAGCTGTCGATTAATAACCGATCTAGGGCCTGGAGTTGGGCGCCACAACGGTTGACACTCGCAAGTCATGTCGTAGTCGTGTCCATATCATCATTGATAGGTGTTATTTATTGTCGACGTTGACGTGAAGTGACTTTCAGGTCACTTCAAAACTTAATTCTCGACATCCCGCCGACGGCTGTTTCATCAGCATTGGATTCGAGCTCCAACGTGGTCATATTGCGAAAAGGAAATGAACCCTGTTGTGGCAGGGATATGTGCGGTGCCACTCTTCCCGTATCATGGGTCTTATCACCAATCAGCGGGCAGCATCGAAGTATATTTTCGTATGTATTCGTTATGAACATTCCCCGAGACCGAGTAGTGAAAACTTCCGAAGGAGGTCGAATTCCAACGAAACGAACACTGTCAGTCTACCCTCAAGAAATCACCGATAGCCTTGAAGTAGTAATCCCTATCCTCGAAGAACGCAATATGACTCTTTGCAAACCTGACCCACTTAACTTTAGGTATTTTCTCGATGAAAGGAGCAATCACGTAGTCCTGAGCTCCCTCTTCGGGCCCATTCGTGACAAGGGTAGGGCATGGAATACGATGAAGGCGGTCAATCACCGACCAAGTTCTCAATGAACCAGTCGAGTGGAACTGTGCGGTCCCTGACCTGAATTTCAGGACTGAGCTCAGAGTCCTCCAGGAATTCAAGTGGTTGGGATGCTTACATGGCAGTCGACACGGTGGGATCTTCTTCTACGGAAGCAAACGAAGCAACCAGCTCTTCGGGCCAGGGTATCGTCTGGCATGTGTGCTTGTTCATAAAGACTTGGATGGCTGCTTGATACTCCGCAGATGAGACGGTGCCTTCTCTCTCATGTTTCAACACCATCTCCTTGAACTCTGCCGGAAAAGCTTCCAGATATCCCAGCATACTCTCGTCCCACAGTTGCTCCGAGGGTGGAGAGCTGGATATGACTAGACGATGGAGGCCGGGAGGTTGGCGCTGGGCGACATAGTCAGCAGCCAGCATCCCTCCCCACGAGTGCCCCAGAAGATCAAAGTCACTCTCGACACCAAGCTGCACGAGAAGGTTGTCGAGTTCATCCATGAATAGTTCTGGGGTCCAGAATTCGGCAGGTTTGTCGCGAAGATGGGTGGATTTTCCGATGCCGAGTTGATCGTAGAAGATGACTGGGATGCCGTATAGAGAATAATCTCGGTATGCGATATCATGTAGATGTGAGACATCCCGGGACCTCCATGAAGCGTGACAAGTGGCCGTTTGCCTGACTTGAGGTCGCCAACGACGTTGTACCAGGTTTGGTATGTCTCATCACCGAGTTTGAAGTCGACGGTGCCCGTGGTACTATTCATCAGTGAGGTAGGCACTGGTGTTATCTGGAATGATAGGCATTATTCTTTTAAACGAGGCTCGTTAATATACAGCTGTGTGAGAGACATGAGAACTTAAGACGCGGGATATATGGGACCCTTCAATCGGCCATGTGGAATCGGCAAAAAGGTCCTAGATTGCAAATATCGCATCTGGAAAGACGGAGGCCGAGGTCTGCCCGTGACGAACATGACGTCCATAATAGGGAGTACTTCGGCGCACCTTCTTGATAATCGATAAGTGTTCCTTACAGTACCACCGTGACGGCTGCACCAAAATTATCTCCTGCAGCTTGCCCACGGCCTTTGCGAAAACATGCTGATACGAATGACTCTTCCGCGATTCCAAATGCTATCATATGTGTGATTGATCCAGAGCAGGACAATACTTTCCGTGCTCTAGCCGCCTACTAGTGGATACCTCAAAACGCAGAGTCGGAACAAGATTCGCTTGAAATGTACGCAGTGTTAAACGGAAATGGAGAAACCTCGGCATTGCTCAAAGGTCAGTAGTCGTATATCTAAATACTGTTGTGGGAATTCATCAAGTGTGACACAATCACTTTCAGTGTAAGAATTAGTGCAGGAATTCATTAATGTATTGCTTACCAGAGGTAGGCCATGCCACTGGAACGACACTGAAGTCTGAAACGCTGACACCGTGCATATGTAGTGCCAAAAGAAAGACTAGTGCACTATGAATCGTCTCCTTCCTGACAGGGATCAACAATCAAGACGCACCAAGACATGCAGATACTTTATACTAGTTTATAGCGAGCTGTAAGGTGAGCGGTCATGAGACATAAGACTTGAGCTTGAAAGGTTGTTGGAGAGGTGTGATACTCGCGTGATATCTTGGTAGGGCTTGAAACTGTGAAGACAAGTGTCAGACGCATGTAACCAGTGCAGTCGGCTATGACTGGTTGTGAGCAGACGATGATGGCAAACTGCCTCGTGTCTTGGGCGTCTATGGGAACGAGGATGGTTAGCGTGGTGAAGCAACATAAAAACGCACAATACACGCACTTCTGTAACTTAGAGAAAGACACCCACAATCCCTCAGCCGTGCTCAACACCATCAACCTCCAGTAAAATGTCACAGCTCATTCCAAGCACCACACCCGTTCGAACCTTTGAAGATCATAAGGGCGCCGTAAGGGCAGTCGCAGTGTTCCCCGATAAACGACGAATGATTACGGGCTCGGAGAACAAGACACTTCGTCTTTGGGACTTGGAGACAGGTGTTGTGTTGAAGAAGATGGAAGGGCATAGCAGGGAGGTGTCTGCATTGGCGGTGTCACGAAATGGTCAAATAATAGCAAGCGGTGATTTAAATGGAGAAGTCATCGCCTGGGACGGAGAAACTGGCAAATCCATCACCCAACCCATCAAAGCCCACTCCAAGTACACCACCTCGGTAGATTTTTCACCGGATGGAATGGTGCTGGCCACTGGTTCATGGGACAAGACGGTCAAGTTTTGGTGTACCGAAACGTGGCAGATGCGAGGAGATCCAATCGAGTGTGGCATTGACAATGATGTCAACTGCGTTCGATATTCGCCTTCTGGTGAACTTCTTGCCATCGCAACACCTAGGAATAATCCAGGCACAAGGGAACAAGTCGCATCTTTGACAGGTGGGAACGTGTCACTCGCGTGGACGCCCGATGGCACACGCCTTCTTTCAGGACGCAGAAATTCCATATCGGAGTGGGACACATCAACCTGGCAGCAGGTTGGTCATCCCTGGGAAGGCCACACTGATTGTATCAACGCCATTGCCATTCATCCCACTGGCACCCTCGTCGCTTCTGCATCTGATGACAAGCATGTCCGTCTCTGGCGGCTCTCGGATCAACGAACCATCGCCATCTTCCAGCATTCACACGCCACGTCATGTGTCACGTTCTCTGTGGACGGCAAGCACATCCTCAGCGGAGGTGATGATAAGAAGGTCCCAGAGTGGGTAGTACCTTTAAAGGCGAGTTTCCATTTCTGACTCTCATTATGCAATTCGAGCATCCTTCGTACAGATCCTTGACATCACACCAGCCCGCGATGCATGTCTAACTGGGGACTTGTCCATCGCCGAAGAGCTCCTCACTCAAGAGATCCACACCAACGCCGACGACTTTATTTCATATGCCAATCGTTCGTTCGTCATGGCCCGGAAGCACGACTGGTACCATGCTCTTGATGATGCAATTGAGGTGAGATGGACTGACCCATCATGGTCCTTTCACGAACGGCTAACTTTTGTCCGTAACGTAGTCCATCGACATTCGGCCATCATTGGTAGGCTTTATCTCTAAAGGCATCGCCCTCTGCGGAAAAGGCCACGTACGGGAAGCAAGGATAGCGTTCGACGTCGCATCCATGTTCACCAACCAAGATTCAGAAACCAACCAATTTCTTCTCTTGATCAAGGTACATTCAATTCGTCTCCCATGCTCTCTGCCTCATCTTGTATTCCAGGCCATCGCACTCTTTAGCGCAGATCAACGCGAGGAAGCAATGCTGCTAATCAAAGACCTGGCTGTCGCTTGTCCCAATGTCGATCCTCTCGCGCGTCGTGTCGTGGAAGTGAGTATCACGTAGCCACACTCGATCGTCAATCCTGATATTTTCAACTCGCACAATAGACATATCTATGTGTTCAGCTTGGAATCAAAGCTTTCGATGGCGCGCGTCACGACGAAGCCGCTGATCACTTCACCACTGCTGTCAACTCAGGTGCTTTCTCATCAAAATTCATGCCTCAAATGTACGAGGACTTGACTATGGTGTGTCAAGATGATGCATACATAATACTTTCCATAACCTAGTCCTTTGTCCAGCTCTTCGGCTGGGATCTCAAGTCCTTGTTGCTAACCACACACCAGAAACGGTGCCAGGCATTCCTTTTGGCAGGTAAACTCGACGAAGCCCTTGAAGCACACAAATACATGATGGACGCCATCGACGACATTGCGAAGGCCAGCTGTCTCGATTGGTCCAACGGCAAGTCTTCTGTTGTGTCACCGACGACTATCATGCTCACTCGCATGTCATTCAGAGTTCAAGGATAAATGCAGCACGCTCGCTGCGATGCAGGCAGAGATCCCCGGGCAAGAGCAAGATGGCTACGATGCAGATCCCAGTTTCTTGTATGGAACGCATCAAGTGCGTGCAAGAGCGTATCCTTCTGTTCTCTCGCTCATACTTCATCACAGCATTCTCAGATTTCCAGGCCAAGACTTCAACAACGGCCTGGGCGCCTCAAAAGATTCAGACTTGCTATGACGAGGAGGCCTCAGGAAGCTCCTGCTCCTGCACCGCCCACCACCTCACCACCAGTCGCTGTCACCACCACCATCAAAACTCATTTACGACACCTATTCTCCCGGTCACCCCATCATGTAACGCCGCCCGTTGTTGATGTTTCATTCGGGAAGGCTAAAGAGGTGGGTCGGGTCGATTCTTATCAGCGTATCCTGATTTTCTGATGCGAAGATCTACAGCGTAATATTGCTGCGAATGCTCCTGGCCCAGACCCGGACATCGTACCTGATGAA
Source organism: Suillus variegatus (assembly GCA_016647645.1). Classification (NCBI taxonomy): domain Eukaryota; kingdom Fungi; phylum Basidiomycota; class Agaricomycetes; order Boletales; family Suillaceae; genus Suillus; species Suillus variegatus. The sequence goes on from JABBWF010000173.1 coordinate 67,276, forward strand.
TATTTCGATACTATCGAACCGGACCCTGATACGCAACAGCAACAGCAGCCGCACCAGCAACCACACCAGCAAGCAGTAGCAGTACATACAGACCCTGGCGAACATGGAGGCAGAAAGTCCTGTGTCTGCTGCTAGCGGGTTTTTGAATATCTCTCGAATACTTCGGTCGTATCGTCGATCTTGTTATGATATCTGTATTGACTTGAAGCAGCATTTTATTGATAGGTGATTGATTAATTAGTACATCCTTGAGATTATTTAGAGAGATTTTCCTCCGCAACCAATATGAACCTTCCATCCTCCATCTATAAAGCTTGACTTGCGCATAAGTTGCTGAATGTGAGATATCGTGCGCGTGTCCAACCAGATCCATTCCGCATTCAAACATCTCTTTTTTTTTTATTTTTTTTTTTCCAATTTTTGTCCTATTGAGAGGTTACTCTATGGAGGACAGTTCGGTCTAGTCTAAGGGCCCCCAGTGCCCTGGTTGCATCTCTGAATTCGCAGATGCCCTGGTGTGGGACATGCCCCACCAGTCCGCCGTTCCCGCCGGCCGTTTTAGGTGCGCAATTCGAGGATGAGATGACTATGAAATACGTGCAGTATGGTAAGAGTTCTAACTATGGGACTGTGTAACGCGCACTCCGCCTGAGTAGGCTTGGTACAGGAATCGAACTGAATGCAGTGGAGTTATGTAGGTAAGGGACCTGGTAGTTGATGAGAAGGTCCTTTGTCGTCCGCTGACTGATTCCAGAGAAGGATGGTGGTGATTCCGTGTGAGTGAGTTTTGATGGGGAGGAAATGGGGAGAGTCGGAGCATGAGAGTGATGGGTTTATTGAGTTGGAGGGGGGGCATGGTTTAAGGGGGAGCATGGGGTGTTCGTGTGGTTTAGGGTATCTATTATTAATGGCAGTTATCATTTCGTAGGTGGACGAGGTAATTGAACTTCACCGAATGTTGCTCGCAATCTACCTGTTGCATTCACGTATCGGACCAGGTGAGAGGTGGCATCAGGATTGGATAGCAGGAAGGAGATTGAGGTAGCTTTGCGTCCCAGCGCGCATATCAACGTGTGACGGTCACGACGGTAATGTGGGCAGGCGATTAGGAAGTGGTGTACCGTCTCATCTGCGTGAGGACAATGAGGGCAATGTGGGTGTTCGATTCTACTGATGCGATGCAGGTGTTTATTGAGGGGGGCATGACCGGTGCGAAGGGCCATGTATAAGCCGGTCAGTCGTTTAGGGAAGTTGGCGGTGAGCTTGACAAAAGAACGGCGCAGGAGTTTGGGGTCTAGTTGATGCATGCGGTTGTGGTGAGGACTCGATGTGCGCCATATCCGCTCCCAGCGAGCGCACATTTCTTTGCGGTGAACTTCCTTGAGTGCTGAGACACTGAGCGGTAGTGAGTCATGACGAAGATATCTAGGCAACTTAGCGGGTGGGCTATAATTTCGTCTGCTTTCCGCTGCTAACTTTGCCTGCTTATCGGCTTCCTCGTTTCCATGGACGTTTGAATGCCCCGGTATCCAACGGACAGTTACGTTGAAGTTGTCGTGAAGTTTGGCGATGTTCTGCATCATTTTGCGAAATCTGTCTGCTAAGTAAGATCCCGGGCGGGAGTAGAAGCTTTCAGCTGCCTGGATTGAGGCCTGATTGTCGATGGAGACGGAAATGGGGAAGACGATGTCGCGCTCTGTGGAAATCAGTCATGCTGCTAAGGTCAGTCCGACTTCTTCTGCCTCGAACACAGTGTGCTCTTCGTCCGTGCCGAGGTGGTAACGCAGAGTCCTGGGTGCTCTCCCTGTGTGGAATAGGACAGCTGCAGCCCCAATCTTCCCCCCGTGGCCTGAACCATCACTATATATCTGAATGGTGTCTACTAACTGCTCATGCTCTGTGATGGCGTCTTCCTTCGAGGCGGCGATGTGTGTAGTCCAGGGGTTCTGAGAGGAGGGAGTGCGTCGGGAAGGGATGAGAGTCAGACCATTCAGTCAAAACCCCACGTAGAACCTGTACCCCGGACATGCCAAAAGGCCGTAGACCATGTGCAGCCAGAGGCTGGCCAGCTGTACTAAATTTATGTAGATGTGGCACTGGCCAGCCTGTAGAGGCTTATCCCAGCCGATATCAATTCTACATACAGTAATATTCCACTAGCTATATACTAGAGTACCAGACCTGCCAGAGATGTAGGACAAGTGCTGGCCAGATATTGAATGGGAGGTAGCAGACCCATAGAAACTGACCAGCCAGACCTGTAGAGCCTGTGCTGGCCAGAAGTGAAATGAGAGATAGGAGACCCATAAAACCTGACCAGCCAGACTTGTAGAGCCTGTACTGGCCAGATATCAAATGGCAGGTAGGAGGCTGGTAAAAACTGACCAGCCAGACATGTAGAGCCTGTGCTGGCCAGATATCAAATGGCAGGGAGGAGACCCGTAAAAACTGACCAGCCAGACTTGTAGAGCCTGTGCTGGCCAGATATCAAATGGCAGGTAGGAGACCCGTAAAATCTGACCAGCCAGACTTGTAGAGCCTGTGCTGGCCAGATATCAAATGGGAGGTAGGAGACTCGTAGAAACTGACCAGCCAGACTTGTAGAACCTGTGCTGGCCAGATATCAAATGGGAGGTAGGAGACTCGTAGAAACTGACCAGCCAGACTTGTAGAACCTGTGCTGGCCAGATATCAAATGGCAGGTAGGAGACCCGTAAAAACTGACCAGCCAGACTTGTAGAGCCTGTGCTGGCCAGATATCAAATGGGAGGTAGGAGACTCGTAGAAACTGACCAGCCAGACTTGTAGAACCTGTGCTGGCCAGATATCAAATGGGAGGTAGGAGACCTGTAGAAACTGACCAGCCAGACTTGTAGAACCTGTGCTGGCCAGATATTAAATGGCAGGTAGGAGACTCGTAGAAACTGACCAGCCAGACTTGTAGAATCTGTGCTGGCCAGATATCAAATGGGAGGTAGGAGACTCGTAGAAACTGACCAGCCAGACTTGTAGAACCTGTGCTGGCCAGATATTAAATGGCAGGTAGGAGACTCGTAGAAACTGACCAGCCAGACCTGTAGAACCTGTGCTGGCCAGATATCAAATGGCATATAGGAGATCCGTAAAAACTGACCAGCCAGACTTGTAGAGCCTGTGCTGGCCAGATATCAAATGGCAGGTAAGAGACCCGTAAAAACTGACCAGCCAGACATGTAGAGCCTGTGCTGGCCAGATATCAAATGACAGGTAAGAGACCCGTAAAAACTGACCAGCCAGACTTATAGAGCCTGTGCTGGCCAGATATCAAATGGCAGGTAGGAGACCCGTAAAATCTGACCAGCCAGACTTGTAGAGCCTGTGCTGGCCAGATATCAAATGGCAGGTAGGAGACCCGTAAAATCTGACCAGCCAGACATGTAGAGCCTGTGCTGGCCAGATATCAAATGGGAGGTAGGAGACTCGTAGAAACTGACCAGCCAGACTTGTAGAGCCTGTGCTGGCCAGATATCAAATGGCATATAGGAGACCTGTAAAAACTGACCAGCCAGACTTGTAGAGCCTGTGCTGGCCAGATATCAAATGGCATATAGGAGACCTGTAAAAACTGACCAGCCAGACTTGTAGAGCCTGTGCTGGCCAGATATCAAATGAGAGGTAGCTGACTGGTAGAATTCAAACAAGTACCAAAAGCAAGTCCAGCATATTTTTTCTCTGAATACCAGAATTACAAGGGTGGTATAATGGTGATAATATAGTTAAGATACCATAATCATCTTGTCCTTGAATGAATTCTCTGCATTGAGCACAAACCTTTCCCATAAGAGCACCTGCCATTGTGCATAAGCTTGATGCCCAAGCCTTGTGGCTTGTTGATATCTTTTGTCCCATTCACCCATCTTGTGCCTAAACCAGCCAATCGTCCAACCCATCTCATGCTGGACCAAATTTAATTCCTCCTCCCACCTTTGCCACCTAGCCTTAGCTTTTAACCAATTGACCCTGTAGACTAATACTTGTGGTAAGAATGCATGTTAACGATTAAGTACCACTCACATTCATCCATCCACAAGTCTTCCCGAACATCACCACCATTGTTGACCCTCCAAAACCAAGCGAGTCTGTCTGATCCCTGACCATATCTATTCTCCTCGGTCACTTCCTGGTTTATGGTGAGCTGATTGGGCTGAATTTGTTGATAAACATTCCTGAGAGTTTCTTCATCCACCCCTAGTCTCCCCATGGCATCCCTTGCCCTTTGATAACTTCGAACACACTTATCTATTTTTATTCAGCACCGAAAAGCCTCTTGCTTTGACCTGGTACCCACCCAGGTAGAATCTGAACTCCGGAAGTGTTGACGATAAATGATTGATTTATGACCAAGGGCCTGCCGTAACCTTTCTAGGCAATCATTTGCCTGACCCTGCCGTAACTGGAGTTCTTCGGTCCGAAGAGCACCCAAGTCAAGGGCTAGAGCATCCTGGTGTGATATCGATGACGGCATCCAAATACCCATCACTTCTGCAGGAACTTCATCACCGATTTCTTCTGAAGTAAACTCAACATCTCCAACTTCTTGCCCTAGCTCCTCGGTATCTGCTGTGCAAAACCTGATGTCATCCATGGGCATTGTACCTGAGTTTAATTCGATGCCTTGCGTCATGGCATCAGTTTTTTCGTGATATTTTGAGATCCGGACAGCCAATTTTTGACGTTTCTCTGCCACCACAGCCTTTTGAGTAGCAGATGCATCTTGGGGAAGCTGCCGAATATCTACTCGCAATGCATCCATAGGGCTGAATTGAAACATGTGTGAATGCAAAGGTGATTAAATGACTTACTGCGCATCCTCCAAATTGATACCTTCAATAAGCCAAGATACCGATCCCAATTTGCCAGTATCAGCATATTCGGTTTCGGTTAATTTAAGCCGTATTTCTGCCATTGTTGGTGCTTCGAATCACCCATCAGAATGTACACCGCATGGAAGCCAGTAGAAGCTCTGGAACACTCACCTTTATCTATTCTTAGATGGTATATGTCGAGATGCTCCCCCCTCCGCTCCATTGCTCGTTTCTCATCACTTTCCCACAAGCTGACTTTGTTGACATCCAAAGATTTCGTAAGATCTTCAAATGGAATCCTTGTGTCATCAATGCCCTTATTCGCGCGTTTGTACTTTCGCAACAGGGTCTTAACTAATAATATTTAATCACAGTCTCATTGATTCCAAACATGGGACTCACCGATACCAACAAGTTTTTTCCAATTCGAGTTCCGCATATGGTCATCAAGGATTTCTTGACGGTGAGCTTGACTCATGGAACGGGCTGTTGGGGATATCTTGTTGAAGGGAGCCCAGAGTGTCTCCAGGATTTCACCATCAACCTGGGCAGCTCCAACAATGAAGTTCAGGCTGTATCTAGCAAAACAAGCTAGTTTATGAGCGCTGAGATGAAATTTCCCTACAGCAGCTATAATCTCCACATTGTCAGGGAGCGTCAGGGCAGGGCAGTTGTCAACACGCTCTGCAAAGTGAAGGTTCCACTGACACCCCACATCATAAATGACGAGAGAGGTATCAATTCGGTCCCCAGAGTGCTTAATACCCTCACATATGGAGTAATCTATGTTCATGTGGCTTAACAGGATTTTGTCAGCATATTTAGGTCATCACATAATAAATCAAAGAAGACTTGCCGTTCACCCTTCTGGAAGTCTACTACAGAGTGTGGAACAAAACATCCGTGCCTAGCACAAGCTGTGGCACCCACCCCAGTGGCTCGAAGGTTGCTCCGGTTTGCATTTGCTGCATTGACTGCCCGATGATTGCTACATGTGGACCTCTTCTGACACATTGAGAATGCCACTGAGAATGAAAAATCAATTAGTTGACTGACCTCTTTGCTTTCCATTGCTGAGCTCAAGTGAGCTTGATATTCAGCATCGGTCACCATGTAAGCTGAACCGTCTGAGAGGAAGATGTCCAGTTCAGGCTCACGCATGTTCATATGCTGAGCTGTGAAGTTCCCATCAACTACCAATCTTCTCATAACTAGCCACCTGCAACCAACAATTAGCTTTGTTTAACCTTAGTCAAGCTACAACAGAAACAGCGGCCAGGCAGCTCCCAACTACTCCTGGCCAGCATTTAGTCTACCCTGGGTAGAACTGAGGCTGGCCAGCTTGATCCCGAGCTAGACTGACTGGCCAGGATATGTGATAGCAGCTGTAGTAGGTGTACTGGCCGGAGCATTTAATAATCAAACAACTTGCCTTTCATACTTCTGCTCCCACAGCAAAGGCATATTGATTCCTGGCTGTGGACACGAAGGGCAGAAGAGAGCCAGATCTCCTGGGCCAGGCCCTGATTCCACATTGTGGCCGAATCCAAACCATTTTCGGTTCTTTAAGTCCCGCCACAGTCGGGATACTCTCATGAGTTCACGGTATCGATCCTATCAATGCATGCTAGGTATTCAGAAAAATCTACTGATCAAGTGCACTCGAACTCACTGGGACAGTATCCTGGAATGCATTATTAGTCAGCCTTGTGAGTTTCTCAAAGAAGCTCCTCGCGGAAGTCTTGCATTCCAAGGCATCAATGAGAAAATGATCCAGCACCTCGAAGGTAAAAGCAGTCTTGGGACGGGTGGAGCTGGCAGGAAATAGTCCAGCTCTTAGGAGCTGTAGATGCTGTTCAGAATCGGATCCCTGGCAATGACACCATGCTATGTTATGTGTGAACACCCCAGAAGAATGTACAATAGTGACCAGGGTGGTATCGTGGGGCCATGCGTCAACCTCCTGGTCACAAAGTTGTGAAGCTTCATACCAAGGGCAAGACTCTCCACTGTGTCCTAAGTACCATATAAAACCCTGGTCAGCTAGAGTGACATCCTCGAAGCACTTCCCGATCCACAATTGGATTTTGTGAAAAGGTAATGACTGATGCAACTTGATCATGCAAGGGCGACACCAGCCGTGGTCTCCAGTGCAAGTCGAACAACTGAATATGGCCTCAGCACTTCGGCAAGTCTCGCAGGTGCCAGCGCAGATAAATTGTTCTGATTCCAGGATGATGTCTAGATATAGATCCCGGTAGGCAAGATACTCTGCTATAAAGTTGTTTTGCGTCTACATTATGTATTATGAGAAGAGAGTTATCTGTAAGATACAAATTGTGAGTTGTACCTTGGTTTTTCTTGCATGCTGAGTAGCCTCTCCTTCTAGACCAAAGTCACCAAATGTCTCGATGTCTGGGAAATCCATTGAGGCCTCCTTTGCTCGCTTCCTGGGGCTGGAGGAGGAGGAACGCCCTCCTGATATTTCATACAGTGGATCAGCATGAGATTCGAGCCACGAGGGCTTTCCCCTCTTTCCTGCGGTAGGTTTGTAGGCAATATAGTTGACATCCAGGTCTTTTCGTTGTGACAAACTACCCCTGTCTTTGAAAGAATATGAAACAGCCTTCAGACGGGTTTTTTTCTGGCCAGACATAACACTGGGACCGAGGAATGAGAATGAGCACTCTGAAACAAGGCAAGCAATGCAATTAAAAATCAATATCCATCAAATCCAGCCATATCTCCTCTTGATAGATTAATTAACTCTATTTACCGTCTAGCTGCTAGCCCTCCCCCCCCAACTCCACTTATTTTTCCCACCTTCTTCCCACAAACAGGTTTTGGACCTTTACCAGCCCCCACCCGCTTGAGAAAATCCTGCTCCATTGGAAAGCTTGGCCTTGGGATGTCCTGCTTATTGTGGACCTTATCCTTGACAAAGTGGGCGATCACAATCCTCTCACCATCACCCCAACCTGGGACTCCATGTTCCAACACCTTGCCCGCAATATATACCATAGTCCCAGGGGGGTAACCTAGTTCGGCGCCCAAGTCTGGCAGATCTAGTATGGCCTGGTTGGCTTGGCCAAGGCTAACCAGAAGGTCGTAGAATGATGGTGATGCTCCTGGATCTCAGTGATGGGGCGTCTCTCGATTGACAATTACCTCAATTCCAGAAAAGACAGAGGGCCAAACAACTGGTTTTGAGGTATGAACCATATTCTTCAGCGCGGAGACCGATTTGATGCCAGCAAGATACTGATCTGGTGCAATAATACTAGTAATAGCCGACCAGAGTTGTTCTGGGACAGTCATTTCGGACAACCAATGCCGAACCACAGGCGACCCAAGGTCGGTTGATTGGTACAAATGATCCTGAAGACGCTAGCTCCATTAAGTTAGTTTTGTACTTAAACGAGCATAGGAAGACAAACTTACCTCTTGGCGCTGCATGAATCCTCCAGGGCATAAAGTCACCCGCCCTGCTCCAAACTCTCCCCCCCCTGGAGGTATGACAAAACCTTGCGAACGCCAAGGGCTCTTTTCCTCTTCAGTTGCCTTGGCCAAAAACCGGTCTAGGACAGGTCTGAGCGACTTGACCGCGCTATTGACGTGTTCCTAAATATAACAGTTACCCGGTCTTCGGCTGCACATCTGAAAGTTGGCATACCATTCGATCAGGCACCAAGATCTCTGGCAAATACCAAGCGAGTATCCTTCCGTGCTTGTCAACAAATGTGGTCGGCTCCGTAATGTGGCCAAAGGAAGGGGTCTTGAAATATTTTGCAAGTTTCTCTCTTTGTTGGCTATCAGCATTCAACGGGTTTGGCGCCACCTTAGCTCGGTCTGCAAAGCGGTGGACGTCCCAATCTGCCCTTACTGGGGTCAAACAATCACAAACAGACCCCCAGTGGTGAAATTCAAATAAAAGCTTACAACTATTAACCGCAGCATAAGCTATGCCGGCCGCAGCCCTGGAGAGTTCAATCTCGGCGGTCTCCATTGTCTTGACACCTATACCAGAACTGGAAAGCTGAACGTTCCGCCACTCATTCCAGAGTCTCATCCTTGAATTTGTAGCAACTTAGCCTGAGCAAACATTAACTTAGAACTGGCTTACTTTGCTTTTTGTAGTGTTCTATCGTCCATCTTAGTATCTGAGAATAATTCAAATGGTGATGAATTCCGGAGTAGCTCATCTACGCGGCTAGAGAGGTTTTTGGACAGTTTGGTCACAGTATCCTCCATAGTGGAAGAAGCAGAAGAACAGAAGATTAATGGCGCCAGGAAAAATTTTCCAGTAGTTTGGAGCTAGGCTATATGGGGATATACCAAATGAGATTGCTAGGGCAATGCGCGTGATGGCTTCTTGAGTACTTTAGACGGATTTGAGGATAGGCTGTTAACCTCATGATAAGCAGAACTGGTAGGATGATGGTTTGTAGGAGACTACTGACCATGATATACAGTACAAGAATAGTATAGTCTGCTTGGGTGCGCACTGGTCGGACGTGTGAGGTGATGTAGGCGTGTACTGGATCTTATGGTGAGGTTGAGTGCGAGCGGACTTATGAGGTGGTGTAGGAAGTGGCTTCTTGAGTAGCTTTGCCAAGCTTAGGTGCTCCAGCTCAAGTTTGGGCATATCCTTCAAACCGTCTAAGCTTGGCAAAGCTGCTCAAGAAGCCACTTCCTACACCACCTCACACGTCCACCCAGTACAAGAATAGTGAAACTATTCTTCTATTCTTGTACTGTAAGGAAGATAGGATAATGTTGGTATCCAGTACAAGAATAGAAGAGTAGTCCAACTATTCTGGTACTGGGCAGCAAGCTTGGCAAAGCTGCTCAAGAAGCCATTGCCTACATCACCTCACAGGTCCGCCCAGTGCGCACTCAAGCAGACTATACTATTCTTGTACTGTAAGGAAGATAGGATAATGTTGGTATCCAGTACAAGAATAGAAGACTCTGATACTGTGCAGGCAAGCTTGGCAAAGCTGCTCAAGAAGCCATCGCCTACATCACCTCACACGCCCGCCCAGTACAAGAATAGTGAAACTATTCTTTTATTCTTGTACTGTAAGGAAGATAGGATAATGTTGGTATCCAGTACAAGAATAGAAGAATAGTCCGACTATTCTGGTACTGGGCAGCATACCAAACAGTTTCTTGAGTAGCTTGGTCAAGCTCAGACGCAATCTAAACCGGGTGGCGGTATAGGCAATGGTATCTGGAGAAGCTTTGTGAAGCTTAGACACATTTGAGGGCAGGCTGTTAAGCTCCACTAGAAGATCTAGAACAGCATGACTTACTCTGACATTCCGACTTATCAGAGATGCTACTCAGAATTCTACTTGGGCGGGATAGATGTCGGTCACGTGACTTATTGTGGGGGCAAGAAGGGGCGCCGCAGTTGGTCACGTGACTTTTTACAAGGGGCCGGAAGGGCCGTTCAGCCTTTCTTTCGAAAGTTTTTATTAAGTTAAAGCTATTACAAGCCAAAGTAAATGTAAAGTAAAGTAAAGAAAATACTAAGATATATGAAATAAGGTAAACTAGCTAATACAAAGCCTCAGCGGAGGGGCCCTCCTGACCTTGGCCTTGTACAGCAAACTACTACAAGAAAGAATTGAATATATATATAAATATATTAAGAACAGTCTGCAGGCGCTGAGTTAGCACCTGTGATGTGAATATGAATCAAAATTACCTGACGATGAATTGCCAAAAAAAATCTGTAAGCGGCAGTCAGAGAGTGCTCCTAGAATAATGAGACAAATACCTTAGGCGCGCCGGTGCACACACTAAACCACCCCCCAAGCCCCCAGAGCATTCAAACAAGGAGACTAGGCACGCCGGCGCGCACACTAGACCTCCCTGCCCAAGATTGATGAAGGAGGGTGGATAGGCGCACCAGTGTGCGCACTAAACCACCCCCAAAGCCCCCAGAGTGTTCAAACAGAGAGACTAGGCACGCCGGCGCGCACACTAGACCTCCCTGCCCAAGATTGATGAAGGAGGGTGGATAGGCGCACCGGTGTGCGCACTAAACCACCCCCAAAGCCCCCAGAGTGTTCAAACAGAGAGACTAGGCGCGCCGGCGCGCACACTAGACCTCCCTGCCCAAGATTGATGAAGGAGGGTGGATAGGCGCACCGGCGTGCACACTAAACCACCTCCCAAGCCCCCAGAGTGTTCAAACAGAGAGACTAGGCGCGCCGGTGCGCGCACTAGACCTCCCTGCCCAAGATAAATGTCACTAGAGAGGAAGAAGCATTGTAAGCTTAAGAGTACTCAAGATAGTACTCACCTTGTTATGAAAATAAGACCTATGAAAGAACCAAACCGGCATTCAGTAAGGATTTTGAGATAAAAAGAATTATACCTAAGTTAAATTGAGGCCGCTCATTGACCATTAACCACTTACACAGCTGCAGCCTGTGTAAGTGGCTAATGGGATGAGCCAGTGGTGTTGAGTGGAGAGGAAGAATGAAAAGTCAACCGTGTGAAAGGATGGTGACGCGGCTATAGGCTACAACATATTTGCCATTGTTTACACCCGCACAATGCCGGATGTTGTTTGTTTACACAACCGGCTGATTGAACCAGTCACGTGACTGGTTCAATCGGCCGGTACAGATTCTGCATCTCGCACCTCTCTTGTTCCTTCATTCTTTTTACTAAGTTTGATTCTTTTTTAGACTATGGCTAAGAATACCGCGAAGAAGCGTGCCGCCGGTGGGGTTGCTAGGCGACTCACTGGTCCTCTGGGATCGCCGGTTGCCTCTCCTCCTCCAGTAAGCCCTGAAGGGGAGGCTGGGGTAGTACAACCAGACGCCCACAGCTCGGTAAGTGCTTTCTTGGCATGTCTATTGTTGCTAACGTTTGTCAGTGGTGTTTGATTTGCCGTGATGGCGCTGAGGGGGACGTTGTGCTCTATGAGTGCAGTGCCTGCCCTCGGGTAATGTGCAGCAGGTGCCTGGACGTTCTGTCCGCCTCTCGCGACCTTGTCGCTCAACCAGACGTTCTTTTTTGGTGCCTTAGCTGTCATGCTGGGCACACCCTTAAGGCACCTGCGCCGTACTATGTGAGTTATTCTTTTTATATTTAAAACAAACTAAACTAATGACTACAGGGTTTCTATAGAGAGAACCTGCCGGCTCAAGGAGGTAAACCTGCCCTGCAGGGTTTCCTCCAACTGAACGGCAGGTTTGAGACTGGATCCTGCGCGGTGTTGGCCGCTGCGCCCATCGCTGTCATCCACTTCATTGTGGGTGGCAGTAATGAGGTTGTGACGCCTGTGCCTCTGCTCTCGCACTATCTGGAGCATTACTTCCCCAACGGTGGGTACATTTACATCGAAGTCCCATTCGACGTCACCACGCACAAGAGCATCCGCGGATACACGCGTGCCCAGGACGCACACATCATCCAGCTCAAAACTCACCTCGCACACAGCGGCTGCGTCTTGGCCTTCTTCTCTGATCACTCTGAGGAAGATAGCGGGTGGCTTTTTGCTGGGAAAGATAAAGGTAAATTTGTGGCTATGAGTGTCTCTCAGGTAAGGTCTCTATCAATTCGCATTTTTCTTGACTTATGTGATGTTTAGGTGCTATCTAGTGTCCTAGGGCCCTATTATGGGATCCTCAGCGGTGCCACCATGATATTCCTAGTGTGCGGCTCTGTTGTGGCCCACGACGACGCCTTTAGCGAGCTCCAGGAAGCTCTACTCGACTATGGTGTGGCATCCGCTATCATTTTCACTGCCAAACGTTTTCAACCCCTGGTTGCCACCAACTTTTTGCTCGCTCTAGCGGAGCAAGTGGTAATTGAGCAGCTCAATGTCCGTATCGCATTCCCCAGTCTTCTTTCCCTCTCCAGTCGCCTTGGACAACATACCAATGTCATTTTGATGACCAGGCATGATGCCGGTGGGACGCCCAAGCTCCTTGTCACCAACTTTGCGCGTGCCCACGCGCAGACTCAACCTTGGGGTATCCCAGTCCCTTCGCAGTGCCCTCTTTGTGGGTCCACTAACAGTTGGTCCGAGAAGGTCGCGGTCAAGGTGTCCTATGAGTCTTTGGACCCCGGTGTTCCAGACGAGGCTCCTGTGTACAGGTACCTATATTCCTGCACTTATCCTGACTGTGGTAAGGCTCAGCGCAAGCCTTGCCACAAGTTTCACATCGAAAAACCACCTGGTTCCATTCTCAAAGCCGCTAAGACAAAGTCGTCTGGGTGGTTCCAGTCCCCTTCCACAACTTTTCCGGCACTACCTTTCATTGAGTCGGGCACCCAAGGCAAGCGTCCTAGAAGTTCAGATGGGGAAGTGACTGCTAAGAGGATGAGGGTCTGATTTGTCTCACAAATAGTTAGTTTGGTAGATGTTTGTTTTGCAATAATTCAACTTGATTTGGTGTGCTTACGCTATGTTCTGAGAGAGCGGTAATGACCGGTTCTGGCATCACTCTAGCAACCGGGTTGACGCGTTGATCAGAGTCACGTGATCGCGTTTGCGAAATTTATGTTGGAGTCGCCAACGGCCGACTCTTGGCTACGTTGCGCATACCCTTGACTTTGTTCTCCTGTCTTACTCTAATTACTAAACTCATCATGTCTGGATGGCACATATCTTTTGAGGACATACTTGCTCTCCATCAGAGCGCCTTTGTGGCTGCATCTCAGGAAACACGCCGAGGTATTCTGAGGACAGTCCGGGATCATATCATTGCCAAAAACAAGTCACAGGACGAATCGGTTGAGTTGCCAAAGGCATTGAGAAAGGTGTGGTCAAATTTTGGTATATTTAATAACTAATTTTACAGTAATACAAAGGCTATCAGGCGTTACTACTGCCAATTTTTAACTGATGAAGACGACTTACGGGCAGAAGAAGAGCTTTTGCGAGATGAGCAAGAGGATGGGACATTTAGCCTGTCCCCTGAGGAGAGAGAGGCAGGTGCCCGTCCTAAAGATGCGGCCTTCTACAAGAAAGAAGTTGGTGACTGGGACGTTGCCCAGAGGCTATTTAAGCAGGAGATTGACGAGTATGATAAGGAGGAGCAAGCGAAGTTAGGGGTAAAAAATGAAATCAAGTATAGAACCGGTCATGCTAGAAATTGGTTCAAAAATATGACCCCTGCACAGCGGAAGGAGGTTGAGAATGCAAGGGAAAAGTGGAACAAGGAGGGTGCTCCTCCGGAATCACAGACAATGTGAGTGTTTAAAATGACTATTCAGGTTCTCCTATTAACTACCTTGGCAGGTATCGAAAGAGGCACCTCAAAAAAATTTTGGAAGACTTTACCGAACAAATCCGTCGTACCATGGGATGTCAGGTTATGATCCTAGCCAGTCACAAGAAACTTGCAGACCAGACTCTAAATGTCGTTGTGTGAGTGTATTTTTAGCACTTTGGTCTTATGGTATAATGATGGTTTGCTATCATAATTTAGTCACGAGTCCACGCCGGTCAACAGTAAAAAGCCCTTCACTCAGAGTTCACGAGGGAATAAGGAATGGATCTCTGAGGGTTTTGAAAAATTTGCGGAATGGTCAAAGTTAGAGTTCTGTGAGTGTTTATCGTTCTAAAATTTTCACTGTAATTAAGGAACATTCAGACCCAGAGGAAAATGATGACGACTCAAATGACGAAGAGGAAGGCGATGGCAAACCTAGCCTACCTGACGTCATTTTGGACAAAAACGGTTACCCGAAGCTTCCCTCACGAGCTGGAGTTGCTGCCAGAGGGCAACAAGAATTGGTGCGTCAGATATTCCGTGCATCTTACAGTGAGTGTTTGTCTGCTTTACTGGTTTTCGTGCAACTTACACTATGTTATACAGAGGTCTTCACGGACACTACCAAACCTGTACCTTGGCGTGAGGTGGTGGCAAACCCCTCTCTCTACCTGGACCCCAATTCTGTTCCAGAAGGCTTCATCTTGAGAGACCCGTCTCATATGAGGGCCGAAAATATCAATCAGCTGTGGGCTCATTGGGAGGCTAGGAGGGCGGCGAAGAAGAAGCTGGTGATTTTCAATGCAGCTAAAATTGGTGATATGAGCAAGGAGCTACTTCGGAACGCGGTTCCCCACCAGCAAAAAACCAACAAGATGTATGTAGAAATTGAGCCAGTCACCGCATCTAGCTCCAAAGGAGCAGCCAGCACACACCCAACACATTGTACGACTAGGCTGGCCGAGGACGGCTCCTCAGAAAGCGAGTCGGCTGGAGCACCATCTACAGGACGTAGGACAAACCTGGCTGAAAGTGATTCCTCTGAAGATGAGTCGGCTGCAGCAGCCTCCAGGGGACGTAGGACCACGACGGCTGCCCGACCTTCCAGTGCTCAGCAGGGCGCTCCTGCAACAGTTCCCATGAAGGATCGAATCCCGTTCTTGAAGTCCCTCAGCAGCAGCAATGAATACCTGCTGTTAGTGGAGGGCATCAGAGACTTGAGAAAGGTATGCTGTCAATTGACCGAGTCATACTTCATACTGACGAAGACCAGGAACCAAGTTTGAACCAGCAAACGGAATGGCCTGCCTGGGCAACTTGGTCCTGGGAAGGGTCTTACCTTCCAAATGACGTGCACTGCTTAGATGGTGAGGTGCAGAAGTTCTTAGCAACAGCTACCTCTACGAAGATCACTGGCTTGCCATTCGCAATGCGAGTCGCACTAGGTCTTGGATTGCTGCTCAGGGAGTGTAAGCGAGCCATCGAGTATGAGGCAGATGAGGCGGCCTTGGAGACTCCCACTTACGTTAGCACCTCAATCTTGGATATCAAGATGCTTGACCGGGTCATAGAGGCGGTCAAGAAGGTCAGAGGTGGGCTCATGCATCTACTGAAGTCGAAGGACGTTCAGCAGGAACCTGCTATCCTTGGTAAGGCTGCTCTTGGAGACGGACTTAGAGCTAAAGATGGTGCTGGTCATGATGCAGATGTTGAAGAGGGAGTAGTGAGGGAACAGATGAGTTTGAAGCTGGCAGATGAGTTGCAGAAGCTTGAGGAGGAGAATATGAGGAATCAGAAGTTGAGGGAGGAGAATCGGAAGCTTGAAGAGGCCGTGAAGGAGCTGCAGGAAGCCAACATGCTCCTGGCAAAAGTGCGGGAGGAGGAAAACAAGTGTGTAGCGGGAGAACAGGGGAACGAGGAGGTATTGGTGGAAGAGAACAAGGATGGGGAGGAAGGGGAGGACGAGGAGGAAGTGGTGGTAGAGGGGAAGGGGAAGAAAAGAACCAAGTCTGGTGGTTCTAGAAAACCATCCAAGAAGGCCAAGGGTGATGTCCGCCGATCCTCCAGAGCTAAGCAGCCCACTGAGAAAGCCATGAAGCTTTAGCATTTTGTCACATCGCTCATAGTATATTGCTCACATCTATATCATGTTGCTCATATCAATATACATCAAATATTATGATATTTTGCTCTGTCCAACTCAAGATGCTGGCCAGTCATTTGAGGGCTCCAAGTCTCTGGCTGGTCAGTTTCTACAGGTTTGCTACCTCCCATTTGACATCTGGCCAGCACAGGCTCTACAAGTCTGGCTGGTCAGATTCTACGGGACTCCCACCTCCCATTTCACTTCTGGCCAGCACAGGCTCTACAGGTCTGGCTGGTCAGTTTCTACGAGTCTCCTACCTGCCATTTGATATCTGGCCAGCACAGGCTCTACAAGTCTGGCTGGTCAGATTCTACGGGACTCCCATCTCCCATTTCACTTCTGGCCAGCACAGGCTCTACATGTCTGGCTGGTCAGTTTCTACAAGTCTCCTACCTCCCATTTGATATCTGGCCAGCACAGGCTCTACAAGTCTGGCTGGTCAGTTTCTACGAGTCTCCTACCTCCCATTTGATATCTGGCCAGCACAGGTTCTACAAGTCTGGCTGGTCAGTTTTTACGGGTCTCCTACCTTCCATTTGATATCTGGCCAGCACATGCTCTACAGGTCTGGCTGGTCAGTTTCTACGAGTCTCCTACCTCCCATTTGATATCTGGCCAGCACAGGTTCTACAAGTCTGGCTGGTCAGTCTTTACGGGTCTCTTACCTGCCATTTGATATCTGGCCAGCACAGGTTCTACAAGTCTGGCTGGTCAGTTTTTACAGGTCTCCTACCTCCCATTTGATATCTGGCCAGCACATGCTCTACAGGTCTGGCTGGTCAGTTTCTACAAGTCTCCTCCCTGCCATTTGATATCTGGCCAGCACAGGCTCTACAAGTCTGGCTGGTCAGCTTCTACAGGTCTCCTGTCTCTCATTTCACTTCTGGCCAGCACAGGCTCTACAAGTCTGGCTGGTCAGTTTCTACAGGTCTCCTGTCTCTCATTTCACTTCTGGCCAGCACAGGTTCTACAAGTCTGGCTGGTCAGTCTTTACAGGTCTCCTACCTGCCATTTGATATCTGGCCAGTACAGGCTCTACAAGTCTGGTTGGTCAGGTTTTACGGGTCTCCTATCTCTCATTTCACTTCTGGCCAGCACAGGCTCTACAGGTCTGGCTGGTCAGTTTCTATGGGTCTGCTACCTCCCATTCAATATCTGGCCAGCACTTGTCCTACATCTCTGGCAGGTCTGGTACTCTAGTATATAGCTAGTGGAATATTACTGTATGTAGAATTGATATCGGCTGGGATAAGCCTCTACAGGCTGGCCAGTGCCACATCTACATAAATTTAGTACAGCTGGCCAGCCTCTGGCTGCACATGGTCTACGGCCTTTTGGCATGTCCGGGGTACAGGTTCTACGTGAGGTTTTGACTGAACTATGTGTGAGAGTTTCCACCTCGTTGGGGTCGATTGCGAAACGGTGAGTGAGTCTATGCAGGGAAGAGTGATGGGAGGCAACATATGTGTTTGCGGCCCTCTGAAGGGGTTTGTAGAGTGGGTGAGATCTTGGGTGGGTGGAAAGGCAAATGATGGAGTGATGACATGTGTTTTGAAGGAGGAGCGTGGTGGGCAGAAGGTTGGCATGTGCTTCGAGGATGTCAGTAGCGGTGGTCTTCATTGCGCCAGTTATGGCTATTGCCGCGAGGCGTTGGACTGAGGTTAGTCGTCTTGCCACCCCAATAGATCCCCTTTGGAGGGTGTCCGTGCCTTCGTGATGAGCTGGCGAGAACCATAAATCAGCGGCGTAGAGCATTTTTGGGACCGCTACTGCTTGGTATAATTGGCGCATTAAGCGTAATGGTAAACCCTTGGCAGTAGAGGAGAGACGACGTAGCTGTAGGACATATGCTGTCCCCTGCGCAACGGCATGGTCAACCTGGGCTTTCCAACGGAGTTCTTGATCCAGGATTACCCCCAGAAACCGGTGAGTGGGTGTTGGTCGTATGACAGCTCCTTGAATGTGCATGGGGGGCCGTTCCTTTTGCCGGTTCATCGAAAAGTCCATTAACGCGAACTTGTTGGTTTCGAATCGAGAGTTGTGGTCCCTCGACCAAGCATAGCCACCTCCAGGTCGTTCGAGCATGTCCGCGAGAGTACGATGTGCCGAGCTGAAATCCTTATCTATGGCGATGAACGCCGTGTCATCTACAAAAGCAAGAGTTAGTTCCTTGAGAGCTGTACGTCCACGTCGAGGCTTGGCAACATCGACAAGTCCAGAGCTATAAATTATGTACAATATCATCGAGAGGGGGTCACCCTGTCCAATACCGTTAGTTACCGGAAACCAGTCTGAAGTGAATCCATCGAATTTCAATTGAGTCTGTCGGTCAGTCAGTACTTGCTCAGTGAAACAGATAAGATAGTCTGGAATGCGACGCATTCGCATATTATGCAAAAGCTGCTTCGTGACAGCGTTGGGGAAGGCCCCTTCGATGTCCAGGAACAGTACCGATACTACCTTTTGAGACCGCCATGCGTTCTTGATGGTCTCCTCTAGTAAATGTAGGGAGTCCGTGGTGGAGCGACCAGGTCGTCCACCAAAATGCGTGTTCGGGAGTAAACGATGATGCTCTAAAACAAAGGTTAGTTGTTCCGCAACCACGGCTGTGAGCAGTTTTCCGGTGGTGTTGAGTAGAGCGATGGGACGGAAGGCTTTCGGGACGGAGTAATTCGGTTTTCCTGGTTTGCGAAGGACCACCGTGGTGAAACAACGCCAAGGCTGGTAGTATACCTGATGAGAGAATACTCCGTTAAAGAGGTGGATTAGGTAGGGCAATAGGGTGTCAGTGCATTCTTTAAAAACCACGTTGCAGATACCATCCGGCCCCGGAGCCTTATATCCGCTAAGCCGAGAAATAGCGCGAGAGATCTGTGCTGACATGATGGGGGGTATTTGTTCAACGGGGTCGGGGTAGGTGATATCTGGATGGACAGGATCAATGACGGGGGGAGGCGGAAAGAAAGACTTAGCTATTATTTGACTCTTCTCATTGTTGGTGATGGCCTCAATTAGAGTGTCATTGGGTCCCCGGGTCGTTAAGGTTGGTACTCGGGTTTTGCCCCCGTCTTTCGGCTCGGAGGAGATATAGCGGTTGGCAGTCCATAGGTCGTTTCCCTCAAGGTCTTCGAGCCACTCGATCCAGTGTTGCTTCTTGGTGGACGTAATCTCATCTGCGTATACGGTCTTGGCAGCTTTGAGCTCCTCATGGCAGGTGTGAAGGGGGAGTCCCCTCATGTGGTAGGAGAGTCGGCCGAGTTCCGTTACTTTGTTGCGCAGATCTGTAAGTCGTCGGGTCCACCATCTTTTGGAGTGTGGGCAGGGTTTCGAGAACGGGACACATTCATCGATGGTGCGTGTGATAGACCGGGTGAGATGAAGCGCCGCAGCTTGGAACTCTTCTTTGGAGGCTAAGGGCTGAGCTGGTTGGGTAGAAATGAGGACATCGAGGCGTTCGTTGAATGCTTTCCATTCCACTTCTCGCCAGTTGCGTCTCGGATCGGCATCGACACGCAGAGGTTCCAGTTCTAGGATGGTCAGTATGGGGACATGGTCGGTCTTGGGACCACGTCGAGAGGGATTCGTGTCACATGAGACAATGGCGTCCAGTAGCCTTTCGGTGCCAAAAACATTATCTGGTCGAGTCCAGTTACCAGAGCTGGTGGATTGAAGTGTCGGAATACCTTGAGGGAGCAACTGCAACATTCCATAGTCAGCAATGAGATCAATGAGCGGACGGGCAGCAGGATAATTGAAGAGGTGTCTGTTCCGGACATCTTCCCACAGAGGGTGGTGCCGGTTGAAGTCGCCTAACCATAACATATGGTCTGATTCTGTGGTCTTGATGGAGGCTATATTGGAATCTAAAAAGGTATCAAGAGCGGTCAGTGTGATGGGTGAGTTGCCGTCATTATATATGTTAAGGATAGTGCATCGTCCGTAGGGACCCGATAGTTGGACGACAACGACGTCCGGCGATGGAAAGGAGAGCTGTTTCCAGGAATTAGTGTCTAATTTCGCGCTAATTAAGGTTACAGCTCGAGATCTGAGCTGGGGGTTGGGTGTAGTGTAGGGTCGGGTAAAGGACGTGCCAATGGTGATTGGCGGAGGTGTTTCGTAGAAAGTTGATGTGAGGTTCTTGGATTGCGATGATATCCCAGTTTGCCATGTCAGGGTCGTTAAGGAGCGAAGCTTGTGCGGTGAGAGATGTGTTGAGATTTTGTTGCCAGAGGCAAAGACTTGCGGTGCAGTTGTTGGTTTGATCAGACATCAGCGGCAACGGAGTATGGGGAGTTTTGACGGTCAGAGGGGTTGGGTGAGCCAGAGGTGGAGGAGGGGGAATTGGACACGTTAGGAGGGGAGCCGAGCAAAGAGGCAGGTTCTCTAGATCCGATACCGAATGCAGAGGCATTAGGGTACATTTCCTTGAGGAGGGCTATAGATTGCTCTTGAAAGTCATCGAGGGGGTCAGAGTCGGATCTAGATTGAGGAGGGGGGGGAGTGAGGGGAGTGGGTCGGCGCGGGAAGCCGATCGTAGCTTGGCGAAGGTTGGCATTCACCAGTCGTTTGGGGAATGATTGAGGTGGCAGAGGAGTGGAGGGAGTGGAGGGAGGAGGGGGTAGCTGAGATGGATGGGGTGGCCGGATGGCATGTGTCCACGCTGTCTCTGTAGGGAAGAACGGCATCCGGTTCTCTGGGTATTTCTCGTCCATTAGTTCGCATCTACGAATGAATTCCCTGCATTTCCTGCTCCAGCTTGTGTGGTCGTTGCTGTTGCAGTTGATGCAACGTGTGGTGCGAAATGCCGAACATTGAGAGGTGCGGTGCTTTGCACTGCAGGTGCCGCATATATCAGATGAGGCGGAGCAATTGCGCGCTATGTGGCCGTAACGTTGGCATTTTGCACATCAGAGTGGCTCCCTTTTGTCCTTCCATACTTCAATTCATTCGTTGTTGATGCACAGTCCATCCCTTAAGATGTCGTTGGCGATAGGTGCTTCGATGACTTGGAGAAGAGCAAATGCTTTTCGTTGTTGCTGAGTACGGCGCGTAGGGGGCTTGATCCATCTGGCAGTAGCTAAAGAGTGGTCCGGGAGGCTGTTTTCGTTCTCGACATTACGTAGAAATTCTTCTTGTTCGATCTGTAGCTGAATTGGTAAGTATTCTAGGACTAATGCAAACGTGCGCTTTCGGAACGATACTTCGGTGTCAAATTGTGCTTCGAGCAAAGCTCTGCCTGTGGGGTCACGCATCCAGGACGCTAGACGTTCACTTTCGAGTTCAATAATGATCCCTCCATTGCGGAGGGAGAGAACTGCCTTGATGTCTCCCGGGGGTGTGTCGTCAGTTCAAATGTTGGAGAGGGCATCTTTCAGTTTCTTCGCTATATCGGAGTTGGAGGTGTCTGCCGAGAACAGAGTCTTGCCTGGTTGGGGGTCTAATAGTATTTGCCTTGCTCGTATGGCTGCTCTGCCGACTGCTTGTTCCACCATGGGTGGAAGATGGGAGGCGGCGATCGAACTATAGGAAGGCTGAGGCGCGGTCATGTTCGTGGTGTGCGGCTGGTTCTGTGTTGGCATTGGATGGGTTAGGAGTTGCGAAGATAACTGATTGATTCGTTCTTGTGTAACATCTAGGGATGGAGATAAGGTTTTTAGTAGTTTCTGGCATTCCTCGACTGAAGCATGGAGTTCGTTAGCAGTTTCCTCAATACGGTCAGCAGCAATTCTAGTATTCTCTTCTTGCTCAGTGTGTTCGTTCTTGAGTGAGCGGTGGATATTGGTGGCCTCGCTGATGGTGGTGTTGAGCGTTTCCTCGGCTTGGTGAACAGTAGCCGATAGAAGTTCCGAGGTGGAGCGCAGGTTGGTGAGTTGCGGGGTGATGGCTATGATCACGTGATCGATCAGTTGTGGGGCCAACGTGGTTGAGAAGTGATTGGCAGCTGCCTCCGCAATTTCACAGGCCGTGTGTTTTTTCAGGATGTATGCCACTGCGCGAATTGCTGTGATGACCGGGAGCGGAGTGTTTGCGGACATCTGAGTGATGTGAAATAGAATGGATGAGAGATGGGAAAGGGTATATGCTTGTCCTCCGTGGGACAAAAGTTTAACTTTCAGGTATGATTCTGCGCTCGCAGTGTCCATAACATTACTGGGTAACACTTCTATTTCCTCAGTGGACGTGAGGTTCCTGGTGGTGCCTCGAGTGTTAGGACCAGAGCTTGGTGTGGGAGAATGGGCTTTGGGTGGGCCGGCCCCGTTTCCAGTGCTGGTTTTCCCTGGGGGCATATTAGTATGAGGATATTGAGTGAGACGTATCTATAGATTGTTTTTTGGGGTTTTTGAGTATTTTCTAAGTGAAGATTTTGACTTTGAGGTCGCCGTTGGGCGCAGTGCTCTCGAGGAGTTTTCGGGGTCTTTTTTCGGGGTGCCACTTGGTACGTGACTAAGAAGCTCCTTTCAAACATCTCTTGTTGACTGTACAAGCTGTACAGTAGCAGGACGTACAGCGGTTCAAGTCTTTAGCGGCATCATTCTATTGTCAAGTAACACAGCACGGAGTTTTGACGGTCCATAACTTGCAGCGGTGGCATGCAACCTACTCGGTAACAAACGCAAGAACTTCCTCGACAACCTGGTCTTGGAATTCATAAAATAACGCGTGACTTCCACTCTTGATGACAACAACTTTCCTGTCAATGAAATGCTGGCTCACTTGTGCCTCGGCGACCGCGTTGTCCAGTTGTTGATCAGCGTCTCCGTATAGATGAAGCAATCTCAATCCCTCCCTCCCCGCAGCCAAAAGCAGTTCCGGATCTTGCTGCCGCGACATAGCGTTCAATATGTCGTTGGCATTCAGGTGACTGAATGCTCCAACCCAAAGTAAGCGGTCGTCCCAGTTCGAAGCGTTACAATCATTGATTGAGGAATTGACAAAGTCAATTTTTGCTTGAAGCGCATCAGCCACGTCCTGTGCAACGAGTCTCGGACGAAGGTTTTTAAGGAAGTCTTTTGCCAAGTCCATCATGATCGCTCCGATGTAAGGAAGCGCGGAAACGTAGATGATACCAGACACATAGCTTGCAGGACAGTGGGTGCAGACGTCCGTCGCAACAGTTCCTAAACGAATGTTGTTAGAAGTAAGAATATTCCCCTACACAACTAACTTACCCCCTAGACTCCTGGAAATCATCATCAGAATCGCTGACAGAATGCCATTTGTCAACTCACCAGCCAAGTAGATAAGGTTTCTGTCGGTGGAATCCCTCAACAACAGCCATGAAATCCACTGCAAAATTCTGGGAGGAATAATCACTCTGGCTCACGGGTCTGCCGCTTCTGCCATGACTTCTCATGTCATATCTCACCTGCAAGATTTAAAAATATGGTTTTGAAAAACAGTAAGGTTCACCTACCAGATAAACTTTAGAAAGTAGCTGATCGTCTTTGAAAAGGTTGTTGAATACGATTGTGGATGATCCTAAGCTGTGAACCAAGACGATGGTTGGACCCTCGAGGTTGCCGACGCCTTCAGCAAAGATTTTGCAGCCGTCAGACGATGTCACGAACTTGGAGACTCTAGACATATTGTTAATGAGACATGGACGGCAATATGAGTTATAATATATACAAGTCGAATGTGTGAGTCGCAGCAGCTGGTACGGGTGTTCCAGCTGTGGAACTATGAGTACCGCAAGAAAAATACAAACTAAAGGGACGTACTATCCCCAACGGACCCCACTACATTGATGGCAATGCCTGCCACGTATGCTGCGTATGCTCTTTAAACTCAAGTGAGCGATGGAGAGCCAATGTTTTTTTCTAGTCTTCCACAGACCTGGGGTTGAAACCGTAATTGTACCAATACCAACTTCCTTTGCGGGTGACGTTCAAGTCAGCGACGTTATAATGGCCCTTGCGCACAAACCAGTATTCAGTGGCCTAGAGGCATATTAGATCTAAAATAAAATACAATCCAGATCCAGGTGCACTCACCATAACTCCCGCGATCGCGCTCAGGAAGACTGAGTACGCAGACACATAGGAGGAAAAATGACTGCTGCTTGATACTAGGTTCCAGGGACACATGACAAGTCCGACAATGGCTGATATATACCCGCCGCGTCTGATGTTCTGTGATGAAAAATAAGTACTTCCTGAAACCAATGCATGAAGTAAAGGATTTACGATGAAATGTGGAAATAGCGCCATCAGATCACAACCAGCACTGACCGAGTTAGCGCAGATGTTCGCTCTGTAAATGGACAAGGTACTACAAAGCATGAGCTATAACAGCGACTCGTGCGTCAATTACATACACTATCTGAGATCAATCAGTAGCAGATCTTTGAGGAAGTCAATATGATGCCTACCTGGGCCATAATGAAAGAGAAGGCGATAAACCAGACCTATAATGACATTCTCGTCAGTGCAACACAACCTTGCATTGTTCATACTCACACCAAATCGAGTGGCAGGGGATGGGTTATCGTCCAAGAGTGTTCCTAGCAAATCCACGGGTGACCAAATTACTTCCCCATAGATTGTTTGTGATGATGAGCTGACGACCACACCAAAGAGACAGACTAAACCATAAGAGAGGAGGATGGACCAGAGCTGGGAAATGGCTGGTGCAGATGGAGTCTTTGCCCGTGACCCAAAATCTGGCGCGTTCCTGCAAATATGGTAAGATTATGGAGATAATACATGAAAGCATAGCAGGCATACACCGTCAATGCTATGAAGTTACTGAGGCATATACCAACACTACTCATCATGGCCCATGCCAGTTCGGAGCCATGGATAGTTGCCGACTGTTTGACAATCGGTCCAACACCTTTTGCCTTGACGATGCACCAAATCATAAAGATGAGACAGGCAATGGGCGCGAAGATCGTCTTGAACGTGAAGAAGTGACGACTGTTGCGAGCTCATCAACAATCCGTCCGAATAAACTTCTCTAAACGTACATTGTGTGCACGGGAGGCCATATGAAGGGCAAATATATAACCCAAAAAATGAGGAAGCACATGAAATCCCTGGTGTTAGTGCCAGAGGACAAGGGCATGGAATTTGCTTTGTCACATAAGATATATCAGTTCACGAAGGATCAACTCATCATTAAACTCACGGATATCATTAACACTTGGCCAAATTGCACGGAGCATCACTAAGACACATGAACTGCCAATACTTGATTGCACTCCGTACCAGATACTGCAATGAAGTGAGTACAACATGGCGCAAAAGACATCGTACCTACCATGCCATCGTCGCTCTATTGAATATACACCACAAACTTCCAAAGATTCCGAAGCCGGCACGGTTAACGACAGGGAAGGTAGCATGAAATACAGCACTCGGTCGGCCCAACAGGACAACAAACGGCGTCATCACACCATAAACAATCCAGATAGTCAGTCAGGTTTGCCACCGCGACGTGCCCATGATGATCATGCTAGAAGTCATCATCCAACTATCGGAGAACCTGTATGAGGTTATACTACAAGCTGAAGATTTGCAACTGACGTTCCAACATTGATCTGCGAGTAGAGCTTCATAAGCGTTCTGTGTCATTGTGATGATTCACTACTCACTGATGTGCTCGCCCAGCTGGCCGATAAGTGTGTTAGTCGTGCAGTCAATCTCACAAATTGCAGCCCTCACAAAGCGACATAACTGAATGCAGTCCATGCTCTTTCCTCTATTGGAACTGGCAGTAGACCGTCGCTCTGAGGGACCATGCAGTAAGCCTAAACTGTGAAACCTAGTAACCAGAACTCGAGACTCACCGAAACAAATTGCAGGTCAGAGGGAGCACGCTCTTCTCGAGTATGGGGAACCTCGAGCGCTTTGACCAATCGTCTTGCAAAGTCCATCAGTTGCGATAGGTCGTAGACTCCAGGCACGAGAGTGCAAAGCACACGTATTTAACACAATCCTGTTATCTTCCCTGAAGTGTCAAACTGACTGAATGAATCTTCTATACAGGGTAAAATGTATGCCTTCTACAGCGGTCGCTAATAGAAGCTTGAGAACAAGGCCGTAGATTCTCATATCATGGCGTGCCCAATGTCAGAGAATCAGCATCTCGCGGTGGCAAATGAGGTAAAGCAATGAGTATCACCTTGTCACGCGCACGACGTGAAGGTGGAGAATGCCGCTTCACGGCACCCCCCAGAGAGAAAAAAAATCTGACGGATTTTGAAGCGCTTCAGAAGTTCATGCTGGTCAAGAAAATGAAACCTAGCATTCAAGTTAGCTGGGATCCCAAAAGTATTGCAGTGGTAATTGCTAGGGTGGAATAAGCGAACGAAGACGATAGGGTCGCCTACTACTGGCTATGGGTCTGTTCTTGGGCCTTAAAGTGGGGATGGGTCATTTTGTGACTCATGCCAAGGGGAAGACTCGGGAATCGAGGTATCCAATTTTTCCTAGGGAACACAATACATCTTAAGCGCTCTGGTTGAAGTGAGATAGAAATACTTACCTCTTATCCCCCGAAACAAGATGTCCACATGCAAAGTTTGCGAGACAAGTCGTGCCCGGGGGACGTCACGGTACTTAGTAGTACAGTGATCAACCGTAGTTATTGAGTAGTCTTCTATCCTGAACAGTACTCGGATGCTGATCGGTAGCTCCCAATCGATATTCAAGGACTTATCTTTTGTACAAGCGCAAGCAATCTGTCGATAACGTTTGTCCTGGGCAAAACTGATAGAAGTCATTCGGCAATATTGGGACTCTACTGTGACTAGTGACGATTCGGGTCGACCCTTCATTATTATTCCCACAGGGCGATCATGGGGTGTCGTTCACGTCTGTTTATGAGATTCTGTAATTATGTCAGTTAACGTTGATGCTCTCCTGGAATATCAAGCTTTCAAGTTGCGCTAAATGTCCAAAATCTATCGTGCGATCTCCATGCTCATTCCTTCGATATAGCTTTCCTTCATCGCAGATCTTCCCGATACGAAAGGCTCAACTTACTATTTCAGAGGATGCGCCTTCTGGTTGGAAGGTGTGCAATGTTTTCCACCAGTTTTATCACTGCTAATGAGGATCTTGACAGCATGAGCCGTTGTCAATGTATATACATACTACATAGTACATGTACAGGCAAAATCGATGTTGCCTTGAATTGCACCCTTGTCGAGTACATCATCGACACCCTACACTCGACGATTATGGAACACTGGTCACACTATTTGATGTTTCGATTCATTCAAACCTCACGCGATCTCGTTGAGGCGAAAATCTCGCTATCTCTAGTGACTGAGCATCTCAACACGCATTTTTTTTGCTTTTCTAATTCAGTTCTCTTTCCTCGCACTTGCACTTTGACTCAGCATCTATGATACGCAACAGACTTGTATACAAAATCTCGCCTGTATTATTCATACCGAATGTAAGGTAGCGGTAGGTATTGGGCATGCGATGGCAGGCGCCAAAGCACGGCAAGAATGAAAGCAAGGAAGGGAGCGAATGGAAGATGAAAATGGGTCTTGGTTCCTAGAAAAACCGGAGTGATGGGCATTGTAGGATAATTCTACGATAGCAAAAATTGACATACCATGCCACTATGCCGCCTGAAAAATTCTATTCTTCTCCTACGCTCTCTCTGTCTCGGAACTCCACGGTGCTACACTCGGCTCCTTATTGCGATGGCGTTTGTTTGCCTGTTCATGGTCAACAATTTGCTATAGGGTGCACCAATAGCAAGAGTGTTGTGGGCAAAAAAAAGGAGTTGGTAGCGTCGGGAGAGGTTTGTAGTAGAAAGTAACTGATAGCAAGTGTCGAAGGAGTCAGTTGCAGAGCAGAGTAAACAATAATGTGACTCATCGAAATACGGTGTGTTGGCAATAGCTGAGTAGTGCAAGTGCGGAGGCCGAGGCTTTCCTGTTATGAACATGATATCCAAAATAGGGAGTACTTCGGCGCACCTTCACTTGATAATCGCTAAGTGTTCCTTACAATACCACGGTTCACTGTACCAAATTTATCTCCTGCAGCTTGCCCACAGCCTTTGCGAAAACATGACCGATACGAATGACTCTTCCGTGATTCCAAATGGTGTGATTGATCCAGAGCAGGATAATACTCTCCGTGCTCTAGCAGCTACCAGTGGATACCTCAATTGAGCGCAGAGTCAGAACCAGATTCGCTTGAAATGTACGCCACTAGTGTGAAACGGAAATGGAGAAACCTCGGAATTGCTCAAAGGTCAGTAGTCGTATATCTAAATAATGTTGTGGGAATTCATCGAGTGTGATACAATCACTTTCAATGTAGGGATTCTTTGTATTGCTCGCCAGAGGTACGCCTTGCCACTGGAACGACATTGAATATTGAAGTCTGAAGCATTGACACCGTGCATATGTAGTGCCAAAAGAAAGACTGGTGAGCGCACTATGATCGACACAGATCGAAACCTTACCCCAAATCGTGCGCGTCTCCGGATCCTCCGCCCGTAACCTTTGAGTTCAAATTAGCATTGTACCATCACATATAGAGGCCTTACTTCCGCTGGATCTGTTGAAATTTCACACCATTTTGATCAACGTTGAAGATACTTTACAGTACCCTAGTAGTAACTCGAAGCCTGATGGCATCTCTTGGATGGGCTGTCATTATCATCGAGTTCAATGCATACTCATAAGTACAGTGATTGTGACATACACAAACGATGCAGGTTCATCAATCATGCAATTTGTCGGGACCCTACCATACAAACTGGAATGGCTTTGCGGCCGGCCTTTGGAAATAGCGAGATAAGCCTAGTTGCTGTATTTCTGGGCCTGCCAGGTGCCAAGGTGCCTGCAAATCCAACCGGGTTTAAATGATAGTTCATACTGGTGAGAAAATCGTACGACCCATGACCCTCGTGACTCCAACAAGTATCCGCTCGAGGCCAGATTGTTATCCCTTCAA
>JABBWF010000174.1:0-95575 GCA_016647645.1 Suillus variegatus
TCTGAACATTCTGGGAGACTAATTTGGCCATTGGATGTAGAACTCCTGCAATTTTGACTCAGACCGGAAATGACCACCAGAATTCAAAAAATGAGCTCACAGTCAATTTGCATTATGCGCAAGATCATCGATATCGGTGTCTGAAATGGACGCGCGGGAGATACCAAAGCCACCATCACCGTCAGGGAGTAAAACATAAATCCGAAGACTGGTTGTCATGATGACCCTATTAAACTTACCTCCTGAGCATTGCCCACCCTATTGCACGAAGCCAGGAAGTGCTTGTACACAGTCTCCTCCACGAAAAACGCGTACCCATGATTCAATCCAGGATCAACGGCGTCTGATGATACGTTACGCTGAAAGGAAGATCTGGTGTTTTGGTCCCGATACCACTGGCCCGAACTTGCTCATTGATGTCACCAAGGGTGTGCAGTACCTCAACAAAATCACAGACTCTTGCGTGCTGCATTCTAGTGGGCAACAAAAGAGAACGTCTGCACTGAGGAAAACATGTGTGGTATCCATTTCAACACTCTTGATGTCACGGTAAGTACAACTTCACAACACCTTGCATTAGCATCTTCTTACCCGATGACACAGCTGCATGCTGATGCTATCTACTGCGGCAGTGGACAACTCATTCCTATGTGCCGCGGTGTCTGCCACACTGTATGTTTGCTTGCTACCCCTGGTCTCCAAGAGCTGGCATACCTCGGTATGTCCCGCTTGTTTCGCATTTTTAACGGGTACTGATATCACTCACAGTCAAAATCCAATGTCATTTGAATGCCATTGGTGGTATCGACAACGTGCTGAACAGGCATCATGGCCAAGTCTTCAGCGAAGGCCAGGAACGCCCACGTTGTCAAGGCTTACCTCCCCGTCAAGGAGTCCTTCAACTTCAACAGTGATCTCCGCTCGCAAACAGCCAGTCAAGCCTATTGAACTTACTCTATGAATGGCTCCATATCTATACTGAATCACAGAACTGTCATGTGTGAGATATAAGATAATGGGGTTATGTCAAAGGGAATGGGGAACAAATATAAATTGATAGAAATGATGTAGGGTGAGAAAGAATCATGTAGTTGAGCTATGCACAAATTGATCTATACTACTGGATGTTTGCGTCCCAGCTCCGTTTTGAGTGAAAGGTTGATAGCTGCAAAGCTTCAAGTTGGAAAAGTGAAACTCAGTCACATTGATAGTCAGATGTAATGAAGAGGTGAAAAATCACTAGAATACACCTGGAATAAGTCTGTATTGTACTCTCTTTGACCACCTCTCCCATTCATCTCTAAAATGCTCCCGAAGCATTGAATCTTCTTTGATAGACCTTCTCCAACAGACCATTACAGACAATATGAGTTGGAGCACCCACAATGTGAACATGACACGTCCGAAGTAAGTGGAGAGCCACCCAGATGAGAGCACAAATGAACCAGGGCTTGCATAGATGAGTGACATGCCACATAATATGATGCAACTAGCTGCATAGCTAGGGTGGCGCACAACGTCGTATGGACCCATAGTGACAAGAGTGTGGTCCTTGCATATGCTGAGCCAAAAAGTGAAGTGGTGTCCCATCACCCGGAAACACCATATGCGCCCCAGGCCACCAATAATGACCAGAGTTGTTCCAAGTACAAAGTATCTGTTTAGCATCATATCTGGAAGCTGTCCGCTGCGAACCAGATTAGAAAGGACTATTGAGGAGATAAATGATGGAAAATAAGCTGCGAGTATGGCAGCTATCTCTGCGACACAGGGAATCAATCTCAACAGCTGTAACCGGATGTTCATCAATATGTATACAAAAGTTGGACATTTAGTGCTTACCCGGTGTAACACTGGGAAAACCACTGGATAGATACGCTCGTAGAGTGGACCACCATGTACGACTTCATCACGAGGTACTATTGTTGGAGGTATGTATGCATTGTTGAACAAAAGTACAGATGGCACTAGAAAAAGTAATTTGATGAGTGTCATTAACACCAGTGAGATCAGAGACAGTAACTATCATCACTGGTCATGCTCCCACCTCTAAATAGTGCTTGTTGTAGTATATAAGGACTCAACAGTCCCTGTCATCCATAGACAACCTGTTTGGGCAAGGGCTGGAGGTAACCTCGTCAAAATATAAGGACTCAACAGTCCCTGTCATCCATGGACAACCTTTTTGGGTAATCTTTGCGGCATCACAAGCTTGGTCAAGATGTTGTATTGACTCTAGGTCCGCTATGCTGGTATATTACATCTTCGGTTACATTTTGCTACCCAAAAGTGTGACTAGTATGTATGAGTATAGCTATGCAAGTCGGAATGTAGTGGTGTGCGGACAAAAATGCAGGCTCATTGATTCCATGGATTCAGTGACTGCAGGAGGTTCTTGCAAGTGGGTGGAAAGCAGATACAATATACCCTACAGAAAGGCATGCAACACAGCAATGTAATGGTTAGGGGGCAAAAAGCAAATGACACAACAATGTAACGGCCAGACTCAGGGAGAACACAAGTACAACCACAGCAAACATCAAGATGCATCAATGTTTCAACCATGCCTAGTATACAATGACAGCAGGACAAACAGACAAGAAGGAATGTAACAACAATGTTCCCGAACATGAATATATCACAAACTCGAAGCGGGCCTTGTGAAATGCAGCACAGCAGCTTTCAAAGATTTGAGATGCGTGTTGACTTCATCCCACTCCTTCGTGTGCATCGTAAACTGGTTAACTTGGTTGATGCAAGGGAACACATTGAAAATGATGCGAGCTACAGCTGCGGTATTCGCTATGGGAGATAATCAATAAGGTGTCGAAGTCCACTGTTTTTAGGGAGGTGTGCCGTATTTCCTTAGGACCGATTTTAGTATTTGTAGAATTAATGTAAAGCTTGGTGTTGGCTTACGTACACCTACACATATCAGACACTCTCTCCCATAGCTTGTACCTTACCGTCATTGTCGTTCTGCAATCCAGAACATGGTTCTGTTCTGTTTTGTGTGTTTCTTCAGTGTTTCTTGTCGTTGGCCTTGTTTCCAATCAATCAACACTTGCAGGGTATGGAGGTGTGGACACAGATGGAGCGCAGTGAATAATCCACGGATCAAGCAGTTGCTTAATCTATGCTGCTACCTAAGGACCATCGAGCTTCAGCATCCACATATTGAGCCAGAATCAAGCTCACAGTGCCGAGCCACGGATTTCGTGGTGCATCCAGATCGCCTGGAATAACCCACTGGACAACATACTTAACAAATTTTAGCAAGGAAAGCCACGACATCACGACAACTTTCGCCTCGCACAGAGTGAAAGTCGTCGACGCCACACCATATGATGCAGGCCGTTGAAGCCTGTGCCCGGGGAGTAAGCAACCTCTTTGCTTACCTATCTCGTGTTGATCTGATCTATCCTAGGCTATTCTACGAGTTATTGGCCAGAAAATGCAGCTTGCGGAGGCGAAACCCCCCTAGTCATAGAACAAGTTTCTCACCACCAGCCCAACACAGATTACTGCACAGAGAACCTCAGAAAAGGGCATTATCTTGATGGGATGCTGTGCCCAGAAGATGAGTTTCAGCAGTATGTCTTATGTTTTCTTTCTTTCATGTATCATACATCAAGTCACGCTGACATATGTTTAAATTTAGGGGGAAGCATAATCATGAAGCAGGTTGGACATGCGGTTCTGACTGTATCGCTTCCATCTGGGGAGACTGAGGAGTACCTGATCACTCTTCCTCGACTCCGTATAGACGGGCTGTGATATGGATCCCCGTATATCAAGCTAGCAGAGACAAGTAATATCCAAAGTTCTATCAGATATCTCTCCACCGTGCGTACTTCCCTTCCCTTCCCTATCTACTCATCCCGATCTGAATCTAACGAATGAAACAGATCGAATACAAAGACAAAGGCCACTTCTCGGGCAGATCACACCCATTCAAATCAATGCTCACCCTACCCCCACACAACCACGCCTCTCCACATGTCATTGAAGGGACATGGCACACTACATCAGAAGAGTCGCATAGCGGAGTGGCCTTCCATGATATCACCTCGCCGAAAGAGGAGAGCACTGTTGCGCCTCTCAAAGAGCAAGGGGAGTAGGAGAGCAGGAAGTTGTGGCATGGTATTGCAAAGGGTATTAGGGAGGGGGATTTTGAGAGGCGAAGATCGAGGTATGACATCCTTGTTTTGGTTTTGGTTTTAGCTTCAGTTTTGTTGGAGGTTGCTGATGGGTAATTTGGGACAAAACGAGCAAAAGTAGAGAAGACGGGATGAATCTGCTGCTGGTGCGACGTGGGAGTTGAAGCATTTTAAACATGTGGAGCATGATCCTGTTTGTGAGTCTGCCTCTCCCCCTTCTATCCTCCATGCAGGATGCTAACACCGAATCTCTTTGTCAAGATGAACGTCTAGGCAAGTTCTTCAAAGCAAATCTACCAACAGAGGACGGCTATATTTACCTTGGCAATGGTCCGAGCTCCTAGTCATAGTCTTAGGTGCTGGGCGAGTACTATTGTATACCTCTAGATGCATGCGGCATGGTACCTTTCAGATATTCCGGATTGGATCGGGTTCGACGTCTGATGGACGTTCTCGATCTGACATATTCTCTTCTCCATTGTAGTCATCGCAGACATGGACTTGATCAATTCATGCTTTTGCTTGGGGTTATTTATGTGAAAAATAGGGCAATGATTGGATGTTATTCATATGATCTGATATATTCTCTTAATATTCTGAGTCGGAGACAGTCCTGCAGATGCACCATGCGTGCAAAAGTCCGGTTAATAAGAACTTGTTTGATCGCAACGGTTCAGGATGGGGTTGACGGGCATATGGATTAACTTACCGCTACCCAAAGTATGTGATTGGTGTTATAATGCACTGTGGTGCTAGGTATGTGCTCTGGACCCGCAGGTACACAGATACCATCGCTCTGTACGTAGTTGTAGTCGCTAGAAGAATGTATAAGCGTGGGTGATA
The DNA here is from genome assembly GCA_016647645.1 of Suillus variegatus. Classification (NCBI taxonomy): domain Eukaryota; kingdom Fungi; phylum Basidiomycota; class Agaricomycetes; order Boletales; family Suillaceae; genus Suillus; species Suillus variegatus. The sequence continues at coordinate 5,004 of JABBWF010000174.1, forward strand.
AGTGGATAGACGAGAAACAACATACCATTCATACCGTCATCAGGCCCTTGGCATGAAATCAGATGCCAACGTTGAACGTGTTCCTATAGGGCGGGGCATTTTAGTAAGATCGCATGTATGCACACAGAGAGAGCGGCAGGGCGCGAAGACAGTTCTAACCTATTATTCATCCAGATGCTGTATAGTGCGCAGCTTCCGTTGAGAGTTGTGGGTGAGAGGTGTGGGGGACTTCTTGAGTGAGTCAGTGAGATCATACCATCCTCCTGCCTTGCAGATTAGTTAGTTAGGGTTTAGCCTGGGACTTGGACCCGCGGTGTAAGTTGCGAGCCTTGCTGTTTCACAGTGTCGTATAAGGTCCAGAATGTCTCGCAGGAGTAAACCTTGGCACCCAGTGAGAAAGGTAGGTTCAGCCCCAATTTCTGGACTAGAGTCAATACCGAAGCAGAGCGAAAGCAGCGAAGATAGTCCATGAAACCCTCAAGTTACAAGTACGAGACAGTCAAGTGAGGGTAATATGGTGTGCAGCCACTTCAAGGCAGACTAATCATCCAGTACGGCACTACTAAATACAAATGTTTATGTTGACACATACAATGATGCAGCATCGCTTTTCCCACAAGAGGTACTATCATCGGAGCAGATGCCAGAAGCTGAGGCAAATTCAAAGTAACGAGGACGGAGGTATAGGACGTCACCCAGGGCTCATAATGTCTGTGGTAAGGGCTGATTCCGGCAGTTGATGAGGGAGTAGAAGTAAGAGAACCGATCAATTGGCTACAAGGTTGCCAGGCAGGATTGCGGAGGTTAGTTATACACGCTTTGAGACCGCCAGGGTGCATGAGCTCTTTCGGCAGGCTATCAGCCCATATCCACGTCCAATCACGAACAGTGAGAGATTGTGTGTGTAATGCTGGATGATCCCTGAAAGTCATTGAGAGTAAGGAATTTGAAGAATGCATATAGCAATACTGACATTCCAGGAACGACGTATATTATGTTCTTCGGGATATCTTTCTTCACAACAAAGGTCTTCTCTTTGAGACCCTTCACTTTAGCACCCTGACCAATAGTGAAATTCCATGGCCCTGCATGTTCGCCCACTTGGAGTCCTGTTTCCAGATTGATGATCAGCCCAGGTTTGGGTGGTATATTGGGCTGAGCTAGACGGTTCAGCGGATGATACAAGGCACAAAATCTGAGCTTACATATGAAGTCATGGAATTTGTGTTTCTCCCCCACAAAACATATACCCATGCTTTCTGCTCTGGCTGCCATTGGTAAGTTCCACTTCACGACAAGTTCTCTGACTTCTGTCTTTTTTATCGTTCCTAGAGGGAACAGGGCACGGGAAAGGCTATGTTCAGGGATAGAAGATAAATAACAAGCCTGGTCTTTTGTAACGTCGCAAGGACGAAGAAGCCTTGGTCGTGAAACACCGTTATGGTCTTTCCAATCTTTGCTTGCGTAGTGGCCTGCATGAATGCCGGACGATGAGTTAAACTAAGCATGAAAGAAAATAGATTAAGCACCAGTTGCAGGCCATGGGATGTTTGAATGCCCAGGATCCTCAGTCAGGCGGTCAAGCAATGCGCCAAATTTCACTTCTCTGGCCTAGCATCAAGGATCAATTTCTTAGCTGCGAACAAAACAACTCACTTGTTACACCACACATCAGGATTAGGCGTGATACCGCTCTCCCAGGACATCAAAGAGGGCTTGAATACCCACGTCCAGTATTCACGGGAGAGAGAGCTACCTGTAAGCTGACTTGAAAGTGTCTAATGCTGAAATATTGAATGTGGGACATACCATTTTACAAGGTATATCGAGCACCCCGCATACGCGTCTGACGTCCTCCCAGTCTTTCTCCCACTCGCACCCATGATCTGAACCAGACTCGTCATGTGTGTCCCAATTTCGCATGAACACAGCTGACTCGATAGGTCGTAATCTTGCAGGTAAAAAGATATGTATCAGCCGTTTCAGCATGACATATGTTGCTCACTTTGTCTGCTAGTAATTTTGCGGTGACAGAAGAATCCACTCCTCCGGACATTGCAACGACGGCTGGGTGTAACTCAATGGGGTATCGCGAGCACAAAGCATTATCAAAAACTGAAGGTAAACCTATCACACAATCTCCTTCATCAAACTCACAATCTAAGCAAGGCCCCTCCCAGGCCGAGATCCTCCTTCGCGTAACCTCTGGAATTGCCACAGAACTAATAAAAGCCCACGATTCCAACCAAACAGTCTCCCTGAACGAACTCCGAGCAAAGATCTCTAAGAAATATGGCTTCAGCGGCGTGCCGAGGGTGGTGGATATCATCAGCGCCATACCGGACGAATATAAAAAGGTTCTTTTGCCTAAACTTCATGCAAGACCTATAAGAACAGCCAGTGGTGTACGTGTTCGCCTTTACCTCGCAGAAGTCCAGCTGCACCTGACGGGTGTGCATACTAATTTTTTCCCTCTATATGTGTTCCTCATTCCTGCCACAGATACTGCCCAGGTGGGCCAGACTCTGATTTGACTATAGCACACAAAATTACACTGGGTATGAACCGACGAGTATGCGTGCTATCCATGCGCGTTACGACCCGTACGAACAGACACGAGGTCGTGTTGAATAGCTAAAAGCCCTTGGTCATAGCGTCGACAAAGTCAAATTCATCATCATGGCCGGTACTTTCATGAGCATGCCAGAGGACTACCGCGCCAAATTGGTCGCACAGCTACATAACGCTCTATCTGGCTTCACGGGCACCGATGTTGATGAAGCGGTATGGTAAATGTCGCCCTATTCTGGCTTCAACAGTAGCATATTGACACACTCCTCATATAGATATTCGGAACAGAGCAAGTCAAAGGCAATCGGGATAACCATCGGGACGCGACCAGACTACTGCTTGAGGCCTCATCTATCACAGATGCTCCGCTACCGCTGCACGCACCTCAAAATCGGCGTCCAATCAGTATACGAGGACGTTGCCCGAGACACAAATCGCAGACATACTGTGCGTGCCGTCTCCGAGTCATTCCACATGGCCAAAGATGCAGGGTTCAAAGTCGTCGCTCACATGATGCCTGATCTCCCAAATGTGGGACTGGAGCGCAATCTTGAGCAGTTCAAGGAGTATTTTGAGAACCCAGCATTTAGGAGTGATGTATTGAAGATATATCCTATGCTGGTCATTTGAGGGACGGGCAAGCACAAGAATTACACACCGGATGTCTTGGTGGATGTTGTCGCTCGGATATTGGCACTTGTACGTCCATGGACGCGAGTATATCGCTTACAAAGGTTGGTCTCATAAAGTCGGTGTGAAATAACTGCTCATCATAGAGATATTCGATTACCACTGGTCACAAGTGGCTGTGAAAATTCGGGAAATCCACGAGAGTTGGCCCTCAACCGCATGAAGGATTCCGGCGCAGGATGCAGGGATGTGTGATATTGCGAAGTTGGCGTGCGTGTGGTGTCCTGGAATATATGGCTCAAATACTGACATTCATACAGATACATGAAATACACCACAAAGTAAAACCGGAGTCTGTTGAGCTTCTCAGATGAGATTATGCGGCCAACTGCAGGTGGGAGACCTTCCTTTTGTACGAGGACCCAGAGCAAGACATCCTGATTGGGCTTCTTCATCTACGGAAGTGTTTCGATGAGGGCACCTTCCAGCCCAAGCTTGTGCGCAAAGAAGGTGCGGAGGGAGGGTCGAGTATCGTCCGTGAACTCCATGTGTATGGTACCGCGGTTCCAGTACACGGGCATGACCCTACAAAGTTCCAAGATCAGGGGTTTGGGACACTGCTCACGGAAGAAGCCAAACGAATAGCACGGGAGGAACATGGGAGTGTGAAGCTCGCCTTCAGGTACGACTTTTCAGGTGTCAGTACTCGAGATTATTACCGCAAGCTTGGGTACGAACTTGACGGTTCCGTATATATGAACAATTCACTACTATAACATATATAATTGCACTAGTACTATTGTTGTACACTAACACTACCGTGTTCACGAGCGTCCCTGGTCTCCAATGATCAACGTATAAAAATTCGGAAACACCAGTTCCTCCTCCACTGTATTCCGTATCACATCCTGAATGAACCTATCAACCCTTGTCACATTCTTAAGAACATGTTTATCCGCCTGACCGATCTCGCTCTCGATCAATATGGATGGGAGGAGGCGCTAGCCGATGTGCAATGGTTTCCCATCGCGTTTTCCGCTGTCCTCGTCCATTTCAGGAGGGGTGCTGGTTTGGCTTCGCGGGAGTTTACATGTGGGGTCGTAGAGGTACGCATAGATGCACTCAACCACGTGAACCTTCATATACGACTGCTACCTCTCCCATAAACACCAGACCAGTGACTGAGAGCTTGGTTGGAAGGGACATGAACAACGGGGAAGGGTAATTGATCAATAAGGATGTCGTGAGCGTGAGTCGAAGATTGGAATGCCAATTAAGATAGAAATGAAGCTGCAGGTCTGGACTGTTGGGCGAAGGGGTAGGAGTAGGAGTTGGAGCTGGCTCTGACACCGGCTCCGGGCGTGAAGACGGAGAAGTGGACGCCCATCCACGGATGGGGAGGAAGGCAGGAGGGAGCGAGAAGAGCAAGAATTGGACATTGCGCACCCACAGATCTGCCTTGAAGTTCTTGAGCACCATCTCAAAGTAGACACCTGCAAGACTGGATGTAAAGTAGGCAGAAGTGACTGCGCCAAAGCCTTTCAGTGGGCTTATGATGTGCAACGACGCCGCATCATGGGCACTCCCCACACGAATCTCCCACGTGCAGCTATTTGACGCAGTCATCTGTACCTGGACGATGCCGACACCAATCGCCGAGAAAAACAAGGACAACCATTTTGTTGAGGTGAGGGTCTTCCGGAGGAGGACGACCGAGAACGCAGCGGTAGTCAGGATCTTCATCTGATATGCCACCTGAAAGGACACCACGGGCAGATTAATGATAGCAACAAACTGCAAGGAGTTTTGCATGACGTAAAGGGCAGCTGATATGGACAGCTTCCAACAATTGGGGCTAAAAATCTCACTGCATACTTGACGAAAGGGTGCGGACCATAGGAATAACAATTGCATGAAGCCGCTGACTGATTTCCGGGATGACCAATGAGATTCTACTATGTCCTGTGCTCTTTACAGTGCAATGACGAAAGACATGGACCCTTTGAGGATTTCGCATAGTAGTACAGCTGCTGCAGGGGAATGCGACAGGTGTGGAGGTGTCGTTACACGAGAGTAGTGCATCACGATGGACAGGGTCGTGTTTTGAACAGCGAGGGTGATGAGGCTGATACATGGGAAAGTCAGCCATCTGCAGACCGATACGTATTTCAGAGGCATTCCACAGATGGTTGAATGTCTCTGAGCTGTTTCTGGTAGGGCTGCGTGCAGATGCTGGTTGAGAAGTAATAAATCTGGATAATGAACAATCTCCCCGAGCCCAATCCTGACAGTCGACACATTACAACATCACCATGCACGTTGTAATGAGCTCCATAGCAAAACATTGCGCAGCTTGGAAGAACACCTAGCTCCCTCAGATATGACAGAGTGGAGTTCATTCAACTCTGGGCAATGGCCACGTATTACCATTTCATTTCTGCTCGGGCTTCTCGCCTCCATGTCAATGATGTCTCTTCGCGACTCATGGAAAACCGCTTTGGAATATGGAGGAGAGATAGAACATGAACAGGGCATAGTTAATTCATGGTATGATGATATGAAATATCAGCCCTCTAAAGCTGCAAGCCTTGCATGAAGTTGCTCGATTTCGACGTCCTAGTGAAATAGTACCACTGTCAACAAACGAAGATCATGTTTGCTGAGAATAACCCACTTTTTCTTGGCGAACTCATTCGATTTCAGCCTGCGCGCAAATCTACGAAGACAAGTACAGATCAGCAAACATTTTTTGCTAAGAATAACGCACCTCTGTTTTGCGAAGTCGTTCTATTTTGGCCTGCTGGTAGACAAGTACCATCAACAAACAAAGACTAAATTTGCTGAGAAAACAACTCACCTGTGCTTGGCGAAACGGCTCATTTTCAACCTCAAACTCCATGTGCAATTTCTGTCGATTCTTCCAAGACAAGTACCATCAAGAAATGGAGTCCATATTAGCTGAGAATAGCCCACCTTTGCCTCTTCAGCTTCGTGATAGCACTTTACGTGCTCCAGCGTCTCCAACATCTTTTGCCACTCCATCTGGTAAGCAGCACATACAGCCTCGATATCCTCAGTTGGTGATCCTAATGTGACCCTGCAATAACGAGCGCATGCACGGTGGTTTTCACAGTCCGAATCTCCATCACTAGGGAACAGCTCTTTCAAGCTGCCCCACACTACACTCAAAAACCAATAGCATTGGTTTTCATACAAATCATATGCTGGCACCTGGCAGTGTACCAGAGACAGGACCATGGACACTTGAAGTGCCGAGGGCGCAGAAGATGAAGGAAAGTCAAAGGTACAGAGCCTGCTGTATGGTGCATATTTGACTTGAAGTTGTGGCGCTGCATCGCGGGGGGAACCATAAATAGATACGGAGTCATACACGTTGGTGTCAGATGATGAGGGAGAGACTAATTCAGAAGATTGTTTGAGGGAACGGCCGCCCAGTATTGGTCTCGACTCTCCAGTGCCCTAACGTGCAGGCTTTCAGCCCGAAGACTGTGCGAGCGCCGCACAGATAAATTTACGGAAGAAACGTGGTGGAGAAGACAATGCTACAGTTGCTGCTGCTGCTTCTTCAAGTTGTTCAGTGCTCTTCATATTCGACTCATGAGTCGAATTGGCACATAATTGATTATGCCTTGTATGTATATTTCTCAAGCTTTATCGCTGGTCTCGCAAAAAATCCATGTACACACCCTGCATCATGCTGCCGAGCTGCCGTTGTCCTCGGGCTGTTGTCGGTCGCTCGATGCCGTCCTCGAATGCTGGACTCTCGAAAAACTAGACTTTCTGGTTGCAGCTGGGGATACCCTGAGGCTACTATTTGATTTTAATATAATTTTGAATTCGAAATCTCACAATCTTCCCACTCACAAAGTTGTATCGGAGTCAGCTCAAGGTCCCTAGTTACCCATGTTGTCTCATCTCATCGGGGAGCAGTTGGTTTGCGATCCCAGATGTAACATTAGCAATGTATGATAACCAGTCCTGATATGGCATGATTGTTAGTTGATCTTCTTGGTGAACGATCCCTTCAAGAGATCGAAGTGTAGAGCCCATGAATCGATGATAATTATGTTTAGAATGGAAGTGTGAGTGTTAATAGCGAGTGCGTATGGGACAGCCTAATGAGTGCATCAATACCTGCACAATCTACTTCACTATAAACTTGGCACTTACATTTTCGATGAAGAGAGATACAAGAGACCCGTTGGAAGGATAAGGGTTACTAGCGCACAATGGTTGAGCTTGAGTAATAATACCACATAATGGGCATCCACTAAGTCAAGGTATAATCTTGGTGAGCTGTTCCGTACAGGTGGGACAAGTTAAAGCGGGTCGCAAGCTCCTCTAGACCACAGGTGATCGATCGTCTGTGGATGGTATCAAATGTGAGATTTGAGGTTTGAGTATGGTACTAGGTAGGGGTTACTAGGTAGGAGTTATGGGCAAGATTAGGCTAGTGGTGGAAAGCCAAAAGTTCGGTAAAATACCTTGTAGGTCACGCGGTTCTGGTCAAGACATCTCCTTGTGAAATTGATGTTGTCACTATCGTCCTTGGCAGCATCGAGGTCCGCGCCTAATTTTCCGGTGTTAGTTGTCTGCGGTACAGTATTGTAATGAAATCATACTCATCCAGCCTAGAAGGATCATGTCAGACGATACTCCCTACTCATCTTTGCATCTTTGCAGTTTACGCACCAATTTTTTCCATGTAGCGTCCACTTTCGATAGCCATGGAACGACCATCATATGGTGTACAATCATGGATGTGCGTATGTCCTAGATCTACAATGAGCATGTGATTTGGAACGATCAAGATGGTGGCCTCCACCTTCAAATATTAGTATGGGTGTTATAGAGTGCACAGCCCATACAGCGTTGACAACAGTAGGCCCTAGATTAACATTTCATTAGATTATCGTTCAACAAATATTTCAATGGCATACAGTTATCATTAGAACAGACATGTGTCTGCAGTCGCATCAATAGAATATCTCCTTTGACAACAAGGAATTTGCCTACCTGATCAGCACAAACCCGCCAGGCTCTTCTGCAATGGCCTCCACGAACTACAAACAGAGATCAGGATGCCCAGATTTCGACGTTTTTGAGTGTCCAAAACCAAGTCCAAATCGACGTCCAAATCACATCCAAATCGGCCTCCGAAATCAACTTTGAACTCCCCTATTAGTAAATCTTCCTGCCATAAATTTTCTGAAGGTATTGCTCCAAAAATACTGTCATCCATGCAGGCAACAAACACACCGCACGCTACCCAGTACAAGTTTAAAGGCCCTCTTCCTTAGGGATTCGTGTGCTGTGATCCAGTTGCTCAATAATGTTCACAGAACTACGAATTGTGGTGGCTACGTTATGGGTATTATTCTCTGTGCTGCAGACTTCGTGACCAACATAAACAAATCACCACCAAATCAACCGACTTTGTTTTGCTTGGGAGTAACAATATCCTTCTCCTCCTCCCCCATCCTCTTGGCCATATTGTTCGATGATGTTTGAAAGTCGAGAGTAGTGTCATTGTCCGGAAGTTCGGCGAGGTGCCTGTCTAGCAAAGACGATATGTCGTCGAACTCCATCTTCATATCCTTCTGTTTAATAATTTCAGCCCACTCCACTGGGAGCGGAATAAGGTCCTCGAAATAGGGATCGAACTGTCCGGCTAAGCGCGATATCCTCCTGGAGAGAAAGTACTACTTGGCCTGGGCTATTTCTCTCGCCTTGTCAGGCGGGCCATGCCACTGTTGTGGCAGCCAAATGTCCACCTTCTTAGGATCACGATTCATGATGTCTTGGAGACGGCGCTCTTGGCCTTCGTCATTCCTCGTACAAGTCAAGTACATCTGGATACCGAATAAGTGATGAACTTGTATGGGATTTGATAGCAAGAATTGAAAGTATCACCTACCCATTACTAAATCCCGAAACCAAAATTATGAGACATCCAGCCTCTGCGAACAGTGTGAAGCACGAGAATTTAACAACAATGCCTCACCAAAAGATCAAAGTACAGGACAGCATCAGACACATCGTACGCCTGAGGCTGCATGGTGGACAGTAGTCCGTGGATCATCACCTACTCGGGGGATGGGTCAGTCTGGGACTTGGAGAGGGGCACACAGGTTGGGAGGAATGGGAGAACAAAGAAAGAGGAGTGTCTGCCATAGCATTATCGCCAGGTAGCAAGACAGTAGCAAGCAGGAGTTCAAATGACACAGCGGAATTATGAAATGTCAACATGGGCAAGGTTGTCAAAAAATGGATCTTTTCTCGTTCGAAAAATTTGCATTTCTCAAAATTGAGTCATTGTACATTAAAAACACTCCCGCATTCAGAATACTACTTCGAAGGAAAATCAGAATGACTTGAAATAGTGCAATTGTAACTCACTTTGACAGGGTAGGGTGCGCCAATGGGAAAGCGGTCACATGAAGGCGAATAACCTATTGTATTATATTGGCAATTTGGCATGGAGGGGGAAGATTGCTGTTTACATTTGGGTTATAATTAATAAAAGGCAGTAGGGTCAATATTATGATGCTGACTTCATTGCGTCTGGATCATAATTTTCAGTTCTTCAAGGGTTTGGAGGAGCTGAGTTATGTTTCTTGCAGAAGAGAGTAGATGAAGGAATCTGGCTGTACGAGAGGAGGTGTTGTGAAGAGAAGCAGCACTGATAGTGTCGTCATAAAGGCTATTGTGGCCCGGGGTAGCTATAGCAGGGTCATGGTCATCCGAGGCAGCAGCAGCATTGTTCGAAAATGTTTGTGCCGAAATGATCTGAGTATTCATGCTGGGACTAGGTGTGCGTGTGAGGCACGAGTGCCACAGAGCCGGGTTGCTATAATTGGGTCACACAGTCTCCAAAGTTTCAGGAGGTGTGGGTCAGATATTTCTCGATCTGCAGCTCTATCTTGGGTCACGCCTTGCTAATTACTGTACACAACTTGATAATTCAAATCAATTCTATTTACATGTCGATACTCCTGCCGTTCCACAAATCAATACTTGAGGAGATCCATGATGACCCTGCCACTTCAGATTTGCTTGTCCTTTCCCATGGACTTGCAAGTTGGACTTTGTCGTATCATATGCACGCTTATGCAAATATACGACTCAAAACAAAGCCTTGTTTTGCTCTTGAACCCCTCACCAGAAGAGGAGACTGCTATCGGGGAGGGATGAGCTGGGTATCATGGGGTGCAGGCGGCTTGGGCTGCGGATTGTGGGTTATGAGATAGGAAAGCGGGATAGGTAAGTTATTCATGCCTATCGTGAAAAACGGCCACTTTGAGAATGACTCGTAACTATCCACATTATTTTTCTGCAGCATACTAACATGACACTCACAGCAGGATCTCTACATGTCCAAGAATGGCGGCCTCATTTCTATCACCTCCCGCATTCTTATTGTTGACATGGTGCAATCCAGCATCCCAACAGAGCTCATAACAGGTATGATTGTTCTACATGCTGAAAAGTGCGTGACAACTCTGATGTGCTGTGCTTGGGGCTGAATTGATGCATACCTAGGGTCACTGCTCTCTCCCTTGAAGCATTCATTGTCCGACTGTATCGGCGAGAAAATAATAAGGCTGGCTTTTTCAACACATTCTCAGATCAGTCGGAGCATATCACCAGTGGCACGTCTCCGCTGAAGAACATCATGAAGAAGCTTCACTTGAGACACGTTCATATATATCCACGGTGGGTGACTGTGACCTCCTTTCTCAATGATGTTCATGTTGTTCGCCTTTTGGTGCTCTTATCGCCATATTTCTCATCTCGTAGATACTGTCTGCAATAAGCATAAGGAACAGGTCGCACAGAATGGTCCACCGAATATCAAGTGTAACGTCTTTGTCAGCGGATGAAAGTGTCGTAGTGACTCCCATTGATGCAGAATCAACAGCAGTGCCCTCAAGAACTTTGGCCGTAGTCTGGAAGCTTGTCTGAGTGGTCGAGGAAGGAGATGTTGGTGTCTGAGGACTACGACCGTCCGAAACCAGGCAGGAAGGTCGAAGTCTGTCGTCTGTGGAGTTCCGCCTGCTCGTCGTATCTTTCCTAGATCCCTGGGTTTCAGCCTGCCGCCGTGCTTCAACAGGGTCGTATTCAGGGTTGGCAATGGTATGGGTCGCATTGCTTTTCACATTTTTTGTCGCACTTGCGAAGGGTGGTCATGGATGATTTGAGCAGGGCGTCGTAAACAGAGTGGAATTTATTGATAAAATCTGTAGGGTGGTATATCATGAGCATAGCGAAGCCGTGCAAAAGATCTGTTATGTACCTTGAAGAATTTCGCCTTCTTGCCATGAGTGACACGAGCAATACAAGGATATTCTCTGCTCCCACCGCTCCCATCTTCTACTTTCATTACGGTGTCATCACCATCATGAGTTACTACCTATAATCAGAAAGTATTAAGTCAAAATAACAAAGTGATTGATCAAGACGCACATCGCTTATAAGTGAGCCATATCGTGCCCTTGTCTTTGATCGATTCGAAGAGAGCACATAGCTGCTGGAGAAACTAGATACTGCTTGAACGATCAGACTAACAATTGTAAAGGTAGAGGAATGCACTGTGTTATTATCAACAAGCTGCATGGGCCTGATGCAAGTGTGCGCGTGAGCGTTGAGAACATGTTGTTAAGTCAGGAAACGTGTGGGGGGTCACAATATCCAAACAAGGGCAAAGAGGGGGTTTCGGTTTCAATCCTTTGCTGCTTGAAGACAACTTGAACTCGCAATCACACCTCATCTTTTATAGTTCTATATTCGGTTGTGCAACATCTCCAAGAAAAATATCAACGTACAGCTTTGGGGGTACACTACTGTCATGCTCATAGATCCTCAGAGCAATTTTTTCACCTGGAGCTCGAGCTCTTCCATCCATAGGTTTACCAAATGCCTTGGAATTCAGGCACAATGGGAAATCCTCCAGCTTTATGAGGTCGAACAGCTTCAGGACAGCCAATGGTGTGTGGGAAACTTCTCAAACACCATGGATGACGCAGCATCCGACGTTTTGCTTGCACAAAAACTATCTTGGTGCATGGTTAGGATTTTTCCTAGGCCACCGACTCTGGAGATGCACCTGCAAGATAAAGTATGAGCGATGTGGAAAGGTACGCGGTATAACGGCAGAAAATCGGAGCTTGCGGATTCGACCTGTCTGGGACTTTGTTCTATGATTTGTTGACCACTAAGACTTGAATGTTTTGAATGTTCCGAATGTTCTAGCCTTGTCTTCTCCTTCTGCCACAGAAAGCAAGACTTACACAGATGCTCTGAGGGCCAGTCTGAGTAGCACGGATGGAATTGTCCACGCCGATCACCTCCAGACGTCCATGCACATGGAATACATCATCACCCTCTTCAACATGTTCGTCTTTTCATTCTCCTCCTGCTCTACTTGCAACTGAACTAGCTCTCTCCTTTGTGATCCAGAGAGACACGCCCATGCCTCAGGCATCTTCTCTTTTGTTTTTGTATAGGATGGCACACATCCTGAAATACTCATGCGACTTGAACCTACTGGTTCATGAAGTGCCTTCATGAGTATGAAAGAGCCACTAGTGTCTTACTTTGTGCAAGGTCCGGATAGGGGAGACTCATCAAGATTAACCACCATTTCAGTAATTCTAAGGACACACCAAGCACGTATACATCTCTACAAATTGTCTGGCCACTGACAGTTCCGTCTCTGTCCTGATTCTGACACGGTAGTCTTATCCTATCCCAACAGAAGTTGAAAGGAGATCCCCGTCGCTTGGATCAGTGGGACTCGAACTCCACGGATCAACAGATAACATCCTGTGACCTTTGTATGTATGATGTTCTCGAAGCATTGAAGCATTGTACTGATCTTGATCAGATCTTGGAGAAGAGATGTCGTTTTATGTGCGAGCATGGCGATCAGAAGCTGTGAAGCATACCTGATCTTTGCATCGTCGTCTTGCTACTTCCCGAACCCATTGTATGTGGTACATGGTATTAATAACAAAAGTAAGAAAAATCATTCCAAGCAGTGTTCCGGACGGAGACCGCTGACCGATACTTTTAGATAAGTCTTCAAGCTATTCTATATCAATGCTCAATTGGTTCAAGAAATACTTTTCAGGGTACGTCTCTGTTTGCATGGATGTTCGTGATCAGGTGATCAGGTTTTGCCCCTTACTTTTTAGGTGATATTGGGCATCCACGTTTCAAGAACCCTTATTTTGATCGCATCTGCATCACAATTGCTCTAAGGAAAGGGAGCCATCGCATGTACTTATGGCACGGGCAGCTTTCAGTCCTGAAGCCGGTCTTTTCAAGCTCTTCTCGACTCTCCTTACAACCTCCCCATTGTTTGTTACCTCCATTGCTCGGAAGACAGGGTCGACTGTAACTGACCCGAATGCTATCACATTCCGCTCTGTACTCAAAGGTGACAACATTTTTCTGCGTGAAATGGCACATTGAAGATCATTTTACCTTAGGCTTTGTCATTGCAATGGTTGAATTGGTCCTGTTGAACTCATTACCGACTTCAACTCTTTGGTTGAAGTCTGGATTGCGCTGTTTGCACGCCGGTGACCTAATATTCTAAGCCAGGGTGGACGGGTCGTGCTAGGATGGCACACGGGTGTGCGCCACGGCACCAGAGTGTGCCCCATTGGCAGCTTCGTCATAGCAAGCCTTGGGTAGAATGTCTCCTTACCTTACCAAGACGCATATGTTTTGAGCCGATGATACTAATATTGAATGTGGTCCATCTGAGTGAGCAACTATAGTTGAAATGGAAAGTGCGACTTTGGCAGCGACTCATGAAACTATGACTAGGCATGCAATTGCAATAAATGTTGATCTGGCAATTTGACTATTATCATTCCGTAGTGCTAAATAAACCAACACTAGTCTAATGACATTAATGACCTTTCAAACTCGCAGGATGGTGTCATCCACTACTAACCTTGCCCGTTCTGCCTGTGTATACACCGACCAAGCATCACTCTTACCATGAGTAGTATAGATCATTAAATGTAAGGTTTCCTGCAACTTGCGCAGGTAACTGTTAACAACAGAACTTGTTGAAATCAGGCTTTGGCATCATACATCACAGCTGACCACATACCCATCATCAAAATAGATCCCTGGATGCGGACCTATCTATCTGAGTGGTTAGCTATGGTCCCTATCAATTGGACCCTCGCACGAAAGTCACTTCCACACACATAACCTGTTGATAGGGTGACGGGGTGACGCTTGCAGGGGCGCGCCCGAAGAGGAAAGGCCGATAAAAAAACTGCCTGTCTTCCTCTCTCCCCGATGCATAAAGTCATAACATGCATTCCCTGGTTCAACACCCAAAATATCCTGAACGCCCTTTCTGTCCAGCTTGCACAATTCCCTGACACTCCCCACCTTGTTCATCACATATTGAACATTCTTCGCTGTCACTCCTGGTAGACACCGGAGCAGCTCCTCTGCAGCAGTGTTGATGCCTGCCCCCGCTTCTGTGTCTTCCTAGGCGCTGATTGCAATCGCACGGTAGGGTCCAGGCTCGAAGGCGCTGGCTTTGAGGTCGTTAAATATATCTGCTACACCATAGGGGGACGACGACCAAATAATTCGAACACGAGGGAAGTGGAGCATGAGGAGAACAAGTTTGGATTGAATAGATGGAGGAGCGCGATCAGAATCTGTTGGACCTATGCTTATTGGTGTTGCAGGCGTGCCCCTGTGAGCATCATCCCATGTTCAGCAAGTTCAACGACATCACCAACTCGATCGGATCCGAGAACGTCCATGCTAAGGAAAAATTATGAAAGGTATTGCACCCCTGCGCGTACATGCTGGCACTAGACATAGTGGACTGGCACAAGTAACAATATAGCAACAACATTAATATTGATATTGATACAAGATACATTGTTATGGCTCTGTTGTCCTAAGTGCCGGCAAACCAACACCCAAAAGCAAATCCTTTAGATGGCCTGCATCAGGAAAACCTTAGCTTACTTAATCTTACTTAATCTTACTTATTTCAACCTTTTTACTCCTTTTCCCACTTATTTCAAATGGACCTCCTTATTTTTTTAAAATCACCACCTTGTCAAAAATTGACCAACAGGGTTTGTTGACAATCATCATATATATATGCTATCAAATTTTTGGATTCTTAATTTGCAAGATGGTGCCTCAAGAGAGCATTTAAGGAAGAAAATCATTAGTATTAATGTGCCATTCACACTTCATACTGGTAAACAAGTGTTAGTTTCATGCTATGAAATATATCTCTTAAGTACAATAAACATATTGGAATACTCAAATTTGGAGCAGTTGTTGATTTAAAAGAAATAAGTAGGTCCATTTGAGATAAGTAGGAAAAGGAGTAAAAAGGTCGAAATAAGTAAGATTAAGTAAGCTAACGTTTTCCTGATGTGTATGGTGCGGTTCACTTAGAGGCCACTACTTTTGACCAAATGTTTCCCACACTCAAATTTCGTCAGTTTTTCAATCCCTCTTGGGAAAATGTTCCTTTTGATGCGTTGAATAAAACCCCAAGAGCGATTTTTCTCTGGATCAAATTTGAGCAAGATTTTTATATCGGGACACCCCAAATTGGCGCGTATGTGTACTACTGGTCAAAAACATGTGCTACTGTGTCTGGAATACGTCTATGAGATTTATACTGTCTTGAACTAAATTTCTTGACCTGCAGCTGTGCGTCCACAGTCCCGAGTCCCATCCTGTAAGCATCCATCCACCTGTACATGCGATGTTCCCACCGCCGGATGGTTTGGAGTGGCACTGATGCGAGCGCTATGGGCATGTTGTCTTTCAAAGTGTCTAATGTATAATCACAGTTGTCACGAAGATATTTCTTCACCTGTCTCCAGAAATATTCAATGAAGTTCAACTCGCAGTGAAACTTCAGCAAAAAAATGCTCAAGTGGCCCATGGACTCGATTACCTCTTGCACGAGTGATTTTTGTTCTTGAAAGTTGGCCTGGAGCTCGAGGATGCGCTTGTAGCAGCAAGCAAGAGAATCACTTTCACATTTCTTGCATTTCCCCCGGAGATGTTGCTGAGACAGTCCATGTTCAGCAAGCACAGCCTTCATTCCTTTCAGCTCGTTTGGAAACTCTGGGTGATCTGGTGGGTAAACCATCTGTTGGATGACTTTGATGCCATCTCGCATGAACCATCCATCTCGCATATGGGCTTGTTTCCCACCTGGTTTAACGTTCATGCGGCTGACGAGTAATGCGTCTTCAGAATAAGCTGAATGTCCCTGAGAATTGTCGACCATGAAGAGAGCCTGATATCCAGGTCCGTGTGCGTTTTCGAAGGCAGGAATGATTTTTTCCTTGAGCTGACGCACAAAAACATATCAGCAAAGGGTTCATTCAATAAATTGCAGCCAAGCATAGTACCTGTTTAACTGAAAAGTTCTCCCAGTCCAATAACCATCATAATTTTTCCCATATTCAAGTGTCTGACTCGCTTCCACAAGGTGTCCGATAGTTGAACATATCACATCGCTTTGATGGATTCCTCGACCAACCCCCTTCTTCCTCAAAGCGTGTTGGTCTTCGAAGACCCAGCTCTTTTCTTTCGAATCATTTGCTTGTGCCGTCATTTCGTCGTGTGCCACAAGGACCAGCCGGCGCTCAACATAATTATCAGGTGCAGCCACCAACTCCTCGTCAACATCCCCAACCACAAAGCGGACGAGTCGTGATTCACAGCTTTTCATGAATGGAAGGAAGTGGTCTTGGCGGTATGAGACGACGTCTGGGCGATCATGACCATCGAAATAGAGTCCTTTCTTGTGCGAGGTATACTGGAAGCCTTCGCTATGGAGCCATCGTCGTGCTGTGCTCAGAGAAATGCTGCGGCCTGCCTTGAGATGAATGCAAGGGAAAAGTTGGTCCTCCATATACCGCTTCAGTCCACGAGGCATCTCATCATGCACAATTTCTTGAAGGTACTTGTCTGCTGCGCTGGGTATGAGCTGATTTTCAGTGAACCGCGTGAGTTTCTCTGGATCCATCGCCCACTTGTTCGACCGAACATACAATCTGAGTTCTGACGCAATTGCAGGGTCGCTCAGAAGTGAATAGACTTTTGCATGATGGCCTTGCCTTGAGACAGGCAGCTCTCGTTTTATCAACCATTTGTGGGTCCAACCTCGAAGTTGCCTTCCACCCCACTTGGCAGCAAAACCATGTGCCTCAGCTGCACGCTCCAAGGCATCCAGAAATGTCCTTCCATTTGTCGCTACGAGCTTCAGGTGGCTTTGAATTGCTTGGGTACGTCTTGCTTGGAGACCTCGTGGACCACCAATAAACTGTGTCTTCTTCGACTTTAGCAACTTGTCCATGTCTCCCAAGGCTTTATTCATCTCCTTGCTCCGATATTCCCGCTTGTGCTCCTGTTGAACTCTCCGTGGCACATCTAATCTCTGCCGTTTGCGAGGAGGAACTCTTGGCAGCCGGCCATCACCAGTGGGCATCGTTTCATTGTCGTCATTAGTATCTGGTGAGTTAATGTCGGAGTCCTCGATGTCTGCATCTGACTCAGAGTCACTGGATAGGTCCGAGATATACCCAAAGAATGTTTTGCCGCTTTCAGGAACCACTGCCGCATTTGCCGTTGCAGGCGGTGGTGAAGGTGACAGCATTGTTGCTCGATTTGCACTTTTGTCGATCACAAACATCTGGCGCATCATCAAGATCTGGGGATTGTTACTGCCAACGAGACAGGTAAGCAGCTGTACTCTGATTGTCAAAAGTTGGGGGAGGACTCACGATTTTTGTGCAGATTCACGGGCCTGTTCATGTTCACGGGCCTGTTTTGCATGACGTTGCTGAGTGCGCTTTGAAGTGCCTGTATATCCCAGCGCTCGATTCTTCTCTGCCTTTTGCCAGGTCTTGACAGTCTTTGGTGCAGCTACCTTTGCATATCCACCACTTCCAACATCAACTCTGAGAGCCTTCAAATTTTCCTCCAGGTCTGTTCCTTCCAATTCCTCCAAGCTTTCGTCTGTGTCTGACATCCTTTCATTGTCACAGGGCTCAGCAGCATGCAAGTCAGGCTCTGACAAGATGTGGTTGACACCACCCTCATACTCGCATTCAGACTCGGATTCGGACTCGGATTCAACTGTGACACTGGCAGGTAGGGAGAGGACTGGTGATATAACACGAGGTGGATGTGTTGGGGCTTTTCTTGCAAGCCTTGCAGCTCTTGCACAAGCTGCTGCTGCTTTCTGGTGTGTGTTGGCCATTCTTACTCGTCACGTCGCGACTCACTCAAACTTTTGAACATTCACTGGCAGGCAAGCAATGACATCTGTTTCACGAGTATCGAAGCTAGCGCTAGTGTACCTGTGTAGCTAGGATCCGCATGTCATATTAGGGTTAGGGTTACATCTGCATTTTTCACCACTCGATTTGGCGCTTGGTCAAAAGTAGCCACAACATCATGTCATCTTAATGCATTTTGTAGTGTAGTTACAAGTTACCTGTTGTGCATTAACGAGTGTAACTACCAGGCGCAGGTAAATGCATTAATTGAGTGTAACTACAAGACGCGAGATAATGCATCACACATATGTTTCGTACACGTGGCACTTTCTCCTCGAGTGATTACACGTGCGGGCTCGTTTTGCCAATACCATTCCATGGCGTGCACCTGGACCTGGACCACCGACGATCGACACTGATTGATGACGTCTTGCGGATCAAAAACCAGCCCAAGAAATGGAACGACTGTGGTCATTTTTTGGGGAGATGGCCAACAGGATCGGGACGCGCGGTTCGTTTTTCGCATCGTTCTTCGTTCTGTTGATGCAGGTGCACCCTGATACCGGGGATCTTCAATGGGGCCACGGCCATCTCGAACTCGTTTGTCAAATGATATCTTCGTGCGCACCTGTGCACCCTCACAGACGGGCATCTCCAATGTGCCACGGCTGTTGGATAAACCACGAGTAGATGGGTCTGCCCCAACGCGCGGCGTCCTGGTAGTTTCCCTGAAGAAAGTCGCCGCAGATCAACTTAGATTTAGGTATGAACTTCTATTGGACGAGTTTTCTCAATTTTCACTTACTATCGAATTATAGGGAATTGCAAGCGTTCATTGATGGGAAACAGACCAAGCAGACTGCTCAGGTCCTGACTGCTATCAACATTTTGCAACTACTTATTCACTAGACGAGACATGTATTGCAAGTATCTAGTTAATGACAAGTATGCTGCGCCCACAAAACCTCGAACCTGGCATGAAGATCGCGACATATTTGAGCCTGGCGAGTGGCATAAGCAACCACCCCTTCCCTTTCAGCCCCTGTGAGAGTGCGCAAATGAGCTGAATTGTCCCACCAGAGCGCATGCCATTGGAGAAATTGGAGAACTCGACGCATTTCTTCCTGCAGTAGCTCGATTTCTTCCTTCCAGCGCATCATCCTAGCACAAGCTTTGCACCACTCCACCCGAAGACCTGTTGATCCGGTGAGCATCGAGTTTCAGCTGAGAGAAGAACCTACCATCCTGAACTACTTCATCCTCGTCATCTCCAACTCCTTCCACCACCCAAATCCACGAGAGCTGCCTTCTTCCCTCACTTTCTCCTTTTCTGGGGACTGTCATCCCGCGCACATCGTCCTTGTTGTTCAGCGAGCGAAGTTTAACGTTCCAGCCTACCTTGTTTAGAACAGGAGCGAGGGAGGATAGAGCAGCATGGGCCGCACGATATCTGTCAGCTGCGGCTGCAGCCCTTGCCTCTACTCGACTAAGCGCATTTTGCGCGCGGGTGTTTGCGCTCTGTCCACGAATCCAGTTGCGTTTGAATGTGTACATGTAGTCGCATAGTCGAAGACTCTGTCTGATCTCGTCGAGTGCGTCTCCTGCCTGCGCGATTCGAAGCTCCCACTCGATTGTGAGAAGATGAGGGCTGCAGGATATGGTGTCAGCGGTCAATGATGAGGGTAAGAATAGCTTGATGTCCTCTGGGTTGTCTGGAATGCCGATGGTTTCCATTCGCAATGATAAAAACTGCGCCGCCGGAGTGTAGAGCAGCTGCACTCCCTTCCATGCATCCACCTTGCACTGGAGGGCATTCCGCTGCTGCAAGAGGACGGTCTTCTGCCTATCCATTTGGTGTGCTCCTTGCAGAGAAAAGTCGGACTTGAAGCGACACCTAAGGCTATTTAGTGAAACCAGCAAAATCATGATAATACTACTCACTGTTCACTTTCGAGGTCAATTCCAGTTGCGATAAACACGCTGGGTGATACGTCTATGTGTAGCGACATGTCATTTCCTTCCCAAAGTTGATGGGCTTCGATCTCGACCAATTTGAGTCGAACTGCTGCTTGAGTGATTGCTGTCGAACTATTAGAATTGTGCGACATTCGGAGATGTGATTGACTTACTCGAAACCTTCATTTTGAACGGATTGGGCACAGACACGTCGTTAGGATTTTCTTCCCAAAGCTCGACATCTTCTCTCCATCCTGTGGTGGTCTCCGGCTTCAAGGCTCCATTTAGTTCTTCGAAAGCATTTGCGTGAGCTTCGTGTTCCTCGTTAGCCTCGTTCATCTTGCGAAGAAGAGTAGCACCTGACACAGTAGCACAAAGTAAGAATCATGCCAACGTTGTAATGAGAGCGAACACGTACCGAGGCCAACTAATTTCTTCCAGTTCCAATCGCTGAAATGGTCGTCCAGGGTGTCCCTTCGAGACCCTGGTCCCATTTCCTTGGTGCTCGACGCCACGGGATTTATATTCGACCATCCTCGTTCGGGAGCCTCTCCGTCGGTACGCCCAACGTTTTTGGAAAAATTGAAGGAGAACGTTGACTGACACTTCAGTATGTGGGCGGGTAAATGGAATTTCGGAACAAAGAACCGGACCAATTTACTTGCGTGATCCAGTCGAAGATGAGCCGGCATTGTTGACATGCGCTGCCAGATATGCTTGTGCCATTGACAAGCAATATCGTACGAAATGTTGAGGACATTGACACGCCGTTGACTGAGCGCAGAGAAAAATAGATAGTCCATATTTGTGTACCTAGAAATGAATGCAGTGATTAGCATTTTGGAACATTTATTATCGCAAGCGGCTTACCTCTCGCCTTTCTGTAAATCTCCAACGCCGTTCGGTAATTTCATATTGTGTCGTGCGCAATCGATCGTCCCGACGCCCGTTGCAGCCAAGCCTTGTGATGCCTTCGTGTCGGCCATATTAACAGCATTGTGAGAAGAACAGGTACTCTTCTGCGTACAAGAGGTCAGACACAATATATAAGGGAAGCGTGAAAAAAGCACCTCCTGTGGCTTCCCGCTATACTGCTGCAAGTGAGATTTGTAGGCCGTTTCCTCCACAAAATATGCCCATCCTTGACTCAGCCCAGGGTCCGTGCCGTCCTTTGAAATAGCACGCCTCTTCAGGCGAAAATTGGCATCAATAGCCACAAAGAGCGAATATAACCATCTGACGATGGAACCGTGAGTGATTGATCAAGGATTAGAATAAAGATCCCTACCGCTTGTCATCTGGCGCATCCTGCCAATCATCCGGTAGGTTTTTTCCAGCCTGGGGGCAAGCGGGACATACCACAGCACACTCTCCTTCCTTCGTTCCCTTCACACCTGCTGGATCATGTCCGCTGACCCTGCACGTTTAAGCATCTTGAGGTGGCGCCATTCTCGAACCATCCGCAAGAAGGCTTCGTACCGATTCTATCGATGGATTAAGCGGCTAGAAGATGATTAGAAGTATATCACATACCTTGTGTGGGTGAAGACCAGTATTATCAGTAAGTCGTGCAATTGCGTGGTAAAACTCGTAACCAGATGCCTTGGACTCGAAGGACAACAGATGGTACTGTTCGAGAATTTGAAATGTAGCTGCTGTTCGAGGTTTTGATGTGGTTGCCGGAAACCAAGCTACACGAAGTAGCTGCGTCGTATGTGTATGCGCAGTGTCGCAACCACAGTAATCAAGTCCAATTTCATGTATACCATTGGTGTGAATTAGCGTAAAGTCGTCATTGAATGCCCGTTGGGGCAATAGGCACTCCTCTCCAATCGGATGGCCAAGTTGTACCCGTAAGCCGAGCCGTTTGA
The DNA here is from genome assembly GCA_016647645.1 of Suillus variegatus. Classification (NCBI taxonomy): domain Eukaryota; kingdom Fungi; phylum Basidiomycota; class Agaricomycetes; order Boletales; family Suillaceae; genus Suillus; species Suillus variegatus. Next base: position 27,361 of record JABBWF010000174.1, read on the forward strand.
GTGACAGAGCTGCAAATGAAGATCCCGTCCATTTCTGCGCAAACATAAGTATGGTCAAGGTGATGAATACAGAAACTTGCCTGAATCTGATGGTGGGGATTACTGGCGTGCAAAGACACAATACACGCTGAGCAAAACAATTCCCCGCTGAAGCAATCGATACACCGGTACTCTGGGAGGCCGAAATGGCAACTTCCACAGACACAAAGGTCCACGTAGTCACCCCGTCCATCATGCCGCAGAAGCTCGAGTAGGAAAGTGTCACGTTCGGCTTGCCATGATTGAAGAGGTGTGCGTTTGGTTTTGGGATCATCTTCAGTCTCCAAACATTCAGTCTCTATGTCCGCACCAGTAAAATATGAAAAGTCGTGGTTCGTGTGTGAGTCAGTCATTATCGAGTCCATTTCTTGGACGAATTGAATCGAAGATGTACTGGACTTCACGGTGACATGAGATCCGTGTGCTCTGAACCCTTGTTTTCGAGAGACAAAGGTGTATGTCTCGTGAACGCTTGATGTGTTTGGAAGCTGGGGGGTATAGATATTGACCTTTTTCCGCTTTGCTGCACCACGTCCTTTAAGTTTTGTGAACGACAGATGTTGAGACATTGGCCCGACTTGAGAATTGACAGGTTCTGGATGCATAGCTTAATCCACGAGCAAAATAGACAACTAGGAGGAAGCAGCCTCCTGGCATATGCATGTTGTGAGCGTTGATCCGAGTCGATCGATCGATCATTCAGGCTGAGTCATCGCTATACTAATGCATTTACATTTGTCATCCAAATGCATGATGTTCATGATCTAAATGCATTACTCGAGCTTAGAGGAAGTAATGCAATACATTGGCCATACTTATAAGGCGCTTCCTTGGCTGTGAAGTCATCATCCTTTCCCCCTCATTCTTTCCATGTATCAAGGCTCGCTACCACTAACAGAAGTGTCGCCACTTGAAGACTTCGGATCTGCGGGTAACTTGTGCACCGTTCCTCTTTCATTGGCATCACTCTCAAGCCCTCTTTGAATTCTAGTGACGGCCACTAATCACGCTTCAAGCCCACCAGAATCCAAGTCAGCGGTTATATTGTATGATCCGGAGCGTCAGTCTGACTTTCATTTCAATATTGTGTGACATTGACCTTCGAGACAATTAGTAGCCAAATCTATGCTTCCTGCCACTGAAAGTGCTGTATTTCGACTACCGGAATACTTATGCTACGATGCTACGCCATACTCGGCACAAGAGCCACAGAATGTGTGGGTACATCGGGATGATCCGATGTACAAAGAGATTGTCAGATCTTTGGCTGATGATTGTGACTTATATCTTTACGGCGGTGTGCTGTACAATGTACCAGTTGACACCGCACCATTGTCGCCATATTATTGTGTAACCCGTGGGTGATATATTGGTGTTTTTAACAATTGGTGAGTCATTTGTTTAAGTCTAGCTAGAACTTCGCTGCAGTCATTTGAATTTTAAAATGATTCTAGGCTTAACGTTGAGGAAAGCATCGATGGTTTTTCTAACAGGGTTTTTGCTGTTACGTCGCTTAAAGTTGGAGTGGCGCTTCTCCACCGCATCATTGATCGAGGTGAAGTAGCGAAGCCAAGTTGGAGCTGAGTCATTGGCCATCAAAGTACTATTTGTAGCCGCACATGGGAGGGTAGCATTTATGTGGTCTCTAACTTGTGTGATTGACAATGCGGCCCCTTATGCCTTGCACTATGATTTGCCATGATCGAAACACAGAGTACCTGACGTGTGACACCATCCGTACAGCTTCGACAGTATCCAGGCAAACACGTTCACCCACCGCCCCTTCGCACCCTGAGGGCCTTCAATATGTTCGGCGAGCGCCAAAAAATCTCCATATCTGTCAACCCCTGGACGCCAACATTAGTATCATAGCCCTTGTATGTCGAGACGGCGTGCAGGAGCCGGTGAAAGGTGATGTCGTCGAGGTAGACTGGATGGACCATCATAGTGGTGCCAAGAAGAAGCAAATTAGCGGGGGACATGATGCGAGCTGCTATTGGCTGGCTGAATAGAAACACGTCAGCTAGCCATACACAAGAGAATGCATGGAGAAGACATACCTGACTGACGAGCTTCGCCGGCAGCAACCTTGTTCTACAGACGTGTTAGTTATTTTAATTGTCCGGGTCGAGAGACGTGTGCTTACCAATTTACATAATGCGCCGGTCTTCCAATTGCAAAGCAAGAGCACATTGGAATGCGGTTCCGTCGTCAGGATCGCACACCAGGGACCAAGTATTCTTAGACCATGAGCATCGAGCGGAGTAGCGAAATATCCCATAAGACTTATACTGGTGATGAGGACACGCGTTGGACTAGCGGCTGCAGAATGCAGAGACATCTCTCTCAAGGAGAGGAAGGAGAGATACGACACATTGGTTCTGAAGAAGGTTGGTTAGTGATATTTCATCTCAGTTAAGACGACATGACTACTCACACAATGTGTGTCCGCAAAAGAACAAGAAGGTCCTGCGGTACGTCAGCGGCATGTAGGCGAGTAACCTCGCCAGGTTGGCCATGGTAAGTTGCGCGTTCCGACGTGTCCCCATGGATAACAGTTGACGCAACCTGTCCAGACACGTGCAAAGCTACCTTCTGATAGTAGGTAGTGAAGTCGCTGTTGTTCAAGGTTGCACTGCAGGATGACATGATTGGGCGCATCGTCCTCCATCTGTTTTCTCTACACCTGAGGGAAGCCAATGCCTGCGGAAATGACACTGTAGGTGATGCGGATGCAGCATTATACTCCAGACCTTCGAGCTTGAGCTCGTGGAGGTATGGGGCACGAACAACTCCACTGGTGGGATGGGTTTGCGGTCAAGGCCGTATGCTGGAAGAGGATTGATAGACTCGCGGAAGATAGCCAGAGGACTCGCACCCATCCTAGGTAATTTAAGGATGTAGTGGTGGGTCTCATTGCCAGCTCTACACTGTCTCGCATACCCGGTACACTGCCATGGCAGTGCGATCCGGGGCCAGCACTAGACGTGGGGATGTGGTTGGTGATAAAAGAAACTGCAATTCATGCGGGTTGAAAACCAGCGTGAATTCTCACGGGGTGACAAAGTGGGTACGCACAGCCACAATTATGGGCTGATAGTGACCTTGTAGTTACAAGGTAATGTTCCCAGCGGTAAAATAATGCAACGACCGAAATAGGTAAGCAACGCAGGTCGGTCGTTCCCACGGCGCGCTGTCATGCTGCACGTTGCCGAAAGGCTCGTGTTCACTGTGAGCAACAGCGAGCTCAACTATATCATCATTTTAACACATTTCTTTCTACTTTTTTTGTAGCACCATCTAGTACATCAGTAATATAGATTTAATTCGCCTCTATTAAGGCTGTATACCTGTAGAGTAAGCATATATGAATATATATATATTACACAAGTATAAAGCCTTCTCCACTGCATCCAGCGCCCCAGGGATCTTATTATCTGGTCGAAAATATGTCAAATAATCATTAGAACGTATATAGATAGAAATATAAGTCAAACTTTATCGTCTGAGGGCTAGGGAGAACATTCAGAGGGGGAAATGGAGGGAGGAGAAGGAGGAAGGGAAGGAGAATAGTTCTGTGGGTCAGTGAATCGTTTAGATACATCCTATAATGATACCTGAGTGAGGGAGAAGTCAATAGAAGGTGGCTAGGTTCAAAAAATGCGAAAAGACAAGGAGGTGAACTGAGAGTGACACAAAAATGGAGACAGGCACTCACCAATGAAAGGCGCACCAAAGCGGTCTTCAGGGAGTGTATCTATACACTAATAGAGTCATATGAGCGGCCTACATAGGCGGAAAAATAGCTATCAGAGATACAGTGTAAGAATAACAGAAAAGATGAACAACAACATAAAAGCTCACCAGGTGGTCCAGAATGCGGTACTAGTAGATTTTACAGTGAATGGCATGTCCTATAACCACCTGAGAGTGATTGGAAGTGTGGTGGTGAAGAAAAGGACAAGTGAGAAACAAAAAAAAGCGAAAAAAGCGAACCATCAGACTCACCAAGTCAAGGGAGGTACCCAGCATGTGTACCAAGGGTAAAATGGTCATGAGACACTAGGATACATCCTAGAAGGTTGATATAACAAAAGAGAGGCGCTCTGAACCAGAGGAGGACGAGTTATTAAGAAAGAGTGTTGAACAGGAGTGAAAACCACTCACTTTGCTACCAGAGATCTCTGGGTAGGTATATACACCCATAGATGTCAGGATAGAATAGAATACATCTAGAAGTATCAGTATGCGAAGTTTCAAGACATACCAATGAGCTGTGGTAGAACTAGAGATGAAATAGAGAGCAAAGATGTTATGTGTACGCTAACGCTCAACGATGTCACCAATTGCCTTATGTGTCCGAAGTGCAACTACACACATAATCTCTTGCTTTTACTCTACCTCAATCACAACTCGTTGGTATGTCTTGAAACTTCGCATACTGATACTTCTAGATGTATTCTATTCTATCCTGACATCTATGGGTGTATATACCTACCCAGAGATCTCTGGTAGCAAAGTGAGTGGTTTTCACTCCTGTTCAACACTCTTTCTTAATAACTCGTCCTCCTCTGGTTCAGAGCGCCTCTCTTTTGTTATATCAACCTTCTGGGATGTATCCTAGTGTCTCAAGCCATGCTGATCCGAGTTGTTGCCCACTCTTCGCAGGCTGTGGGTGTCTTTAATCTCCTTCGAGCTCGAGCCATGCTGATCCAAAATGCCTGATTCGTTGATAGCTTGTAAGCGTGATCATCCTCAATCGACCTCCTGTCCTGCTCACTGACGCAACTGTTGATCCATTTTCAGGGTGTAAGTTTCTTCATCCGCTGTCGACTTTGAGCCTGCTGACCAAGTACGTTGTGTGATTCGTTGACAGATTGTGAGTTGGTCTATCCGCTGTCAAGCTCGAGCCATGCTTACTGAAAACATCGCCCACCCGTTCACAGGATGTGAGCGCATCGATCCTCTGTCGAGCTCCAGCATTGCTGATGGGAGACATCGCCCACATGTTTACAGATTGTGAGCGCATCGATCGTTGCAGGATGTGAGTGTGTTCTTCTGCAGTCGAGCTCGAGCCTTGCTCACTTGTGACATTGCTCGCTCACTCACAGGCTGTCAGTGAGACGTCATCCACGCGGATAGAGACCTACCCCATCAAAAACCACAATGACGGGTTGACGAAAGGGACCACATACGAGACACAAACTGTTGCAGTGACCTGTGCAATTATCTAGTACTACTCGGCTATCAGATCTTTGTAGCACATTGTAAATTATTGGTAACGCCGCTCACGCACCCATTCCCCAACTCCTCCCTTCGTGAGGTTTGTAATCCCACGATCAATCATTGCTTGGAGACGAGCTATCTATTCTATTCACATACATTGAGTCAAAACGTTGTATGTGAAAAAACGAGTTGAACAAGAACATAAATCAAAGCCGCCTTTTCTTTTTGGGTGAACTTGATCCGATAGCGTTGAGGGCCTGCTCACGTTTTGATGGAACATGTCGGCTGCAGTGTTCGACGTGGGCCGTCTGTGGTGATGTCTGGATTAAAGCTTGTAGGTGTTTCTGCGAGAACGGGGTATGAAGGGCTAGGGCTTGAACGGGGCAAGAACATCTCGAAGTCACTGTCTGTCAAAGAAAAATTGAAATCCCCACCATAGCCTCCACTACCAACCGTCGATGAGAATAAAAAATCATCAAGTTCAGACCCGGGCCCTGAACTGAAGCTGGAAACATCAGGATGCGGCGCTAACGGAGGGAAGTTTAGATCGTCGAGATCCTGTTTTGTTATGGTAGCGAGGAGCCTATTGAACTCAGCAAAATCGGCCACGCTGAAGGCAGCTGGGACCTGGGGGTCGATAACGGTATTGTCCCCTTGGATGATGTCGTGAATTGGAGTTGATGGAACACTGGGCACTGCTGATATGTCATCCATGAGTGAGTAATCCTAATGCATCAAGGCCAGAGAACACGATGCATTAGTAGCGTTCCTGAGTCAATAATGCATTACTCACGAAGGTGTGGATCGACTCAGAGGGCGTTGTAAGGTCTGATGTGGTGTTTCCCTAACGCATTAGCGTAATGCATTAATGTCAGACCTCTTCAACGTTGTGCATTACTCACCTCTTGCACCACATTACAAGAGTCATTCTGGGACTCTTCCTCGTCACTTTGAACATCCCTGCCATCTTCTGCCTTGTCCTCACTATCTTGAATATCCTCGCTTCCTTCAGCCTCGTCCGCTCCACTGTGCCTGTCGGATATGTCATCTGCCCTCGCTAACGCCTCCATGTTGTCATCATGGGCTGAGTGCAAATTTCAGTTCTAGTCAGTCCATCATCTGTATTCAATGAACAAAAGACTTACTGAGTGCCTCATTCACGAACGTAGCATATGCAGCTTGAACTTGCGAGAATTTAGGGTAGTGAGCTGAGAAGTCTGCTCCATCTTCAGTGTCGCCAAGGTGAAAGCTGAGGCTTGGTAAGCTAATTGACCCGTGAGAGACTATGAAGAAACTTACTCTAAAACGACCGCTTCTCCAGTGACAGGGTTTCGTCCACCAGCAATACAAGTAAACTTGAGGCCCCCTGTTTTGTGAGACAGGTGCCGGAAAACACGATTGAGGTGTCCTCCAAGCTCTAAAAAAGCCCTGAGTGATACATCAGCTCACACTATCTATCACAGGAAGTAGGTACGCACTTTGTTTTTGTCTCTTCGTCAACTTCCTCAAGGATCCCGGCTTTGTTCCACTCGCGAGTTTGTCTCCACTTCTCTAGGGCTACTTGGTGCCTTCGCCTGACCTCTGCTTTGATTTCTTCAGGCTCTTTCGAATATCTATCACGGGTGACAATTCTTCGCATTAACAATTTGTCACCACGTGAAGTGATGGTCTCGGAGGCAATCAAAGCATCCGCATCGGCTTTGACGCGATCTTCATAATGCATATGTGAGTAGATTTCGACTTCCTGTGGAGCACGTGTCCCTCTCATTTCATCTCCACCAGCCAATATGGTATCGAGCCTTAAGACACCACCAGATCCGCCTGAGCGGGCCAGACGCGCAACATTTGTACGCCACCGAAACCAGTTTTTAATAGCCTAGAATTTGTTTTCAACATGTACGTGTATCATAATGTAATGATTCAACTTACGGATTTTCGTTTCAGGATTGCTTGCGCCATGTGAGGCTTCTGTATATCACTGAGCTCGCCTTCCTGTGGTATATCAGTTAGACGTGCTCTCTCCGGCCAACGGCTTAAAAAATCGCGGATCGTAGTATTCCAAAAGTTGTGGTAAACCTTTGTTGCCTGACAGGCAATATAGGCAGGGAGCTGACTGTAGAGGAAGGCCTCCTCCTCAGGAGTTGTCCAAGTTTTTGGGCCACGACGAGGCATCGCAGCATAAAGGTGGGCGACTGGTGCAGAAATAATAAAAATTAGACTTTTATCATATTCTACTGTGTACGAGTAAAATGACCGATAGTCAAGGTTTCGCATTACAGTGTAGGTTCATCAGACGTGTGGTATTAAAAAGATCAGTCTTTTCGCATTACTGTGTGGTCTGGACTCTGGATGCAGTATGTTATACACTAGCCTCTTTGATATGAGCGTGAATTGAAAAAGAAAGATTGTAACAAAGTACCCTCTTCAATATGAGCACAAATGAAATTTAGCGGTGACTTTCTTCAGGGATAGAGAACTCTGCGGGTTGGGGCAGACCCATCCACTCGGGGTTTGAAGAAGAGTCCGACATAGCTCGGAAAGCCGCATAGGAAAGGCGACAACGAGGGCTGTTTAATTTCACGCGCCTGCCGCGGTCGTGACGCGGCCACTGCTGACGCGCCAGTGCAGGTGTTCCTATATGTTCTGCATTCGACTCCCACATCAAGCTTAAGTTGGATGGGTTCATGACCATTCCTTTGTTATTTTATTCGTCATAGGGACATGTACTACTAGCTACATCAACTAATGACCATTTTCTTTTCCTCCCTCTCTGGACCCTCCGAGTCTGTGGAGCACGTCAACACTTAACAAAGGACTGAATTAGCTGTACAGGATACCAATACTTCCCGAGACGAGCCAAAGCGCTTTTGCCAACACTATAATTGAGCGGTCAGCCATATCTCAGCCAGAGTCGCAAGTCAAACTCGTGTGTGAAGGGTAGCTGTGACGAGGTTGTGCCGCGGCATGGATGAGGTTTGACGCGGCATGGGCTATGGTTGACGCGGCACAGGTAAGTGTGAACATTGACATTAAGTACAGAGACTGTGAAGATGTTTGGGAAAACCTGTCGTGGTATGAGCAGTGCTTGACCCAGCCTGAATGAGGTTCGAGATGACATGGTTGGGGCTTAACATGGTGGCCGCGTAGTATGCGAGTATAGAGACTGTATTAGACTTGACAATGTGAGGTCGAGGCTTGACACTTAGCGAGACAACACTTGACACTGTGTCTGAAAACCAACATTAGGTCAATGAATCACAGGCAATACAAGACGAATGGATGCACCTGTTCTCTATCTCACAGTGCCGCGTCAATTTCACCTGGCCCGTGCTCAGAGCATGCCCGACAGCAGCCACACTCGGAGACTTATTCAGCCGGCACGATAACTCTATTTTTTTCCATCTCCCGTATGTCCGCATAGCTGTCCATATACCCATAAAGTGACCCGTGCCGTACCGTCGAGGGTTTTCAGCAAGCCGTATGTCATACGGTATGATACGGGTGGTACCCGTAAGGCCACCGTATACGGTTACGGTGGCCAGCCCTAGCGATCATGTTCTGCAATGAAACAGCAGTTCGTCAGACTTCAGTGCTATTCAGAAAGGCACGATACGGCAACCGTATCAGGACCGATGTTGGAGAGGGTACCGTAATTGGGGTACTGGCTCTGAGGTAGGTGCGACTGACTCACCTCGTCGTCAGCAAGGCGAATGCGGCTATTCTGGGCCTTGGCATGCATCCTCGAGACCTGAGCTGCAAGCAGCGGCCCATTGCTTCTGGCATAGTTCTGTAATAGGTGCATTAAGATAGACTCGGAGTGCTTCAACAAAAACTAGCACATGTACATACCTCGTTCCTGTAGTAGATGAACTCCGTCAGCGGACGTGGCAAAGCAAGTACTAAGGAGGGAAAATGGCAGCAGATGCTCAGCAAGCGCTATTATATAGTAGAATTGCTTACCGGAATCGAAACATTGAATCCGAACAAGTTAATGCATTAGGGTTTGCCACTGTTATTGCACCACGGTAATGCATCATACTTAGAATGGTTAATGCACAATATATATCTTGTAACTACCATATATTAATGCACTAATATGACAGTATGGCCTGAAGTAGCGGCCTCTAAGTGAACCGCACCATAGAACACCCAGATATTAACGTTATATTAACAGCCATCCGGCACAAATATGACGTACATGCTAGTCAGGTCATGGATGGTATCGGAACAACCGGCATTGGGAGAAGAAAAAAAATCAGGTATTCGCTTCATTTCATCACTACAATGGCTGCCAATCGCTCACGCACGGTCATGGCATATGTACTTGTGCCACCCATACCTTATGGTCTTTACCCCAAGAAAGCCATCCTTGACAGCTCCGATGCTTCTAGTGATATGACCACGGAAGACCTCCGGGCAGACCAAGATTTTTTGCCTGATGAATCTGGCGATAGCTCTTCAGAGTTTGAGCCAGCTTCTGACTCTGCTTCAGATCACCAAGAACGGCCAGGAAATTCACTGCCAGTCCAACCAAAGGGCTATGCTATGCCAAAAGGGTCTCTTCCAATAGTCTGTGATGGCGGGTCGCGTCAATGTCACTATAGATTCCACGCCGATGTTCATGTTGCCAATGCCTCGCTCTCCCCTGCCACCAGCCACTGCAATCTTTTAGCCGACTTAAACATGGTGTTCACGCCTTTTGGCTTTGCCTGTCGCACACATCAATGCCTCGTGCTGTCTGAATTCTTGGCGGATCATATCCATAGACGACATCACTCAGCTTTTCGTCAAAAGAAACTTCGTTCAACAGTTATAGCTCATCTATTCGACAGTCATCGACTCACGGCATCTATGCCACCTCCAGAGCCTCCAGCTGGTCTGACCCAGCTCATTCCAGGAATTACTCCATGCGAGGCATACCATTGTCCTATTACAGGCTGTAATGCCTGGCACACCAAACAAGGACTCAGGCACCATAAACGTGAGAAGCACACAGATGTTCGTAGTTGCGACTTCAAGGCCACGCACAAACAGTTCATTATACGACCTTTCTACAACCTGCTTTCTGGCATAGATCCTCTCCGGATGCAGGTTTGGACCTTTGCCCCAGGATGGTCCCTCCTAACAACCTCATCCGCAATAACTACTGCAGCTGTAAAGCCAGCTCGCCGGGCTGCTCCTCCACAGGCTCAATTCTTGATAGACCTAGGGTGGGCACCTTTTGTGACTCAGTTGCGCGAAGATGTCAGGCAGGAAATGACCAAATTTCCAACTCCTGCCTTGGCAATTAACCCTCCTGCCTTTTCTAATCCTGCACTGGAGGAGGGTCTTGTGCGGCTCAGTAGACTTTATAAGCGGTACCTCTTCGACGCTAATGACTTTGTGGGCTCAAAGAATGATCAGCTCGTATATGTTCTAACCCAGGGGTAAGAAGGCCTGCTATCACCTATTTATGCAGCGACTAACTATCACCGAAGGACTAGAGCTCATTTCACACCCCTCAAACACCTGGCCAGTTACTCGAGGTACAGCAGACCTATTGTACGTTGTGTTTCAATGATTCTGCGGTTTGTGCATGTACATCGAAAGGGTGAGTTTATGTACAGAATTCATGTGAAAAGTGTTCTAAGTCTATTGTTCAGGCAAGCAAAACCTAGGATTGTTCGACATATTTGCTAGTGAAGGCCAGCTTGCGGCAGCCCTAGCTCTTTATCAGCGTATCGTCAAAGTCCATGATAAGAATGGAGGGACGCTCACAAAACTCCTTCACAACCTCCTGGTCCTTCTTGTCCGGCATGAAATCAAAAGCGTCGACAAAATTGCTTGCCCCACCGATGTTTCTCTCTGTTTAGGTTCAATGGTCGATGAAAGCACATTTGATCCTGCAAATTATATCACCGGAAGCTGTGCAGTCTTACAACATAATTTCTTCGCAATTCTTTTCCAGTATTCTCGCATTTCAGCATCTAATACGTCCGCATTCAGTCCTCATGACATGGACAACTTTGTGAAGCCATTGTCACACCGGAGCCTGCCTGGTAGTCTTCCCGTACCACAAGACATCAGCGGGGAGGATGGAGCAATGGGAGTGGATGAAGTTGACGAAGGAGGTGAGAATAGCGAGGCCGGAGATACAGAGGATGAGGGCATGGTGGATGGTGAGGAAGAGGAAGAGGAAAGTTGGGAAAATGATGAAGAGAACATGGACTTTTCAGCGGAAGTTCCAGAACTGGACGGCCAGAACCTGAATGGCGGATACACACCTTCCCTCCCTCCTTCCCTCCAGGAAAAAGCAGCGGCTCAATCTGACGGCAATCTAGCATTTGATTCAATTCTGAAGTGAGCTATCGTATGTATAGTTTGATCAACTACTGGCGCTAAACATTTCTGTCGACTTTAGGATTCTCCTGGAGAATAAACGTTTTGTACAACCTACCGCAAACTTTGGATATACCACGCCCTACACCAGAATAAAATCTGTCTGGTTTCGAGTTTTTCCTGATGCTCACGGTGAGCGCCGTGATACCGGATTCACAATCGATCCCGATGGCCAGGCAATCAATATCCCAGACGCCCAGGGTATATTCCATCGGGTTTCTTTCTCCGAATTCGGGTCACTGGCCCGGGATGCCATCACCAGTTTCACCAGTGCTGTTCAATCTTTATTACCGTCTGCTGGAGAGAGCCTTTATAGAGACTTTACTAGTAATGCTCTGACAGATGACCTCAACTGTCGTGAGTCCATATTCCAACAACCATCCAACCGAGCTTGGCTGGACCCGATGGTTGGGCGCGCAGTCGACGAGCTCCAACAACAGTCTTTGAAAAAGTTTTGTTCGCCATCCAAACTAATTGACGAAGAAAAACACATTCTGTCAGCATTCGCAGCAGCTTTCTTCTTAACATCTGGTGTACCCCCCCGACCATCTCAGGCAAAATCACTTAGATATGACTGGGATGCGAAGACCGGCTCCTCAAGGAATCTTTTCATTGTTTTAGGAATGGTAGTACTAGCCAATCCGGCTGCAAAACAACAGAGGAAGAATACACAGGAATGTCTATGGGTTTTGCCTCGCTCACTTGCAGCCCCTACCATGTTTTTTCTGGGCGTTGTTAGGCCTGCCCTAGTTCGCCTCCTCAGCCAGCTAAAGGGTGATGTTTCCGAGCATTTGATGCATATCTTTGTGCACCCATTTCCTGTGCGCAATTCACTTCTGTGGAGTGGAAGCGATGTGAACGCTGCTCTGCAAAAGCATACGCCTACCATCACCGTCAAATTCACTGGAACACTGCTCAGAAATGCCACCACTGCCATGCTACGGAAGTTCTTCCCTTCACTCACTAGCGTCAACCAGTTGCATGACTCACTTCTAGATCAACAAGCCCAGCACCGCCGGTCTACTGGAGACACACACTATGGCCGTGATCTGGATATCCCGCGGAGCCTTGCGATGACAATTGATAGAGCGCGGGGCTATATCGCCACCAGTCAAGCCATCCATGCACTCTATGGCCTGGGAATTCCTGATGAGTCCAGTCAGATAATACTTTCTTCGTCACATTTTTTCGCCAGCCGCCAACTGGAAGAAGCTGCGTTCATGGAAGCAAGATTTCAAGTTCTGTCGGTCTACCTAGTAAGGTGGGGTGGGGACAAAATGCTACTAGCTCAGGCCGTACAGAACACTTTGACAGGTGCCCCATACATCGCTGTCAACGATGTCCAGGGTGTGATCGGGGATATGGTGCTGCGGCGTGTCCTCAACGTTCTGTTGTTTGGCGCAGCAGGGCCAGCTGCCGGCACTCCTCCTCCCCCATCAGGCTATACTCCTGAAGATGTGGGGGTTGCTGTAACTTTGGTGAGTACTTCTACTAGCGCTATCTAAACTGACTGACCCCTTTCAATTTTCACAGATTATCAGGGCGCTGAAGGAGTGGCTGCAGGGACAGCACTGTGACCTCACCACTGGCAGCCTAATTGATATCAAAGCCATCCAGCACCTTAAAACTTGTGAGATCAAGGTGGTGGATTATGTTCGGAAGGTCAAAGAGCGCCATCCTGCAATGTGGGTACAACTGTCCAAGGATACCATTGACATACGCATTCCCAAACCTGCCTGCCTGCCCGATTTCACACTAGGTACATATGGCCTTCCAGACGAGGCGACCGGTCAAAATATAATGTGCTAGTGGTACCTCTCACCTCCCTTAATGCATTCTCATCACTGCGTTATCATTTTTCTTCAAGTCTCACATTAGAATGATCATGGTCACCGAATATTTGAGCTGTAGGAGTCATGTTAGCAATGAGCTGAGCAGGTAGCAACAGAACGAATCCGTTTGTGAGTGGGAACTACTGAGAGGTCAGCGGGTATACCCATCCGTACCTCTCGCATGTCATTACGAGCGAAAATCGCAACAAGAAAGCATAGGTTACATAGCTATGGGGTATATCCGCGAACTCAACGCTCCGGCCCCAATTGACCAATCCCTTACTCCCCAAGTACTCCCTATGTTCAGCGCGATGCGCCAGGACTGGCGTGTCAACTGAGCGTCTCTGAATCAATATCGCAACTGACAGCCGATTGTCAACCAGAAGCCCGAGTAAGTGAGATGAAAACTTACAAGAGCAAGACAGAGGCATTGAAGTCGCGTCGAATGAGTGTAGTGTCATTAAGGCGGATCGCTACATCGAGAGCTTCGGGGAATTTGAAGGATTGGAGGTAGATCTTGTTTATCGTGTGCAAGAAAGTAATATCGTCAGGAGGTGGGAGGAGCATGAATCTTCGAGCACAGTCATACGCTCCGCTCCTGTGGAGAAAGGTAGTGTGAGATGGGGAGAGCGAGTGTGAACGCGAAGATGGATAATGACAAGATTGTAACGCTGAGCTTCGAGTTGGAACCAAGTGTACGAGGTGAGAAGAACAGATGAATGGTATACGTCGAGTAGTATGGAGCCGGGATATGAACGAAGTAGTGTGGGAGCGAGCTGTAGGTGCGTAGAGTAAGGTGACAAATGTTTGAAGTCAGCCGGTGCAATGGAAAAAAAGGTATGGATGACTTACCTCCTCCTCCCCCCTCTATATCCGGATGGTGAACAAATTTAGCGAGGGTCGAGTGTTTGTTGCGGGTGGTATGTGGTTCTAATTTTGGCGAGATTAACCGGGTATCACTTTTTTTGATTGTGTTTATACATTATATGTAAGTGCTGACAACGTTTTCCAAATTGTCCCGGTCATGGATCAACGTGCCGAGCGCGTGGTGCACAATTCCTTGGTTGAGGTTATAACTTACATCCCACAAATCCTGCTGGGCATCCATACTGACAAACTCGGTGTTGATAGTTTCAATATCCTAGAGACCGCCATACATAAGTTGATGATCCAAAACTACAGTTCTTTTAGCTTCACTTTTCTGAATCTATTGAGCACATGGCCAGCTGGGGTGACGTCATGCCAGCCCATCGTGGCGTGCAGGATGCCGGTCAAGAGCTTGCAGAAAATAGACTTTGACGCCCTCAATGCTGTTGTACTGAATAACAGTCAACAACACGCTGACTGTTTTGGTGGCAACCCCAGCCATCGCATAAACACCAATGTAGAATGGTGGGTGTTCATGAATGTCAGGTAATGTGATGAGGTTGAAGCCAGAGGCATTAACACAGAAGTAGTTGTTCGAGTAGCGTCCAAGGTCTTGGTAGGCTATGGGCAATATAGTAAGCACAAGCGTGGCATATGAGATAGTGACGCTCACCACAGCGCTCAATGAATCATCAGACATAACATACTCAGGCTGTGTGCGAGCATATGCAGTACGAGCAAGGGCAACACTGAAAACCATGAGCATCCTGAACAAAGATATAAAACCCATGCCTCACCGAGCTTTTTGGTTGCTTGACGAGCTGACCCTCCTAGAGCCAATCTGAGAATCATTTCCATCCTTCAAATCTGGCCGCAGCGCACCGTGACAGCACTCGACGACACCGTTGTACCTCTCCTCATCAAAAGCTTGACCAAATAGAATGTTGTTTTGAATTAATTGATGACCCAGCCGCAGTGATTGAATTAGATTGAGTGCATAAATACATTCTGGTCAATTTTCGACGAAATGGTCAATTTGCCGGTGATGGCAGCCATCCCGCGCCCAGCAGTGCCATCTAACAAAGCCTACGACGTGTGAAATTTGGGTTAAATGGAAGAAATTTTACATTGTAAGCACTTTCGCCACTTGCTGCCATCAGTCCAGTGATCACTGACAGCTCACCCTCGAGAAACCATATTGAAATATCTTTGAGCTCAAATCTATGATCTTCAGGCGACAACTGGATTGACGTGGCTTCAGAATCAATGGCAGTCATGCTTTCATCGCTCAAACTAGTACGGGAGTGGTTTTCGCCCTTCGCTTTTGAATTTTCCTAAGGTTTCTGGGCAACCCCATTCCACTTGAAGAATCCGTTCTCAATTGAAAAAGTGTCATCCTCTCCATCAACATAGGGTGCATGAGCCTTCTTGATGGGAGACACCTGCCATCGACTTTGTCCTCCTCAAGATATGTCTCGGTGCGTTTCAGCGCAACGCCAGTCTGAAAGCTAGCCATCAGATGCAACTCTTTAAAATTTGAATGATAATACCAGAAAATGCCAACAGAGGTTGCGGAAACGAGATTTGGACCTTTAGCATCACCCTTTTGTCTTAAAATTTAAACGCTTACAGGGGAGACACCCGGCTTCTATTAGCCAGCTTCCTTGATCGATCTTTCGGCAACTCGGAGTCGACGGCGACACTTGGGTCTCTCAGAGAAGATATCTGATAGCCACGACTCCATAGGCACGACCAGGAAAAATATTCACAGCAGGTTCGTAATCTGCTCCATTGGTCAATCCAGTATGCGACTGATGTCTTCTGTAGGGACATCAAGGTCGGCCGCGTAATGTAGTACTTTATGAGGATAGTGGGGTAGGCAAAAGCTCGCACATACTACTACACATGCTCCGTATGATGTGACAATCAGCTGCTCTCCTTCCTTCTCATAGATGTACTCTTTGGTTGTCTACCTCTCGAGCCATACCTGGCATCTTCTTGGACAAGGGTTGAATACCGCCGGAACTCTCGTAACCATTTGCCAGAACAGCAAGTTCAGTTTTTCGCTCCTGCAAAATATCCCCTTGGGGTTGTCACAGGCGACTACCTCGACTACGAGTAGATGGCGTGCAGCCCTAGTATTTCACGTACTTGTTTATGTGACCGTCAACGGTACAACTTGTGGTGACTAACGTTGTCTCTATTTTGATTTTGCAGTGCCGCGGGTATGATTGGAATACCGGCAGAAAAACTTGAGCCGGTGCTGCTCAACGTATTTCTTCTGCCCATCATCCCTCTAACATGTACGCGAGATATCTGGAAATTCTGGTTCGTCGAGAACCCACTTTTGTTTACCTCGTTTTTATATCCTTCTCAGGGCATACAACATTGTGTTCGACATGTTCCAGGCACCTTACTATGCGTTTACCCAGACAATGATGGCCGAGCCCGGTTCTGATAACATGGTGTGTATTTTGGCTTTGTCATACTTCCCATCCCATTGTGTTCAGCTTACGTCGACTGGTCTTTCGGTCTCCTTGGTTTATCCAACTGCGGTCCGGCGAAGGAAGGCACGAGCCCAAGCGGGTTCCAGATCATGCACCACAGACATCAAATAACACAATTGGTACGCGATTTGCCTATGTTTGATTGAAAACACAGGATGGTCGTAAGATATAGGAACTCACGTTTGAATCTCCAATATCTTAAGATGCCTCTCAGCAGGCCATTTCCCGCGCAATGAAAACTAGCGGATCAACGTACGTGAGAGTCAACATACGGAACGTTAGTATTCACCTCATATATGAAATTCTCCTTCAGCACGAGCGATCGCTTGAGTTTGCTGCGGATGGCTAACAAGCTCCGGACTGTGATGGTGTTGTCTTTCTTCACATGTGAGTTCGCGTAAGACACGACCAAACAGTAGATCGATCCAAGTTCAGCCGATGTTGTAGCCAGCGTTCGCCGCTGATACGAACGAATAGTTGTTGACGGGGGGAAGTGGGAGAAAATACTGACATTAGGATCAGTGACTGTTAAATGTGCAATCAGGGAAATCCCTCACCCCGCAGCTAAGGCACCAACGGTGACTAGTACGAAACGGCGCTTTATTGCATGTAAGCTAAGATATCGAGAAAAGCATACAAAGACTTACCCAAGCCACATCAATGCCCCACTCTGGCGACGAAGAGACAGTCAGATGAGTGTCGTCATATGAATACCCCACGACCTATGCCAAATTATCAGCTTTATTCACTCGGAGACACCAACATCCAAATCACACCAATGCCATTGTGACCCATATAATCAGATTCGTCATGGGCGCGACAGGCCAATACAACCGAGCAAAGAAAAATGACGGGTAGCAGACCGCACACACAGCTGCCTGTCCATAAGGGTTGCCTCGGCCATTCCCTGCGGAAATATACCTATGCACAAATGAAGAATTTCGAAAGATTATTCAAGTCTGCAACGTACCATATGACTGTACCAATCAAGCAGCTAGCGAAGGTACTTGTTATCCTAGCTATTACACCGAGCGTTGTGTCTCCGCGAAAACGCGTTAAAGTAAGTTGAGCCATGAAACTTTGAGAGTGTCAATTATTCTATCATTGCAGAGCAGGAAAGAATTGACGTACACGGCCCAGACAAACTTGTTTGCTTCAAGAATTATCAGTCCAAGGTCAAAAGCATACATGGTCTGCACACTCACCGTATGCAAACTCTGCCGATGTTTTGAGGAAAGATGGGATAGCGAGGATCACTGAGCATACCAACGTCAGAAAATCAGACGAAAAAAAGAATGATGGCTGACCTGTTAACGTAGCCGCTTTCAGGGCGAAGAGCATGTTTCTACCTCCGATGCTGATAACGGTGCGGTAAATCCAGTTCATCACCCTTTCAAGTGCATTTCTTGGGGGAAGGGCATCGAGATCGCGTTTCACTACATATTTGGTGCGTCGGGTGCGCCCCTGCCAGCGTCACCCCCTCACCCTATCAATTAGACCTTTGCGCGGAAGTCACTTCCGCACACTTGACCTGTTGATAGGGTGACGGGGTGACGGTTGCAGGGGCGCGCCCGACGCACCAAATAGATAGGGAGCGAGGGTACGCATCCTGTGATTTATGTCTGCATTTCAGGACTAGCGTGCAGAATCAGAACTGTAGACATACTTGTAAATTTGATAGGTATTGGGATCCGGAACGACTGGAGGAGCCATATTATTGGGAACGTAGCGAGACTCTACGGACTGGCACACTGCGCATTGAAGATGATGGGTAAGTCGAGATCATTTCATACCTGAGCGCTAGCTGTAGTTGCTAAGTCGCGGCAGCATAGTTTGACACTTCCGCGTTCCTCATTTCTCGCGAGTACTTACCACCCGTGGCAACCAAAGCACCTGCTCTATCGCCATTTGCAGATGACTACAGACCATCTCTGCAGATGATTGCATGCAATACACGGCTGAATTTGAGCCGGTTTGATGGACCCAGAGGGAACCTGTCTTAATTATTATGATATAACACGACGATCTATAGCAAAAATACATGAGGCGTCGCAAGCAGTCAATGGTAGGAAAACGCTAACCGCAAACTGAAATGTAAGCTCCTGAAAAACGCCAGTATAAGATGAGATCTACCTCAGCGTTACAAAGTAAACAGCTTTGTATGTAGAGCAATCCCGCCCACATCCATACCCATTGTCAAACCCAATCTCGCGACTGCA
This sequence comes from Suillus variegatus, assembly GCA_016647645.1. Taxonomy (NCBI): domain Eukaryota; kingdom Fungi; phylum Basidiomycota; class Agaricomycetes; order Boletales; family Suillaceae; genus Suillus; species Suillus variegatus. The sequence continues at coordinate 46,429 of JABBWF010000174.1, forward strand.
TTCTGCGCGTCTCTCATCAAGCTCTCTGGGCCGCTAGCGCAGACCGCGACTCCACCACCCAAGCCCATCAATTTCTGGCTTTCGTCACATCGGGTTTCGATCGAATCTTCCTTTTCAGACGATGGTGGAAGACTGATGAAGTTCTTGAGAAGATTCTGAACAGACGGACGACAATGGAATTAGGGATATGAGGTACCGCTTCTGGATCGCAAAGGCACGTCACGAAAATAGAAATGTGCAAGTCGATGGTGCTATTCGACGCTGCCATAGCAATATCTATCAGCATCGGAGCAAACCATTCTATCTGACCTGTGCAAATAGATCAGAATGATGTAGCACCTATAGTCAAAAATGAGATACCGAATGATCCAATGCACCAGGTGAACTCGATTCTCCTCGTTCGTTCCTCCTGACTGCGAGCTAATTTGACACACCTGCCGACGATGTCGTCCAGCAGACCAAGAGTGAATGTGACCCCAGACCCGCCGGCTATAAGAAACACGCTTTCGTACAGACCCAGATCGACGCTCGACGCTCCATAAGGACCATCCAGCATGACTTGAATGAAGGCACCTGAGTCGCCCTCAGACTTCTCGTTGATTTTTAAACGCTCTTGTTGCTGTCAGGTATAGTTATTCAATGCCCGCGTCCAGTCTCCATCACTTCGTGACCCGAGAAGGAACCCAGGTGAGGAGAGGCAAAAATGGGACGGTGGGGCCGAGAGGATAGTGAATGGATGGGATTCGAAAACTCTGTCGGAGAAGAAAACGCGCAATCTGACATGCTGGCCAGCAAGCCAGCCATCGTCGCAAGTATGAACGCGGATCTGTGAAAGATGAAGTCAACAGTGCATTGAACAACGTTCGATTACTATACCAAAGTCATGTGAGCGTCCTACGCAGTGAGAGTGGCATCCTTGATTCGATAGCGGAATAGGCGCAATAAGACATCTGCGCCGTAAAATGCAAGGGGAGGAAATATCCACGGCGATGCATACAATGTATGGTAGCATATGGCGACAAAGAATGCCACGTATGTCAAAACGCTTCAGAAAAGGTTAGCTGTGATGCGACGCGTCACGTGAGGTAACAAAACTTACTAGACGATCATAAAACAGTCTCCTGAGTGGCCTCAAAGACGTAAGTACGATGATGCACAGGAGGGCCAGCGAAGCCACTCCCGAAGTCTCTTTCTGCGGACCAAGAATTGCAAGTCCATACTGCAGATGATTGCAAATCCACAGGGACCCATGAATGCATCCGTCGAGGAACATGGCTCTTCCCGCCATCCTATGCATGAAGTTGAGTTTCTCGTAGCCATTCTCTGGTCCTAACAACAAAGACAGAATTGAATTTTTTGTTGCAAACAAAAAGACGACCGGAAACTGTGCGAGAGCGAGAAATCCTAAGTGGCCCAAATAAGTTCCTCTCGTGCGTGAACAGATTGACTGACTCACCAGCTCTGTTCGGATTAGAAATAAGAGGCGCATCCTTTATGATGCAGACGAGTACAGCAGTGAGGTACGCCGATAAGACTAGATGACTGAATATTATAGTGTGTTAGTATTTCCTATGAGTGATAATATAACACCCTCGATGCGCACTTTGTCCGAGATTGAGCCCGAGCTTCGGAGGTTTTGGCCAGAACTAACGCGTTGCACCCTGTACCACGGCTATGAGGGTTGCACTGCGGGAGTATCCGATGAAAGAACGCATGGGGACTTCGACATCAAAACGTGGCGAGCATCGAAATAGCCAGATTCCCCTTCGGAATCGTATGGTAGCCATGCCTTACGCATGCCTGTCGAGACCCTGACGTTCGCTGGGTAGGAATATGCTCCACGAGGGTGGGCGTCATGACTGGGGACTAATATAGCGGGGCAGAAATGATGTCAGTAGGTATGGTTTTGTATTGAACCTTGATGGAGGCACGCAGCAGCACTATTCGCTACAATTAATGTCCTACCTGGGTGCAAGCACATCTCTCAATGCTTGATGTCCCTGTTCCTCGTCCTCAGGCAGTTTGTCGTTTCATGTGCGCCTTCTCGCACTTTGCTTCAAATATAGAACTATGATACCTATCATAATTAGTGAGCATAGAAGCCTTGATTTGCAAATATTGATCGAAATCTTGTGAAGGTACAATGCCATTCTAGAAGATCAACGCGCTGAGAGAGGACATGATGGATAATTAGAAGGTTTGGACGCACCGTGAGGTCACAGTTGTGTACATAAACACTCTCTCCTATGAACCGAGCAGACAGTCAGACGAGGAGAGAGCCCGAGATAGGACACATACGACCACCCAGAGAATCCATTTCAATATTCCCACCAAAGCCAAAAAGCCATCTCTCAGGCCTCATCCGGACGATCGATCGATATCGATCACGACTCCGACGGATGCATATGCCCAACTCCGAACTCGGCTTGGGAAATCTCCTGCTTACTAAGCCCTCAAGCTATAGATCAACCAGTACTACCTCCTGCGCAATCTACTATCCAAGGTCCACCCACCCAACGGTTTTGAGGTCAGTATTCAGTGGAAACATTCAAGGCTTGGGTCTTACCCGAACATTGGTCTCAGATAACCTTTGCAACGACACGAAGTACATTAGCATCGTCCAACACACTACATGTGAGTCTTTGCACTTTCCCTTAATACAAATGACTTTGACCTGTTGTTTTTTGATTACATGAATACTTAGTCTTTCTAACCTATCTGCGCTCTCAGGTCCGTGACCTAGCTAGTGAGTATTATGTTTTGCATTCGGTCATGTGCTCAAATGGTCGTTTAGCAGCGCACACACAAAGTGGTATGCTTCTGGCACGTATACTTTCTATGGCGTGGCATGACTCGCTGCTAGCGAAAGTAGCAGTCCTAGTGGGACCTGTAATGTACGTGCCACCATGCCTTTGAATCCATTCCCACCACATTCATGTGTCACCCTAGAATATTATTTACACGGAGATTGATGCAGATATGGTATTCATGGAAAGGCGGACGCGAAGGTGAGTTCCTCAGAAACAAATTTTTCTACCGCTCAATGAGAGTGCGGCAGAGAAAACCCTCAGAGTTATCTATCACTCAAAAGCAGCGAGCCAAAGTTGAACAAGTTCAGAAAAAAACCAACTATGACTCAACACGGAGCCTGCTTGAGAGATCCTGGCACCCCGATACACCGTCGTCTGCAATCTCCACAGCTCCGTACATCACTGCCTGCAACCCCACATGCACACCTACAAACACCTGTCCAACAAAGGAATCTACCTCTGCAGCTTTCGCGTACGCAATTACGTGTCTGCATAGTTTGACACTGACACACCTCACAGCAATGCCACAGCTGTAAGCGATGAATCATCAATGAGCGTGGCTGCCTCGCGCTGCACCTTGATTTGCCAGAAGTGCTTCGGCTCGTCGAGGAGAGCGTTTGGAGGGACACCTGTGAAACCGCTCAAAACATGTTCGCATTGACATATTGATGTATTTGCTACAGTACGTATGCCCAAAGTGTGGCTGCCTTAATCGTTCCGCTGAACATAGAGATTGGGATTTCAACGCACGCCATTGCCACCTGTCAATGTGGATACGGACCCAATCGTATCCCGCCAACCTGTTCTTATGGAGAGCGTTAACCGTGGTACGTCTCAGAAGTTCCTCCTTGGCCATGTGATACCACAGTCCCAACAACCGGGCAACGGCCGTAACGCTGCCATCTGCCTCAACTTTACTAACCCTGGGCGTCTGAAGTGTGGCCCAAGTCATGATATGCAAGAGCCAATTCCAAATCAGAGTGCATCATGGGTGCCAAGGTTTATTACCAATCATACCTTGCCATAGGAGTGGTCTGCCTGATGTACTTCATGGCAATGGTACACGAGGAGGCGCAAGGCTGACGCAGATTGCTACATGGGTGAGAAGTTCCATGATCCGACTGGGTCATGATGAGAAGTGCCCATGCGAGGAACATGATTGTGAGTGGTACATCAACTCTGCCCATTACGACCACTCACGCGTTGTTCCAGTAATTACAATTACATGGAGCGCATACCCAGCACCCAGTGTGCGCTTAGGGAGGCCCAACGAAAAGTACATGGGTTCATCGGGATATCGCAAGATCCCTGGGAACAAGTGTGAAGGTGGCTCTCGCATTGACGAGCGCGTGTCTGAAGATTGTTTCGACGGTAGGTGCTTTAAAAGTTATGGAGGGTCTGCGTCTCATGCGTCATTTGCAGCTGAATCTGTCAAAGGAGCGATCGTCCACCAGATTGTACATTCTGTTCTCGCTTTTCTTCCCAGTATGGAAACTTGCGATTTTATAGCATTCATTCCCTGGTGATATTGTGCAGATCTAGTATTTCAAGGACTCGAAGGTGAGCAACCTGTATATCATATCATATCAATACCTTAGCTCACATCTGCCTCCATAGACTGTCCTCGTCCGCCTTACCGACCTCACAATATGGCAATCTAACAACAAGGGTTACACATCTCTATCTACTCCTTCCAGCTTGCTGACAAATAGACAATGGCTATCGCCATGAAGCCCATCCCCGGTATGCTCAATGGGCGCCCAAAAACAAGATTGGCTTTGTTTCAATTCTCGTCCCTGGTGTTGAAGCCCGTTGTTGTCCGTCCCGACAGGTCCCTTGCGGGCCCGAATGAGCTGGACGAGCTTCTTGTCCGCGGAGGCTCTGCGGCGCTGGGATACAAGGGAAACGACAAGGCCACTCGGGAAACGTTTGTCGATGGATGGATGCGCACAGGCGACCAGATACGGATTGATGAGGACGAGGTACTTTTGTAAGCTGATTCGACGAGTACGATATACCCACTCATACTAGAGTCGATCTGTCCTGTTTGCAGTTTCGAAGACCGCGCCAAGGCAAACAGCACTATCCATAAACATAGCTTGTTTCACATTGTACTGACCTCTGTCCTTACAAGATACACTCAAAATCTCAGGGATGCAAGTATCTCCCGTCGAAATCGAGAAATGATCCTGCGCAGCCCGACAAGCTCATTACTAATGTGAGCGTCACGGGCGTTTCGGGTGGGTGTACCTCAGACGAATGCATACTCTTCAATATGATCGAGCCGTTGATGTTCCGCACATACAGTCCCCATACTACACCACCCTCCAAAAGTATGCACCTCTAAATTCTGTCGCTAATTCCTAGTACTAATAACACCAAAACACTTACAGCTTTCAGGTATCCATCCTTGCGATCCTTGCCATGCGCATGCACCTCCATCTTTGGCATCTCGACCAACGTATGCACAGCTCTGATGCCCTCATATACATTTCTATGTCCGACATGTCACCTGCAGACTGTACATTGTAATGTCTTATCGCGTAGGTTACCCATCGTGGGAGGAGTGAGATTTGGACTAGTAAATGACTGGTCGCGGTGGAACGCACTTGACTTATAATAATAATGAATACACATATTATAACACGAAATAGTAGAGCTAATACGTGATCAGGGAGGCCCTGCGGGTGCATATCATGGCCATTCCCCTTTGATTCCCCTAGGTCCTCATGCATACAATTAGAAGGTATATTAGAGATATCCAACACTGCCAAGGTAGTAATGTTACTATTCAAAACGCGAGGGTGGAACGCGGACTGAATGAGTCTTGGTGTCAGTTAGACGCCTGCTCATTTCACAGTTCATGTATCATGACTCATGGACATAATATATTGAAGGGTTTGCGAAGGGTAAGCATGGGCTATAGCATAATCTCGTTATCATCATCTAGTCAACTACATAGTACGAAACAACTGTCCGAGTCTATTCAACTTAAAAGTAAAATGAGTAACGCATAGGATCTGTCTTTAATGAGAGAGAAGGAAAAAGGGTACGGTATTCTTCTAGCTGCTAGCCGTAGTCACTACTCCACTGCCAAAGATCAAACTCTCCAGGGGACACTGTGACCGTGTCAAAAACCCCTTGAAGGCATCATGAGGCCATTCACCTACATTGCGAACCTCGACTGCGCGTAGATTAGGGAGCGTGATGATAGCGAATAGCCCGAGACTTCCAATCCAATCCACATCCAGATTCCCGGATATGCGCAAGGATCGAAGTTTGGAGTATGACGATTTTGCCGGCGTCTCGACCGCCGACCTGAAAATTCCAACTATCGTCAGTGACGAGAGGTTAGGACACAGGCGAAGCAAGCAGGGGAAGCAATCTAGTGAGTCTACCACGATCCCGAGATTCGTGAGATTGACCCATGCGAGAGGATTGAAGCCAGACAACATTTTGAGGTCAAACCACAGGTCCATTAACTTGAGAGTGCGCATGTTGGGCAGCAATTTCGTGATAGAGCGGACGACAGAGTGGGCGATAGTTAGCACAGGAACAGAAACTGTCGTGTACATAACCAGTTCCTCGAGTCCCTGGAAGTCCGCCGCCACCACTGCACAGGAGCCGTTGCCGGAGGATAAGCCAAAAGACAGACGATATCTGATTGACGTATGGCTGGAGCAGGCATCGTACCTCCATCCCGTCGTTATCGTCGTGACGCTCGAGCGCCAACGACAACTGACGTCCTCGTGATCGCTTGAGGTAAGAGTCATAGCAGAAAGCTCTCTGCTGCCAGTTACCGTGCCCGACTTCCAATCGCAGCTTGCGCCATAGACTCGACGTGTCCACAGCAACCTCCCGCCATCGTCGACATACTGCGGTCAAGACCATGGGAGCCAGATTTGGCGCGGGCGTCCAGTCTTCGTTTTCCAACATGTAGTACAGGAAAATTTGGGCTGGGATTTCCGCAGGGAAGCGCCAAAGAGCCGATGAAAATCTCTTGTGAGAATTGTTAGACTGCACAATCTTGGCCTTGTCTTCGACAAGTTGCCGGCGACGATAGCTGACACCACGTCGGTTTGAGACCTTTTTCCTGACTACATCCACCTGCTGAAGTGAATATTTATTATTATATTCGGATGCCAACACCTCCAAAAGCAAGCACTTACGGTGTTCTGTGGGATATGTGAGCCTGCTGATGAATTGTCGTTTGAGTGGGATGGTTGCATATTAACGCGAGAGAGGTTTGGTTGTTGGAAATGCAGACTGAAAGTAGGAAGTTCTGTCGACCGTCGTGTCCCTCAATACAACGCTCGGAAAACCACACGCCCACAATGAAGACGCCTTGTTATTGTAGTTTCTCACAGCAGGTCTTATGTAAAACACCAGCGATCCACATCTGGACAGTGGAGACGTTGCATTATTGCAAAGGGAGTCAGTGCGAGCATTTGTGGAATCTGTGGGAGGGCAATCTCACCGGTAGCTTTCCACGTTCCTACCATATGCATTGAAGGGATGATTCCCTTTTCGTAAATCACGTCTCTTCCACTGTTGATTCTCAAATCCCAGTAATGACAACTTCAATAGTCATGTTCTTGTTTAAGCTGTGAACAATATGTCATCCTCATTTTCCTGCTCCAATATTAATAGGAGCCAGAACACTGACCGAATATCAAGAAGTGAAATTAGAAGAAGGGGACTTGGCGATGTAGCACTCGAGCTAGCGCTGAGCTCATATTTAGCCATTTCACGCATCGTGTCAAATGCCCGTCACACAGTATTCACTTTCCGATGAAACCTGACGCTTTGACCAGCGGACCCGATGCATCGGCCGCGTCGGCCGACGTTTTTCCCGCGCACTTGTCCTATCCGTGTCCTGTCTTGTCTGCTAGCCCCACTAGGTGCGTAGTCGATTATTTTTCACATTACTCACGTTGTAGCCAGCGCTATTACATGTTTTCCCATCGTCCGCAGCGCCTCATGTTTATTTACATGTACTTCGGATCCGAAATCGTCGGCCGCTACTTTCGCCTATAGGGTTCCGGATTTCTACGTATTTATATATATATTGGTTTTCCACATAGCATATTATCATCCAAGTAGTAGGGGGATATTTCCCCGACGCTTAGTGGTCAAACCCGATATTCCGTAGTTCTTAGTAGACACTGCGAAATATTACCGCTCTTTGAATCCGAAACACCCGCCGTCTTAATAATCCGCATACCGCTCGCTTCACCCGACGTTCTTTTAGTAACCCGACGCCAACCCGTCAAACCCGCACCCGAAACCCGCTAAACCTGAAAACATCGGCCGACGCTTTGGCATCGGACTCGTAATTATACCTTCGGATTCTGTTTCCCGTGCTCGGACTTTTGCCAGTTCATCGATTGACTATTTACAGACTTATTCCAATAGCAAACCCCTCGGGTCGAACACACTTGTCTAGCAAGTATAGCAGACTAGGCTGTGCAAGACCGCACAACATTTATATATTGCTGATTACTTATTTCGTATAGTATTCAGCAATTGTTGTATCTTTACAGCGAGTATCTCTGGGCTCCGAGTTGAGATGTGCTTCGTCAGAAGAGCAAGCATGGTCGTCGTTCTAGTAATGCCACTGTCTTAGCCATGGCTACGATTCGAGAAGCAAATGTGATGGATCGAAGAATTCATGCACGGATTGAGGGAGATGTTAAGGTATATATATGCATTGAACAGCTTGAATAATCGCCACATGGACCCGAACAACCTATAATCACTTGCCCAAGTGATGCGTAAAGATTGAAGTGTGGTGTGTGTAAATCTGTGTTTATCGTGACGTTTGTCAGGCAGGCCCATATACGGAGTTAAAACGAGATAAGAGCTCAATATCGAACCATAGCCCTAAGGTATGGAGACTGCAGAGTGGACAGGGTTCTTGTTCCGCTTCTGAATCCACCAATTACATATGTTCTCCTCCAAAAAATACAAGCTTCAACTCCCCGCATTGGAAAATTCACGACACCAGCATGGCCACAACACCGGCTACGAATGGAGTAACCTCGCCCAGCACATATCCGCTTTCCTCAAAACGAAAATAGCATTCAGGAAATGGTACTCACCCGAGTCACGGCGCAAAGTGTCATTCACACTGGAGCGAGACGCTCTGGCAAGACAGGACGGGAGTGGCATGAGTCCTGGCTCGTAGTCGGTAGTCTGTCCTCGATAGACAGAGCCGTAGCCTCCCGCCATAGAGGTCTGGCCTTGGTTCCCTAGCAGTCCGTGCCCGTTCCAACACCACAGAACCAGGGCCCGACACGATCCTGCAAGGCATAAGTTTGAATCAGTATAGATTATCAAAACATTGTGGAGATCAGGTACTAAACTAACCTTCGATATCGCACGTGTGCGCACTACATCAGACTGTGCTTCTGCTCAGCAACAGTGACAAGTGCAACCGGCCCCGTCGCAAAGACAATCGAAACATAACTTTGATAGGGTTTGTCCTCGTCTGGTGGCGAACTATGAACCGTAGCATCCCACTTCAAAAAAGCTTCTGGGTCCCATCGAGTGAGTCTATCGATAGGTAATCGTCAGCATGCGAAGATAGTGCCGTTATGTACTGAAGTAGGCCTTGGTCGCAATCACTGACGCAGACTACCCATGGGCGAGCTTTTGCCGATTTTGTTAGCATTCTAGGTTTCGTAGTTGTGAAATTCTATACGTCTGATTCAGTGAGCCGTCAGTGGTGAACGGATGGCTCTGTAAACACCCATTGTATCTCGCATTTTAGAATATACGTCAAGGTGACGAAGGGGGTTTGAGAGTCAAAGTTCGCAAGTCTTGATCTCGTCGACCGATTTTGTTGGTGTGTCGGCGGAGGTGAGAATGCACGATGCTGTGGCAAGCAGCATTCATTTGCACGACCATGGATTTGCGCTGATGAAATATGATGAGTGAGATCTGAGTCTGGTATTGAATACGTTCATACCTTCTCCTCCTCGAGTTTAAACGAGCACGACTTCTCAGGCTGGTATGGAAGTGCTGTAGGAGGAAAACAGTGGCTGTAGTTAAGGAGAGCTATATATGAGCAAGCGCTTTCGAAATCAGACAATGAATGACTTACAAACTGAGCTTGAGGGCTGGAAACACATTCTTAACGGCACTGAGTGGGCGTTGGTGCCATGAGACACACAGAGTGTTGGCAGCCACCAGTAACAAAGGGATGATAAAAGGTGTGGCATAGGAACTGAGGAAGACGGTCTCAGGAATAAACAAGTTACTCCCAAACTGGTGTGCGCACTAGCTTTCAAAGCTCTACTTTGCGTGTCGCCGCTAGTTTGGTCATCCAGTGGTAAACTGGTAAACAAGTCATTTTCAACATTGTCCCATCCATGCCAGCTTAGAGGAAGACAGATAGACAAGTTACTCCCAAACTGACATATGCACTAGCTTTCAATGCTGTACTGTGCGTATCACCTCTAGTTTGGTCATCCAGTGGTAAACCCGTTACTCCCGAACATCCGTGTCCGTGCCAGCTCCCAAGCCGCACTGTATGATCACTTCAAGTTCGGAGCTGAACGAGTTATCCCAGTGGTAAACAAGTCACTGTCCCCTCCATGCTATTGGCTTCCAAGCCACACCTTCAATATGGTGCAGTGATGAGTGGGAAAATGAAAATTCTTCATGACTCTGACTCGTGACTTGTCACTTGTGACAAATCTATCTCCACCCACCCGTTCAAAGCGTGCATACATCTCGGGGAAAAGCTCCTTCACAAAACAAGGTAGTTTCTGCCTTGTAATTTCAGTGAAATCAAGTGAGATTCAAATTACTTTGAGTTTTTAGTCATTATTCCTCGAATACAATCAAATTATCTTGAATTAAGTTGACCTGCTACATGACTTCACCCACAGCCGAACCGTTACCGCGTTTTTGTGCACAAGTAACAACCCCCAGCACGCTCGCTAGGCCCGCCTTCCACATAACAAGACTCAGAGTCCCATTGCTCTCGCTGAAACGTGCGCGCTGACGAACGGTAAACGTGTAGAGATTGAGTAGTCTGCGAGAGCTTTCTCGAAAGAAGATTCAAGACATTCTGAAGAAAAATTCCGTTAGCACACATCAACATCTCTATATGAAGCGAGTGGTGGTCAACTTTTGTCTCCATAATTGGTTGCCACCTTGAGTAGAATCAAAGTAACGCACCATAGAACTTCCGCCCCAGCGCAAGCTGAGGAACCACCTCCAACGTGTGGACCTTCAAAGCTACACAGCCAACTTCATAGCACAAGTTTGAAGAACACGAAAAGGGAACACGAATTTCGTCTTGCACGACAACATCCACAATATGAGCAGTTTGTTAGACGACACGATGTGCAAGTGGGACGGGGACAATGGACTTATTGTGCACGAATTGTTGGAAGGCGATTCAGATTCATCTGCACAAATGATAAGCGCGAATAACATTTGACTAACAAATGAAGAGGTCGAACCTGCAGATGCATGATCATCTAGCCATGGAGGAGGACCAGGCCTTTGCTGCCAATAACCAACATGTCAGATCAACGTTACTCGATAATAGGATATACTCACACTCACCACTACTTCCCCACTCCAATCTCTCGTCCGTTCACGCTCCCTCGTCCCCAAAGGCTGCATATTATTATTCTGCTATCACCTGCGAGTTTGTTCCAACTTGAGGCATAGTGCTTTGATACGGACCTGCGGGGTTGGAAAGACTCGCCTTTGGTATAGTGGGTAGTGCTTGACGGGGTTGTTCAAGAGACGGGACGATCTCTGGGGTGCCGGAGATGTATACGTACACATAGATGTAGAAGTGAATGTGGATATGGGTGTAGATGCGGTGAAGTTGCAAAGATATCAGATAATATCTATGAGTGGTGAGAAGGCAAACATGATGATATGATGTAGGGACTTACGAATGAGACGTTCACGAGAGTAGTGGACCACACTAGTTGGAGGTGGCCGCCTTCGTGAAGGCATGAGCATCGGCGCATACATCATGCTGCTGTGTCTTGGTAGTTGGGTATGAAGTCGAATTTGACTTCTGCGACTTCGGGTTCCTAAAGAAAGGCTGAACTAATTTATACAAAGCGTAAAAGGCCTGATACGATACCTTGTGGCTTATCGATAAAAGTCCGTGTGTAGGGTTGGTTTTGAGAGGTTTGGATAGCGCGGAATATCCATCGTTAGACGTGTTTCAGCAGGTTGCGCAGGCAATAGGGGAGCTCAAAGTTGAACACCCAACACCCAAGCCCAACGCCCAACGCCCAACCTCGTGACCGATATTCAGAAATACCTCGAATAAATAGAAGTAAATACAATGTATACCTACGAACTGTATCAATGTTATATAAGCAAATCTTATTGCATTGCCGCTGTGCGCTCGATCATCGATTGAGCTCACAGCCATGACTCGTATGAGTCTACACTACCAATATCTACAAAACTACATCCTGTACATGATTTTGCGAAGCATCTTTCACCCACCGCGAACCCCGGAAGAGGCTGCAAATGAGTTTGATCTTGATATTACTTGCATTCTCGCTATACAGCACTTTCGTTATCTCCGTGAAAGACCCCCAATGCTCAAAGCTGGCTCACTTCACCTTGCATGGGAATATGCACAAAATCCAGCACATCACTCGTGCTTTATAAACATGCTCCGTGTTTCACCTGAAGTTTTTCAGGTCATCCTCGACTTAATTGAAGATCATCAAGTCTTTCAAGTCACGTACTAGTCAAACCGTTTTTTAACACGGTCACCAACTGAGTCAGGATTAAGTGCATACGAGTCTGCAAGGATGACAGATCCAATGCGCTTGAAGACGGCAATTTTGGTGTCCTTCGACGTATTCTGGTGCCATCTTTTTCAGCGCCGGTTCACGGTCAAGATATATCCAAAATAACCATACCTCGTCCTTCTTTTTCCCAAGGAGTGTCTTCCTATTCTCTGATTTCTCCGCTTCGGCAAGGAGTCTCCAGGTGAGATCCGTTGTCCACTCTATGTCAGGAATGGCCGGTACCCCTTGTTTCTTCCCGCGCGCCATAGTTCCGACTGTCCGAGACTCCGGGCGGCTAAGGGATAAGACTAAGGAACAGTGAGTGCGGGGAGATGATGTAATACTAGGTATACTTTGTATTTACTTCTATTTATTCGAGGTATTTCTGAATATCGGTCACGAGGTTGGGCGTTGGGCGTTCAACTTTGAGCTCCCCTAATTTTATCATGTCCGGAAGCCATGAACATTTTCAAAGATGCCCGCAACGCAGTAAGTCAGCTTTTTGTTCTTGGCACATCCCAGGCTAATCATCTGCAGACACAACGTGCATTTGCGCGAATCATTGCCACGACAGGATCCAGTGTTACCCACTTGATCCTGCCTTTGAAGGCGAACCTTCTTGCACAGTTTGAATCCTCTGAGCTCGTTGACTCCATGAACTTCATTGGATTGCTGATTCACAAGCTTCAGGTGAGGATTGCACTAACTTATGCGTTCATAACTGACTTAATGCTAACAGAGCGAGCTTTTCAACGTTCTGGACGAGCTCATTGGACCTCTAAGCGCTCACATCACCCACCTTCTCAACCAGCCCATTACAGGCGCTGACGACGGCGTCGAACATGCAGAAACCAAGCATGCCTATCTGACGTTGTTGACCAACGTCATGTCCTCTGATCTTCACGACATCTTTATCACTGATCGTAAGTTTTCGCGCGACCGTCGTGGGCTGGTCTCAAATTTTTGTAGGCAATAAAGCCACTTTCGAACCCCCGTTGATCAGCCTGAGTCGATGGGCAGAAGATATTTCGGACTCGAGTAGCCAGAAATCTGCTTTCGCATTTCTTAGTCGCTGCGTTCAGGCCTGGCGCCGACCAGCTACAGCGGCTAACGGCCAAGTCCAGGGCGTGCCCGGCTTTGAGCAATTCGTCTACGAGCATCTTGTTCCCACAGCCTTTGCGGTGCTTTCATCACCTCAGTTTAATAGATGCCACGCTGCCAATCGACAAGATAAGTCGTAGTCTAGCAGCTGCATCCACATTGTTAACAGTTGCTGTAGATCAACCAACTATCCCGCAAGGATGTTAAGAGCTGTCTGACGTTTGCAGGATTTTTAGTCTTCCATTGTCCTCTCAAGCTAGATGCTGTTGAAACGCTCAAGATGCTTACCGGCTCGTCGCACAGGATAAGTCGTTCATCCGCTATGGAACTTTACTCATCGTAGAACAGTGCATTATGATTACTGGCTACCGCCCATTGACGGCGGTCCACGTTGACACCGAGGTCGTTGATGTGCTAACTCTAGATTTGCGAGAGGACCCTGCGCGTGAAGCAGGTGAGTTGATTTCCATTGCAACCGGTATGCGCAGTAACATTTGTTATAGATTCAGTCTGGCCCACCGCGAATGAAACCAAGATTATTCCGGTGGATCCGTCTCAGCCTTTGGACTGACGCCTCTTCGACGAGTATAATATATATGCATTACTGGTGCCGCCAGGAAGCAGTTTGAACCTCGCCCTTTGTGGAATGATCTGGTACAAAACGCCTAGGTTTATGCTCGCGTCTCGCCCGCACTGAAGGAATTCATCCTGACCAGTCTTAAGATGCTTGTCTACACTACGCTTATGGCTGGAGACGGCGCTAATGACGTCGGTGCACTCAAGCAGGCTCACTTCGGCACAGTTCTTCTAGATGGTACGCCTGGCGTTCGTCTTTCGTGGAATGTATGGCCCTCTTCTCGGATAGAGGTGACGCGGACAGCGGTCCCTTCCTACATTGCTCTCCTTCTCAACCTCAATGCAGTCCTGGACCTGCAGCTTACCATCGCATTTCCGAAGAGGCGCCCAGCCAAGAGGGAGGAAGTCTACTTGGGCGATTGAGCATACGTCGCAGATGGTCAGATGCGCATACCTTGGTGAGAGCTTTTGGGGGGCTCTGGAGATTGCAACTTGCCTGCAGAAGTTATTCCTAATGACTTCATCTCAATGCTGAGCAGACCGCGCCAAGGCCTTTCTATCTTATGGAGCGCAGGAGTTGCTAAGCGATCCAAAACGTCTAGAATGAATTGTACTTCCTCGGCGCTTGGGGCTTGATATCGCTCGGTCGGCAGTTGCGTTAAGTGTAATGATATCGCACTCACCACGCCGTTCCACCTTCACATCCTTCGCTTTGTACAGTCAGCTCCGTTGAGTGTCATACAACTTGCCAAACTCTGAATAATCATCAGCTGCGTAAGCGGAGCGGTGTCGACATGACCGACCAAGTGCTCGAGGTTGAGAATGAGACGCAATCTCACCAAGAGTCGGTTAACTTCGCCCGCGCGTACTGAAATTGAGGAGCAGGTCAATATATTAAGAAACGTTGACTGCTTACAGGCAAGTATTAATTTCTTGTCTGAATGTTAGGGAAGCGTACGACATAGAATGCATGTGATTTTACATCTGTATCATTTCTACAGTATGCAAATGCGAGTGTTTCACCGCACATAATTATTGGGAAGGCCAGCCTATGATCCCTTAGAGCTTGATTTGTAGACTTGGACAGTGTCCGCATGCTTATTAATTTTTTTGCAATTCTCCACGTTAACTATGCTGTCCTAGCCAAACAACTTCTGACTGCCGACTAACAATAGGAAGCTCGTGCCTTATTCATTTCAAAATATATATATATTCCCATTAATCAAAAGCAATGGCTCTGCTAATAGCTACTGAACTGCGGTCAAAAGTTGATCTAGGCTCTCTCAAAAGCTCAGCCTGTTAGTGGCAAGGAAGTGCCAAGCTATCAGCTTTAGTTTTGGCTTGTACGTTTAAGGCTAAATTCAAGCTCTTCCATTTGAAACTCAATCAAATTTGACCCTCCCTGCACTGCTCCTTCTCAGGTTTTTGTTCATCATGCCAACGTGGACTTGCAAACATTGTCGAGATGTCATATCTTATGAACAGGGCAGCACAATACCTGGAGGCACCCACAGAAAACAGTGCCTATTATCACCCAAGAAAATTTCAGTCTCTGAAATTTACTGGCAAGTTCCAGTTCTGGCCGGTGTGCATTGCTGTCTGTTTCTTTACAGAAAGTGCAGTTATTCTTCTACTATTGACCGGATTCGCGAACATTGTCGCTCCAGCAGTTGTTGCGGACCTGAGATAGATGCAACTCCTGGCAGTGTTTATCAGCAGGCTGCCTCCTTATCCCCAACAGACTTGGGCGTATACATCAAAACTACTTTTTTGACCATCTCGCAGGCTATAGTCAATGCTCCATCCAGTGATTCCACCGGTAGTGGGGGGAGCGGCCTGGATAGGGCAAATGATGATGAACGGCCAGTTCTGTCTAGCAGCTCTCCTCCTGAGCCACTGCTTTTCAGGAGCATGTCTGTGGAGACATCGAATGAGATGGTTCCAGACCGCGAATCCTCTGTTTGGACACCAAAAGATGGATCCAGCAGTGCAGATCCAGCAGCTGCTCATCTCTCAGATACCTGCCTAGCAGCACCGGAGGAGGAGATTCAGGCATTTCATACAGCTCACATGCCCAATTCTGAGGGTAAGTCATTCGTTTCCCAAGTCTACTCACGCTGGCACTGACTCTCAGATGATGTCGCAGACAGCCAGCCCCCCTCCCACAGTGATACAGACTTAGAAGCGCCAGCCCCACTACCAGCTGCAGACCCTCTCTATCAGACAGTTAATATCAGAGAATGCGACGAATTGCGACTGATGATCAAATTCCAACCAGATCTCAAACTTATGATCTGCGGTTGCTGCCAGTGTGCCATTTTTTCAGACCACGTCGTAGGGCACCTCTGGAATAATCACAAGAAATTCTTGCCATTCTCTCTCAAGAAGCAAGCCATCGAGGCTGCTGTGACGCAGGCCAGGGACAGGCTCCAGCCTATAGCGTCTTCTGACCCGCCTCCAGTCTTACCAAACAGACATTTACCGCCCCTGCCATGGCTGACTGAACACGAACCAGGTCTCCGCTGCCAACACTGTCCTTATGCAGCCAGAACCATAGGCTCAGTTCAGACGCATGGTTTCCAGGCGCATGCTGGCAAAACACCTAGTATCTACAAGGAGGACCAGTCGGTTCTGGTACAGCGCCTTTTTGCAAGATCATGCTATTTTGTGGTTCACCCAGTTCTAGAAAACAACAGTCCCGATGATCTGTTCACTGCATTATATTCATCACTCCCAGCTAAATATTTGAGCGGTGCTATCATTGACGCTCATACAATTAACGGTTCAGGTCCTAGTGATCTCTCTCCATTTCTAGTGAATACTGGCTGGGTGGACGCCATGAAAGGTCATTCTATGGCCAAATTAAGAAGGGCATCAGAAGCAAATGCTCAGGAAGGCGATGCTTCTTGGATGTCCCGCATAAAAGGTCTGGGGAAGAATCATTTTTCATCTATTTGCTCTGTTTCCCATGTGGACCCCAGGGTTTTGGACGGACTCACCTCCTGGCGCACTCGCTAGTGAGTTTGTATATTCATTTTGTATCCTACAATCTACTCACATATTGGCAGCTGACCGTTTCAAATTCTGCAGGAGAAGGAGTCAATAGCTGCGTATGGTCTCATCTGCGATCGCCTTGTCATGATGGTATTGCGGACCTTCTGCAGGGGCGAGAGTGAGGGCAGGGGTGAGAGTGATGGGGAGAGTGATGGGAAGAGTGATGGGGAGAGTGGCAAGGAGAGCAACGAGGAGAGTGGTGAGGAGAGTGAGGAGGAGAGTGGCGGGGAGGGAGAAAGCAATAGCCTGAGAGATGGTGAATGCGACAGTGAGCAAGCGGAGAGTGATTATGTGTCTAGTGATGATGAAGACCTGGATGAATGGGGCCATGGTGAGAATGAGAATGAAACTAACCATCGGAATAGCACGGTGAGATTTGCTGCTGGGATGGTTGGGATTTTGCTGACGTCAATGATAACAATTATCTCCAGTACACAGGAGATATATCACACAGAGAAGACCAGGCAAATGAAGCAGAAGGCCACAATACGCCGAGCCATAGTTACCCAGTAACTCTGCATCCTACTGTCCTTCAATGTGCGAAGAGATTGATGGACTGCTGCCGGAGGCCATTGGCTCAATCATCCCAAAAATCCCTTCAACGAGCCTATCATAGTCTGGTACTGGCGACGTTCACTACCAAGACTGATAAAGGACGCTTTCCTCTCCATTCTCTCATGGATGGGTTCGTTATGTCAATTAGTATTGATGCTCACTTGCGCTTTGTACCAGCGCATTTGATATCAAGTCATCTTGCTAAGGTTATCTATTCGGCCTTATTTTCTATGTTGGTCCAAGTCCTTAAAACGCCAAACCCGTACCAGTAAGTAATGAATTTCAAGAGTAGTCCTAGTGGTACTGATGGTGCCGCTGACAGAACCTTCGTCGATACTCTACAAAGATGGATCAAACCAGGCATGGGTACACCATTTTGCTCAGTCCGCAGACTGGCCACATATACAGTCAGTGGGCCAAGGTGTCTTGGTTTCAGAAATGCGCGCATGTTGGGCTCCAATGAAGATCATCATGGACAGCATTAGGCTTCGCCAAAAATACTTCATCCAAGCTTCAAATGGAAAACTCCTACCGCAGATAGAGGCCTGGGAGGAATATGTGGAGGATATAGAAGTCTTCAAAGAACACTTTTACTTTCTCTTTCACCAGCTCTCCAGGATGCCAAAGCGGGGCACTGAAGAAATCCGAGCCAAGATCGTGGACACTAGTTTCCAAGGAAGAAACCTGATGTATTTGTTTGAACACCTAGCTTGCGTTGGGGATTATAATAAGTCCTCGCGAAATACTGGAAATGACAAACTGACACTCCATTTTTTACCTCGCCCATTGGAGTATGTCCTCCGGAGATTTCAGGCATCAGTGGCTGTAATTGGAGCCTGGGCAGTTGATGTCGTACTAGACAGTGTGAAGGACCCGCATTATTCATGCTATCTGTTCTCAAGTAAAGGTCAGCGATGGACATCCCCAAGGCTTTCAAGCATCCTTCAAAGGCTTTCGGCCCAATATCTTCCCGGTGGCATTAGTCTCGGCATGAGCTGCCTGAGGCATATCCTCCTGGGAATCGCGGAACACTATCACCTCTCAAACTTTCTAGAGCACGCGACGGATGGCATTCTGCACTCGCAGCTGGGTCACACTGCAGATACAGGCAACCGCATGTACGCGCGAGGACACCAAGACCATCCTCAATTGACCAATCCAGTTGTTCACCAAACTATCGCTTTTTGCGACTTGTGGCACGAGTTGCTTGGTTTTAAAGATGATCCTCCAAACCTCCAAAGCGCCCTCTTACTCCAAGAAGGATTTACTCGCAATGGATCATCTTCAACGAAGACTCTGGCATCGGTTTGGGTGCATCAGACGCCTCTAGCATCCATGCCCCCAGTCATATTACTCCCTGCTAGTAGGAATGCATCGCCGCCGCCAATTGATGGAGATATAAGAGGCTCGGACTCAGATTCAGATGTGGATGAAGGCCCATCAAAATGACCAATCATATTACTTCCTAGGAATGCGTCGCTGATCAATGGATATATAAGAGGCTCACGCTCAGACTCGGATATGGCTGAGCGTCCATCAAAACGACCAAGGATTGAATCAGCTGCAGAGAGTCCAGCTGGATCCCTGGATCCTGATAGCCATGGCGCATCTGCTCATCTGGTAAGCTATACACCTTCTATTGAGATATTATACACTAACTGCAGTTTGTTGCGCTGCTGTAGCAGTTGAACCAAGTAGAGTGCGAAAAAGTGCTCTGTCCCAGATGCAACGTTCTTATTGACAGTATCAACAAATCCCTGAAAGTACATTTTCGCGACCAAAAGCAGCAGGAAGCCGACTCCGGCCATCCCCAGTGGCATACTCTTAGTTCTACAATCGCACTTCCGTGGACTTCAAATAAGCAAGTTCGCATATATCGCCACATGGACTTGAAGTATATGTGCCCTTGTGGTAAATACTCCCACCACGACGAAGGTGGAATCATGGACCACCTCAAAGCAATCAATGTTAGTAACCAACAGATGATGAAGGAGCATAGTAAAGATGCCCAAAGGCCGACGTGGTCGAGAGTTCTCATATAGGAGACTACGCAAACACAGGTAGCATCTGATAATTGATTGGGCATCGCCCAAAGATCAGCGCGCTCGGTTTTCTGACGTCTCCATTTTGTTGTCGTTAGATGCATCTTTCACAACATCTTCAACTGTTTTCTAGAGCATGAATATATTGGCATGAGTTCGGATAAGACACAGATATAAGCCATGAACTCCTGGCAAAGCGCGCATAGGTTATCCACCGATGAAAACAGTTCCAACTTCTGCAACACGTAAGCGTAGATATTGTGTTCCGCAGCTTAAAAACCCACGATACGATTCTGGAATCTCTTTCAATTGACCAGCTTTTGATGTCAACCACAACAGAATGAAGGCCCATGCTAGGTATGCGCGCGCACGCTGGCTGGACAAGTTGGATGTCAAGATCTCATGAATCTGTCTGAGCGACTCTGGCGAAGAGGGATAAAACGTTTTGTCAGAAGGAGTTGCCAAAATCTCTATTCCTCCATCCTCTGCCACTCTCTCCAGCTCGAGGACCTCTACAGCGACAAGTATCCATAACGCCGCGCGATCATGCTGCAGTTGATTGCCTTCATCATCTAACAAAAGGGTTGAGTTTTTCTGCGAGGAGCCAAGGTTTGTGTTGTAAGCAGTTTCAAATATTTCAACAACCAAAGGACCATCGCAAGGAGCATACCCCCAGACTATCCAAAAGAGCACCTCTAGCATCACGAGTTGCTCCTTCATGTTCTGTTTAGCCCAACGAGAGGCAATACGTGCATCGGCGTGCAAAACCTCTGGGATGTCCATTTCCGTTTTGTGAAGGTATTCTGTTATGAGGTCGAGTGCGAATTGATGACTGTCTTGTAGGATTCTGGGAAGGCACTTCATGGCAGTGGTATGGATCGAGTCGCCAGTGTTTTCGTGGGCATGGAGCAGTGGTATGAGGGCACGCAATACGAAGAGGCGTTCGGAGTAGTAGATTATGAGCTCGTCCATGGCACCTTTTTCGGTTGAGCCTCCATTATTTGGGAGACCTTCATTATATAGGAATGATCGAAGGAGAACAAAAGCCTGAATTTCATCAATCCCAAACCGAGCACTAATTGCACTTGTGAACTCCCTCTCAACTTTGTCGACTTGCAACACAACACCATCCGCGAGCGTGACTGAGCCAGCCTCGGTGGCTTTTCGTGACGCCAGCGTGGGCCTTCCGTAAGGTTTGGCGACATTTTGAAGTTGTAAGGAACGAGCAGATATGAGCCAGGATGGCACTCGAAGGACTAACCTTGGAATTCGACAGGTCTCCAATGCCGCGGTAGACGTGACTCTCGAGCAGGTGTACTTCAGTAAGATTCATCTTATCATCTAACCTTTTCAGCTCTCCCAAGAGTGCATCGATTTGCATTAAGGTTAACTTGTATTGCAATGCTTCAAGCTGCCTGCACCGATGATCAGCATTGTCGTAAGAAGCAGAGATATTTCTTACAGGGAAACAAGTCAAATTTCCGAGCTATGTTTGAGGAATATGCACTTTTCGCGCTTTGACCGCTCAATGTTGCCGGTTAGGACATCGATCTGGGTTTGCCGGCTATTAGAAATAGAGTTATAGTAATTAAGAAGTGTGTGGACTGCAGGGAGACATTAACAAAATATAGCAGGTCAAGAACAGAAGGCGCCCACTCAGCTGAGCAGTCTTTGCCTTGGCGGTTGAAGTGCAGTAGGACCCAGTAGCTAATTTCAACTAGTAATGTTCCTACCTCGACAAGACCCGCAAGATGTCCATCGCCAGTCCATCCAGAATATGGTCGTGCTTCAAGTGTAGGGTATCCAGGCGATCCAGGACAATTAACTTAACATTGTTGCCTGATTCTTTGATGACCAGATTGACAAAGCATGAAGCAGCCGCTAATGATAAAGGTGAGCAGACGTGCGCACAAGGCCTGATCGTAAACATACCTTTCGCAGCAGGGAGTCTGCGTCGCAGCGTGAGTGTAGTGAGTGTCGTAGCAGCTTTATACTTTACTGCATGTGATGATGAATTCAACAACTCAAACATGCATCCGATAATCATATATTGCGGCTGCAAGGCGACAGAAATGAGGACAAACAAGATGGTTCAAATAAAGAGGATTTACTCAATGTGTCATATCGTTCTTGCAATCTAACCTGATGATGTCTATGAATCATGATGCTCATCTGCAAGAGCTCGCCTAGACTCGGCAGCTGATCATACACGCTAATCAACCACTCCGCAGCTTCAGACATCGCACAATGCGCAAGGAACACAAATGCGTTACACTTGCACATCGCGTCAGACTCTGCATCAATGAAAGTTTGCATGAGCTCAGGGGCATCTGGGATGAGGTGTTCATATTCGCGGCAGATAGTGTATTGGCGAATACGGTGTTCTCTATCCCATCAGGATCCAAGATGCAACAAGGTGTTTAGTATAGCGAATTTGGAGAGAAAGAATATGCTGTTGGTGGAGATATCGCGGCCTGGGGAGCCAATGCGGAACAAATCATCATCACACCTTAGACACAGCCAGATATGTTCTGTAAATTGTTTCATAATCTGCATACATTGCATGTCGACTCAGGCTATCCTGTCATTCTAATGCAGTATAGCATGGTAAGTATCAACATAGTGTGATGCAGGTGCGATGCTAAGCATAGGTTGCATTACTTCTCACCCAAACCGGTACTGTAATGCATTAGCCTTAGAATCGCGTAAATATTGCCTAATGCGTGTAACATACTGTTGGTCTTCAAAAACTGGCTTCCTGGTCCAGGCTGGTCTACCCTGTTCCTGGGAGCCCCCTTGTTTAGGCCTGGTCAATTCTAAAATGTCGTTGTCAAAGTCAACTGAGCCCGTACGTGAACTTGATAGCCGTCGCTTATCCACGGTACGCGAGTCGCTTATCCAAGGTACGCGACGAGCTTAGTCATGAACTCGAACGTTGAACGTTGATTACTATCATCGATCAACAGTTTATTGCTATTGACTTCACGCTGCGACACAACACATGCCCTGCGTGCGACCACGAAAGAAAGACTTCAAAGACATTCTGACATTACATTCTGCACAAGCTTTCATTAACAGTTACTGACCTGGATATGTTGTTGCTGATTTCGAGGTTGCTCTGGCTGAATGGCATGCTGGTTCTCCCTGCGGACTCATACATTCTGACTATGTCAAGAATCAGCGCTGAACGATTTGCTCGCAGAAATAAAATAAAATGTCTACCATGCATCGAACCAGTAATCACCTCGGTGAGTGGGGTTTGCTTGCCACTGCTGATGAGGCTGGTGTCCGGCTGCTCTGAACTCCTGCGGCAATGGTCTGTTTCCACCTTTCACAGACATACCATAATTTAAACCACTGGCACCATACACTGGTGGGTGGTGTTCTCGCTGATTAGGCTGGACTGCGACACCATTTTGCGAGTTAGCTGGACTGTAGATATTATGATATCCACCGAAGTAGTTCATCACTTGTCATACTCGTGCAATGTCAGCCACAACTTGTTTTTTTTACTTGCAATACTATGTTACGGCAGAAAAGCACAAGTGACGTTTAATATTTATGTAACTTACTAACTACATACGTTAAGACAAGTTGACTTTGACAACGACATTTTAGAATTGACCAGGCCTTTTGTCATCCCCCACATCGCAATCTATTCTTATTCATACCCTTTCTGGTTGTTCAATTACCTTCAATTCACTTTGACTTCATGGTTTGAGACCTGGCATCCTTTTTTAGCTGCTTGACTTGACGATACAAAGTCTATGTGCCCGGAAATTTCCGGATGGGCTAATTTTTACCAAGTCCCAGTTGTGTTCAGTACTAGTACACATCAATTTTTTGAAGTCCCAGCGCTTCTACAGAATCCCTCTGAGTGTTTTTTACTTGCAAACCAAAACATACATATTTCATTGTTTAAGAGACACTCATATGTATCAATCTAATGTATCCAATGTAGTCAAGATTATCAGATTCACCATGAGATGTCGCAACTAAAGTAAACAAACTTGAACAAGGGGACAACATGGCAATCAAAGCCAGATACACGAGTAGTACAGTACTAACACACCATCACGCCATACTTACCCTCACTTGGGTCTCCTGGAATAAAAAGATATGTGAACAAATTGAATACAATGAAGATAGTATAATGTACTTGTTTGAGCCTAGATCGTTGCCACGGCCTCACTTCTGTTTGGCGCTGGAGTTAGACCCAATGGCATTATTGAGCTCACGTCTGTTGAAGGTAACATTGCATGCATGTTACAGTACATTGCATGAGTCCCCTTGCCACCCATGCCCTCTGCCACCTGCACGGCTATAGACGATACCCGGGCCTCACCTGCCCTTGATAGAAGAACACAGGATAGAACATAGGACCGATTCTAGAAGAGAAGTCCGGAAGATGCCGGATTAGATAAGCGGTCTGGACTGCATATGACAACATAGGTCTAGAAGACCTATATATGTTATCAAGATAGAAGGCAAGCCTCGTGTTGCCTCATGTACTGATAGAAGGACGCCTCGTGCTCCTTATCCTAGATAGAAGCCTGCCTCATGGACGGTATCTCTGACTCGATAGATAAGCAGATTAGAACCCAGCTTCAAGCTGAGCTTAGATACGATAGAGTAGCCTTATATAAGGTCGACGATTAAAGTAGATGTTCCTTACTTTAATCTTACTTGGTTATTCCTTGAAACCTCTTGTCCTGCATAAGGCTACCTTGCTCGACATCTGATTCGTACCTTCGGAAGCTTGTCCTCGACACCGAACCTTCCGCCTGTAATCACTATCATCGCCCCACAAGGTGTACGCAACTTCTGCTTGTTTGTGGAAGCCGACAGAACCGCAGCACCTTTGATCGCCATTGTCTTGGCTGTCGCTGTTCGACCCATCCAAGTCCGCACACGACCTAGTGTCGTAACAGTGCACGGCATTGATGAGGTTCTTCTTGAAGATGCACTTGCTGTTGTACTGCAGGTGCCCTTGTACGTTGACGACAGTTAGGAGGGGAAGAAGGTACAGGTACATCTAGATCTTTGTGGATGGGCTCGACAGGAACTGCAGGCAGATGAATTTGCGGGGTCTGTGGGGGAGTTGGTGGAGGGGGTAATACCAATGGCAGCTTGGAGATTGCAGAGCTTGGAGTGAATGATGGCAGCTCAGCGAATATAGAGCTCGGAGTGAATGATGGCAGCTTGGCGAATGTAGAGCTCGGGGTGAATGAATCCAAGGGATGCGTTTGGATCTCCGTGTCGCCGTTGAGAACAATTGAAGAACCCGGGATGAAAGGGCCTAGGGGAGGCACCTGAACTTGAGTATCACTGCCAGCTATCAAAGCTCGCATGCTGGGGTCCAGGTCTGTCTGACCAAAATTGAGGTCCGGGTATTGAAAAGCCTGGTTGGGTAATGTAGACTGTCGCTGGTGCTGGCCCAGTGATGTATCATATCAGTAAGAATGCATTACAGAATGTACGACTCACCTCATGCAACAAGAAACCCTGGCCTGCATTATCAAATAATGCAGGATGCTGATTGTGTGGTAAGAACCATCATTAATGCATTATGAAGACGAGTAAGGCATCTCTTACCTCTTGTGACTCATTGTTGAATGAATCAGGTGAGATCCTATATAGACTGTTGTCTGTGTGAAAGTTCAAATTCATGGCCGTGACACCACCACTGCTACCAGCTTTCGCTCTGCCTTCCATCGGATTGGTCTGGATATTGTTCATCTTGTTTATTGGTGTTATTGTTGCTCTTCAAGTTGGAGTTGGAGTCGTTTTGAGGCAGAGTGGCTTCGAATTCTGTATAATATGGTGAGTGATGCACTTTTACTGTTGAGAAGATGACACTTACCAAGCGCCCTGTCAGTAAATTCCAAGAATGCTTGCTGGATGCCGTCAAACTTTTCGCAAAACATGTTGAATTGAGCACCATTCCCAAGTTCGCCTATGTGATAGCTTTGATTTGTGGTATAAGTTGATGTAGGTGATTTGACATATAGCAGACGTACTCATATACCACCGTCCCACCCTTTGTGGGGTCAGGCCTAGCCATGAGGACTGAAAACTTCCAGCTGCCGGTTGCATAAGACAGGTAGTGGAATATACAGTCTAACATTGGACCTAGCTCCTGGATGGCCCTGACCAATGGTTAGCACCTTTAAATCAAGGCTGATCAAGAGGTACGTACTTGACTTTCGCATTTGTATCAATCTTTGGCATCTTACCACCCTTCAAGCACTCACAAGCTTTGGTGAACTTCGCTTTTGCCTTTCTATACTTCCTCTCAACCTCTTCCTTCACCTTGAACTTTTCTTGAGTGACAGCGAGGCGCTTGTTCAACTTGGCACCACAGTGAGCGATGTTGTTTTCATGAATGGCTTGGTCTGCATTGATCCTAACTTTCTCCGCATAATACTCATGTGAATAGATATACATCTTCTTGGGTGCATGTGTACCACTCAGTCCTACCCCACCTGCCAACACCACGTCAAATTTGAGCAGCCCCTTTGCCCCACTGGTACGGCTCAAACACAACACATTAGTCTGCCACTGGTACCAACTCATGATTTGCTGCGATGGGTTTAATTCGTGTTTGGTGTGTATTGTATAATACGCTTACCTTTTGTCATTTACTGACTGCCACTTTTAAGAGGCTTTCTTGTCCTTCTGTCAGTCCTTGATCAGCTGGCACCTGCGCAAGGATGATACTGCGCTCTGGCCAATGCTCGAAGAACTCCCGCCAGACTTTTTTCAGTACCGGTTCATAATTTTTATTGAACATGCATTCACGGTACTCAGGGAGGACCCTCTCCAGAAATTCTATCTGTTCTTTTGTCACCCACCTGCCCATCAAATCACTGGTGAGTCATCCAGATGCATTGTGACTTAGTAGTGCCAGTACTTACATTCAATAATTGGAGCTAACAGCAGGTAACAGAAGTTATGGTGCATGTGAGGGCCAAGGTTTCACGACGTTTACCGTGCTGTGCCACACTCTAGTCTTTTTGCTCTAGTTTCTTCTACTGTAGGCACAAAATTTAATTTGTTCTTTGCATGATCTGCGGGTTGCCAATGTTACAAGAAGTATTCTATTGTGATTGTGCAAACACTATTCTAAGGAACATCAACCATGGTCTGCCACCAGTACTAACTCATGATTTGCTGCGATGGGTGAGGTTTAATTCGTGTTTGATACGTATTGTATAACACACTTACCTTTCGTCATTTGACGACTGCCGCTTTTAAGAGGCTTTCTTGTTCTTCTGTCACTTCTTGATCAGCTGGCACCTGTGCAAGGATGATACTGCGCTCTGGCCAACACTCGAAGAACTCCCGCCAGACTTTTTTCAGTACCAGTCCATAATTCCTGTTGAACATGCATCCATGGTACTCAGGGAGGAATCTCTCCAGAAATTCCATCTGTTCTTTTGTCGCCCATATGTCTATCTAATCACTGGTGAGTCCAAATGCATTGTGACTTAGTAGTGCCGACACTTACATTCAATAATCAGAGCTAACAGCAGGCAATGGAAGTTATGGTGAATGTGAGGGCTAAGGGTTTACTGTGCTGTATCATGCTCTAGTTTCTTATATTGTGTACAATTTAACTTGTTCTTTGCATGATCTGCATGTTGCAAATGTTACAAGAAGTATTCTATTGTGATTGCTTAAACACTATTCTAAGAAAGATCAACCATGGGCCTTGGGACATCTGGGATACCGCCTCAACGATAAGGTGTAATATAGCTTTATATCCTGCGAGCGTGCACAGGTAAGTACATATATGTCAATACCACAGGGAGGGAGAACTAACCTTGTGACATTTTCGCACTGTAACGCCCACTGCAGTCACCTGCATTGGAGTAAGTTTATGGAATGGTGTACCAGGAAACAGAACTTTTTCTTCAGGCCAACACGCAAACCAATGCGAGAAGAGTGCACTGAAGAAATAAATATGTTGAGAGGGATCACATATTGCGAAGAATTCATCTGAGCGAGACAGAAGGAATTGCTCCTGGATCTGTCGGAGGGGAAGACACTTGGTTGGTAAGGGCTGTTTGTCTTGGATTCAGCAGCAATGTGTACAAGGACTGTATTACTCACTGGCACAGACATTACTTGAAATGTGTTGGGGCGTGAAGCTGCCTGACGCCTATTTATTGCAGTTTAAGCAAATGCTTCAAAGAAGTTCAGCACATTTTGAGTAATTGTGATGTGATGGTGATTTAAACAAGTATGAACATGCAACTCTTGATACCATTGTATTTGAAGTGGCGTCACAAGTATTGGAATAGTAATGATCCTCGGCTGAATTTTGTAAGCATCTCCACATCTATCTCACTTATGGCTGCATAACACCAGAGCTCTTCGGTGGCAGCAGTCACCAATTTGCATCAATAGGACAAATTGCTGAGATGCTCCATGATTGCAGCGGAGAAACAAGACTTTCCCCTGTGGCATAACCATACATATTCCTGAATAGACTCAAGTACTTCCAGGTGAACTGAAAGCATTGCAAGGACAATCTGTTGGTCCCCGGGGCCCCAAATCATTTGCGCGTATAGTGTGTTGAATATTGAACAGGTCAGCAGGCTTGCCTCAGTGTCATCGACATCACAACTATGAGAACACGAGGTGTTCAGTATATCACATTGCTCAGAATTGATGTGGACATACATTACAGGGCGTGAAAGTTTTTGTGACATGAATGTTGGTTAAGCGGCTGAAAAGAGCATGGTTGAGTCGTGGGTGAGCTGTAAAATGACAGTAATCAAGACTCACAATAACTTTGGCAGAGTTTGCATGTGTTGTCCTGAGGCGGAGGATGAGTCATGATGTGGAGGACTAGATATTTGTGTGCATTGGAGGATTGATACGGAATCAGCTTAATTTCTGTGACCGAAAGCTTGTTGAACGTACCTGGAAATATCTATGCTGGACGCCCCACCAGAGTCCATGATTTGGTTGGCCATCTTTTTGGCTTGGTACTTGGCTGCCATTTTGACGCTGATTTCCTCTTTCTTCCTGTATACACAGGTCAGTGCCACCCGGCTCAAATATTTTAGCAATGCCAGACCTTTCATAGTACATCCTTCTGTAAACTTGAGATGCATTTTTCTTCTCCTCAGGTGTGTTGTAGATGAGCGGATGCACCATCGTGCACTGTATGTGATAGTAAGTGAGAGACAACTTGAATGTTCAAGTTAGTACACCGTAATGTGACACAGATGCAAAGCCAAACACCGGCATGAGCAACTTCAAGTGAATTTGCTAGCACTCATGTCTTCACTCGCTGTTGTGTCTCGCTGCTTCAAGTTTGTTCTTTCCATCCTTAGATATAGTTGTTAGTTTCTTAGTAATTAAAACTATAGTCATTCTACTAGAATACAGCTGGTTTCAGGAAACACACCACAGGACAAAGTATTTATAGGAGATTTTGGTTTAGAATAACTCATACGACATATAAACGAGGTCGTTCTTATAAAATACATGGTAGGATACTCCCATCACATTCAGCAATCATAGACTTCATACATATGATACTCAGCTTTGAGGTGTGTTGAGCTTGCAACACGACTTTAGCAGGATTTGGGTCAGATGATTGATTGAGGCAACATTCTCAGACTGTCTATCTCAGAGTTCAATGTTCAATGTTCAATATTAATGTTCAACTGTACATGCGTGATCATTATATTGATTGATGTTTTATTGCTATCAAACAACCAGTTTCAATGTCATTTCTGCCATGATATGTCAGGATTGCAGTCTATACCATGTTCTGTTATTCATTTCTGATATGCTACAGTGTCTTGTCTACTATGGTGCATTTCACTTAGAGGCCGCTTACTTTGTGCAATGGGCGCCTAACTGCCAAATCGACCCACGAAAAAATACCACTATTAGCCAAAAAAAGTCGAAATATTAACGTGAATTATCCTTATTCCTGTTACCTCCGAGTTACAATGGGCATCAAAGACAAACGCAAAGCAGCTGCTCATGCAACAGCTGCAAGGTTGTTGGCTATGAAAGCCCAAGTCGAAAATCCAGCACTCCACTACGTCGAAATCCTGGAAAGCAATGTGGAAGGTTCAGTCTGTGAAAGTGTGATTATGTTGGAAGATTCAGACTGTGGGTACGAAGGAGGGGTCAATTGTCATTGGTCCAACAGTGACTACTCAGACTCAGAAGACTTTGATGGAGGGGATTATAGTGATACAAAAAGTCTTGAGGAGCTGGAGGGAGATGAACTCGAAGCCAATCTATCTGACTTGAGGGCAGAATCCAAGGATCTCATTGCACCCACCAAATATGAACAGCTGATGAAGCCGAAGTTAGTGAAACAATGGAAGAAGGCAGAACAGAACCACACATTAGGTTACACTGGGCACTCGCGGTGCACACAAGAGCAGAGAGCGCAAGAGGCCCACAAGAGGAAAGAGTTTAATTCACTGGCTCAGACTTCGTGCGTGATAATAGATTGAAATCCAGTGTTTTTTCACTGACAAACATCTGTAGAAATGATCCACAAATTATGATGATGCATACCATGTTCACAAGACCAAAAACTGTGGCAGTCCCAACTCCTCCAGCTGAAATACAGTCACCTTTGGATGATACTTCTCCAGCAGCCCAGTGTGTGTCTTTTGCTGACCATGTTAATTACCAATCCGATCAATCAAATGAGGATGAGGATACAGAATATGAAGCTGATGTTGACGAAACGAGACAAAAGTTGGCTGTATCTCATAAAAGGCAGAAACTGGATGTGCCATATTGTGAACAGAGAAAGCAGCACAGGATAAAGAAGCTGGAAGAGAGAACCAAAGGTCTTGTGGACTTGGAGAAGTTTTTGAAGTTGAAGAAGACCGTGTTTGTGGGTGGGGAGCAAGGGTTAAAGGCATGCCGCACACACACAATCACCAGCCATCTCAGGATGGTTGTCCAAAATGGACAACAGTGGACAGAGGCATCAGAGCGCTCTGCAGAAGCTCATGAATTTGCAGCAAAGTGGGGTGGTCGGCAATTGTGTAGATGGAGTTTTTGTTGGTTGAAGACACGAGACCTGCCAAAATCATTCAAAGGACAACATGCAAAAGTTTACTCTTTGCTTTCCAATCCTATCGTCGCTGCAGAGCTCAGGGCATATGTCCGCTTGAATAGATGGGCTATGGATCCTGCAAAACTTGCTCAGTTTGCAAGAAATCAGCTGATTGATACAGCTGCATATTAATACCTGTGACAAATAATTCAGGAAGAAATGCCTCGTGGTCTCAAGCAGTATATGGAGGTTGAACTATTCCCTCAAATTCACCTCAAGGTTGGACGAGGCATCTCATTGAATACTGCACGCTGCTGGTTGCATCTCGAGGGCTTCCAATACATTTCGCACAAGAAAGGCCTTTATTTTGATGGGCATGATCGACCAGACGTTCTTGCATACCGCCAGAATTATTTCTTGCCAATGATGAAATCCTTGGAGCCCTGTTTAGTTCGATATGTCATTGGAGATGTTGAATCAGAGATTCCAGTATCATTGAACTGTGTTGAGCAGCCATTGGTTCTTTGCTCACATGATGAATCCACGTCCCAAGCTAATGATTCATGCGAGAAGTCCTGGGTTCTTGGAGACCAACACATGTTGTGTAAAAAGGGTATTGGTCGTGGACTTCATCAAAGTGATATTATTTGCTCGACAATTGGGTGGTTGAAAGATGCCAGTCAGACTCTTGAGTACAGCAAAAATTATGATGGGTATTGGACGGGCAAGCTGTTTGTCAAACAGGTGAGTCCCACAGATTCATCAGCAACAGCTCGTCTGACTTGGATGATTTCCCAGCTGACTGAAAAGATTATACCTGCATTTGAAGAGGCACATGGCCCATGATATCAAGCCCTTTTCATGGTTGATAATTCCCAAGGCCATTCTGCATATGCTGAGGACGCCTTACTTATGTCAAGGATGAATGTCAAACCAGGCGGAAAGCAGTCTCGCATGCATGACAGATGGTTTGTGCATGATGGCCACAAGATTTCTCAGCCAATGGTCTACCCATTCAACCACTCTGCCTTTCTGAATGAGCCAAAGGGAATCAAGGCCATTCTTACTGAACATGGTCTATTTCAGTCTGGGCTTCACGGGAAATGCCAGAGCAAGTGTAATGGTGAAAACTGTTGCAATAAACACATTCTCGAATGTCAGCCTGACTTCTGTGAGCAGAAGTCACTTGTCCAAGAAATCATTGAAGCTGCAGGACATTTATGCATCTTTTTGCCTAAATTTCATTGCAAGTTGAACTTTATTGAATTCTTTTGGGGTGCTGTGAAGGAATACCTTCGTGATAATTGTGATTACATGTTTGCAATGCTGAAGGAGAACATGCCCAAGGTGCTTGCATCTGTTCAGTGCAGTACAGTCTGTTGTAGAGACTGATATCTCTGTGGGCTTGCAGGGATGTAAAATCCCAATGCCTCAATCACTTCCTAATATAGCATGACTCATATCTCACAAAGCGCTCTCAAGCGCTCCGTCGGCCGCTTGCGCGCACGAGCGCTCCGGTCACACATTTGGCGCACACATCCTCAGTTCCGTCACTCATCCTCCATCCATCCATTCCATGTCCGTTCGGTTCATCGGTATGTATTTCCGTTATATTCTCGTTTATTCTGACATATCTCCAGCGCTTGTGGCCACGTCTCATATGTTTTCCGTCATAGACCCTTATATTACATATTATCTCGTATCCGTCTCGCTTCTCGGTTTGCTTTAGCGCTTGACAGCGCTTATCATTACTTAGTATATATACACGCGCTTATATTGTATAATGATATCTTTCTGCCCGCACATCGTTGGACTATAAGTCTAAATTCTCTCTCTCCTCTCTTAAAAAGTATCTAAGTATAATACGAGCGCCGCCGCCGTAGGCTACGAGAAAACTCTGTCAAAATAGTTCTGACTCATTAAGAGTCGCTACGCTCCACCACCCGCATGCGCGCACCGCTTCCGCTTAGCTCGCGCCCCCGTTA
Source organism: Suillus variegatus (assembly GCA_016647645.1). Taxonomy (NCBI): domain Eukaryota; kingdom Fungi; phylum Basidiomycota; class Agaricomycetes; order Boletales; family Suillaceae; genus Suillus; species Suillus variegatus. The sequence continues at coordinate 79,387 of JABBWF010000174.1, forward strand.
TAAAGTCGCGCGCTGCCGCATATTGTCGCCCGCGGTCGCTCATCAGCGCTTCATGTCGCTTTCGCTCGCTAGCGCTTCGCCTATCATCGCGCGCCTTACCAGGTCTAACCACATGCCCGGTCCTGTGTTTCCCTCCATTTATACACTTAGAGGAGCATTCTCAGTAGCAATCCCCTTGGGCCGACGTATATCTCGCTCATTGAGGACTACTTGAGTTCATCTCATATCACTATATTACCCCACTACCCATTCCTCTTCTACACCGTTAATGGGAACATCATATGTACCAGTGGATGGAGGTATACCGGTCAGGTTTGGGCACAACAGAAGCTCAAATTTAGGTCAAGACATTCAGTTCTCGCAAGTACAAATCCCACAGATGTATTCCAGACACTGTAGCACATGCTCTCGATGCTGTATAACACTTCTGGTACATACCCACCAATTTGGACCTCTCAAAAATTTACAACTCCCTCAGTTTTCAAGTAAATGAAAATCGCTTCAGAGGAAATGTTCATACTGTCAAAAGGAGTGTTTCTACTGAAGGAATAAGTCAGGTCTTTTTTCTTTGATGGACGTAGAAATCTTGCACAAAGTAGGCGGCCTTTAAGTGGAATGCACCATACAAAGCGAGTGCTCGTCTACTCTCCCGGCCACACTGTTGAACCATTATGGAAACCTTCTATGTTACAGCTCTCTCTTTTCACTCTTCATGCTGTCACATATGCTTACTCATCATTCCATAGTATTCTATTACATTCTATCATACGATTCTCTTTCTCTTTTTCCTATTCACTATTCATATTCAAGCTCCACTTCAATACTCTTATATATACCTTACTTTTTATGCTTTGTATCTTTAACTTGACCTATGCAGACCAGGGCCTGCAATCTAGCTTCATCTTCACCAAACATTGACTTTGACTTTGATCCTTGGAATGTAAAGACATCTAAACAATGCCGAGCGTAACATTCTAGACAAGCAGGGAGAAGTTTATATTTGAAGTATTTAGAATTTCTTATTGATTTCCTGATACGAGCATCCAGAATGTCAAAATGATTCACCAGCCGTGAGAAGTATCCATACATGGTACATATGTCTACAGATCGAGCAAGAAATGCTACTCATTCGATTACTTCAGTATCCCCACAGTCAATTGCTTCCTCAATCAATCTAATCTCCTGAGTGACAGTGCAAACTCCAGAATAGGATGAACGGCTCACCCCGGTCACATAACTAGATGTCTGTTGCCTGTAATACTAATCAGTAGACAGTCTTGAAGTCAAAGTACCACTCACCAAGTTGCAACAACACCAATGCGACGCCCATGGCTGATCCAGTAGAAAGGACCAACAGAATTGGGCTTGGGAATGATGTATATCACCCCATAATGAGTCCGTGTGTAAGTTGCAGCAGTAACAACCGGGGGTGCGGTAACCAGTGGTGGGGTGGAAGCGATTGCAGTAGTTGCCAGTGTGGTGGCCATGAGTGGAATGGTATGAGGAGTGATGACAGATGGTGCAGTGGCCACAGGTGGAATGGTAGCAGCAGGAGCTGCAATAGTGACTCCTTGAGCAGCAGTAGCCACTTCCTGAATAGCGGCAATGACTGCATTCTGTACGACCCCCTGCAGGACAGAGGTTAATGAGGCAGCATCATTTCTGCTGATGTTCAATCGTGTGAACAGTGCCACTGTAGAATCTAAACCAGCCATTAGAAGAGGCAGAATAACCAAGGGATTGACACACCACCACTGGAAGGACCAACAATAGATGCTGCAGGCACACAGCTATTAGTGCTGGAGGTCATTGTTGAGTGGGTCATAACATTAGAAGAGTCAGAAAAACTAAGGGATTTACGCACTGCCATTGGGCGCTGCAGGCACTTGACTATTAGAGGAGGTCATTGTTGAGTGGGTCATGATATCGAGCATTAGAAACTTGCAACTTACCTGCATTATTATATACACATAGCTATGCAAAATTGCAAGTTCCTTGCGCATCAAGTACATAATCTGCGGAGTATAATCTGCGGAGTATAAAACATAATTCCCTATTTTGTACAATATTCATCCAGCCGTCATGTAAGTATGCAGAGCCGCTGTGTTCTTCAGCTACTTGACTATTTAGGTCATCACCCTCGACTCTCGAGCCGCCGAGCAGAACTTTGCTTCTGACAACCTTCTTGGTGATTCACCACTATAGTCAACAACCTCAGCAGTAACGAAGTGCAGGCTTTGTTATTCAGGCTACTCAACTATTCAGGCCATCACCCTTGAGCTGCCGAGCAGAATTTGGCTTCTGACGCCCTTCTCAGTGATTCACCACTGTATTTAAGATCCCCAGCAGTGACAAGGTATGTAGAGAACTATAGCTATGTTCATATTCATTGACAACGCACCTTCTACTGCAGTATACCCTGAGATCACCACCATTCATGAGCACACTGCTGCTTTCCTTCCTGCTGCCCAAGCAATGACTGATGAATGTTTTCTCCATTGTTACTTGGGGGTATATTATAACATCCCAGCATGTAGCAAGCAACCCCCTTGGAACCCACCTTTCTATTGTGTCACCCGTGGCCGTGTAGTAGGTGTTTTACCCAGCTGGTAAGTACCCTAGTTGTTAGATGGATTATATATATATATCTACTCTAGGGAGCATGCTCTAAATGCCGTTCTTGGCGTCCCCAATTTCAAGTATGAGGAAGTTGACACTATCGCCATTGATGAGGAAAAGATTAGGCAGGCAATTGAGAAAGGCGAAATTGAAATTGTATAAGGGCATTAACACTAGTCTTATTACTTCTACCATCATCCCCTTTAGCTTCATCCTGTATATACTATGCAGAGTAGTTAACCAATCTTTCTCTATATCCAACACCATCCATTTCAATTACAATGACCATTACTCAAGATTTATCCATACAATCTGTCAACGAGACCAGAGTCTTCCTCGAAGATATCAAGAGGAGATTTTTCAACATGCTCAAGAATGTAATGTCATTGCAGCACTCGACACCGGCAGTGGAAAGACTTTCATCAGTATTTTGCTCATCAAATGGATCATGCTACAAGAGTGCTCACGGCAAAGTCATCGTATTTCTGGTACCCAAGGTAGCTCTGGTCGAACAACAGGCCAACTTTATCGCTGCACACACTCTCAAAAGTTCAGTATTGCTTACATAATTGCACAATGATTCATCTAGTTTATTGTTTATACCGTTCGTTTATCTCCAAATAAGCAATAACAATATACAGTCTACACGGTGATCCCTTGCAGCCCCTCTGACAGATGAATCCAAATATTCCTGAGGGTCCATGACCACCTCTGTCTTATCCTAGTCAAGAAATACAGGTCAGGGACCTCGGGATTACATCCAGGCAGGCCAACAGCCATCACAAATGCACACACTTAAATCCATATATTCCGCCAGCTGGCAGCTCTCAACCTTCTGTCTACTACACATCTGTAACATTCTCCTTGCGCCGCGAAGGCAGAATAACAGCCTCCTGCCGGCACATTCTATGTGCATCACAATCACAATCTAATTCTCACCCTGAATCTGACAGACAAGTCTCTGAAGGCATCAGTTATGATGATGCTAATTTTGGGTACATGGATGGGCACGTAGATGCAATTGATGATGCCCCGGTCACATCGAAGTGAAAACGCACCATGGCTGTAAGTGTTGGCTGGTCATAATTTTGCTTCACTAATTTTATTTTCAGGATAACCCCCTTCTAGTGTGGTTAAGCGATCGTGATGAGTATCTGGCAGAAATGCTTCGGATGGATGGCAGAGGGGACTATACTTTGGATACTTGCTGCAAATGTGCCTCTGCTCCTGCTCTGTTCCGATGCGACGACTGTTATGACATGCAGCTATACTGCAGAGACTGCACTGTTTGCAATCATTTGTGGAGCCCCACTCATCGCATCAAGGTTTGTCTTTATTCATTCTGAGTGCTTGAGTCGGGAGTTAATTTACTTTAGGAGTGGACGGGGTCATTTTTCATGGCTACATCACTCAAGAAGCTCGGTCTGAGGATCCAGCTGGGGCACGCGATTGGCGAAAGCTGTATCCTCCCTCGCAAGTCATTCAACAACAACTTCCTACTCATCGATACAAACGGAATCCATGGGATGGCGGTCAACTTTTGTGCCTGTGAGACATCCCAGACTCATACAAAACAACTCTTGTGCATGGGATGGCTCCCCTCGACAACTGTGGATCCAAGGATGGCAGCAACCTTCCGACTATTGCACCATTACCATATCTTGTCTTTTGAGTCCAAGGCATCTGCATATGAATTCTATCACTCGCTTGTCCGTATATCTGACAATGTTGGTTTAATTAAGAAGGTTGGCGTTTTGCTGGGTTGATCTTACATGGACTAAACTAACTCTAATTCAGGATCACTATAAATCCTTCATGAGTATGGTTTGTGAGTAGCGACACCTGAAACTGTTGAAATGTTTTGGTTGTGGTCACGATCCTGTCAGTGTGAGTGGTACCAAAGAGGGTGAATGCGCTGTGCTCTGTCCGGCTTGCCCACAGCCTGGCAAAAATATGCCCTCTGACTAGAAAGAGGCACCAAAATCCAAACAGTGAGCCTCTTGTCATTTTCAAACATGAAGCAATGCACTAATCATACATAGATGGCTGTATTCGTTGTTCGTGGCTATTGACACCAATTTTCGATTGAAAAGACGGGATATATCCAGTGATAAAGTGGACCCAAGTCTCTCAAAGGGATGGTCATACTTTGTAAAAGAGGAGAAGTTCAAGTCCCATCTCAAGGAGCATTTGTCCAAGACACAGGAGGTATGTAAACAGTCTGGTCCAAGATGTCGCTAACAGTACCTTCCCAGAAAAGTTCCTGCTCGAACCATAATGCCGTGAATATGGCTGAGACAAAGCTATCACAGGGCCTTGCAGCTACTGGAGTAGGGACAGTTGATTGCATGCAACATAACTTCAAGCGCCCGAATGGCGTTGGGGACCTACAAAAAGGGAAAAAGTGCGTGTGTCACTTGTGAAGCTGCTTTGACTAATTCAAATTTCAGGTACATTAACATGGACTACCTGTTTTTCTCCACACTTCGCAACAACTGTCTCGACATTATGAATGTATTGTATGACATTGCATGTCAATGGCACAAGAATCTATGGAGTCGCATGGAGTCGCTACCTGAGTCACACCATATATCCTATTTGCACATTTTCATTCAGTTCTTCATCCCCAAGTTCCACCTTCCAGCACATATCAAGAAGTGTCAGACAATGTTCTCTTTCAATTTCACGTGTTTTGTGGGTCGTACAGATGGGGAGGCACCTGAGCATGGTTGGTCCAACATAAATCTGGTCGCATCAAGTACAAAGGCAATGGGACCTGGCTGTCGTAGGGACACATTAGACAATCATTTTGGGGATTGGAACTGGAAAAAAGTCGTTGGCTTAGGTATGTGATTTACGCTCACTCATTATTCTTGTTTGGTTAATAATTATGGGGTCAGGCGCATATCTCGCCCATAAAATGCAGGAAGCTGTCATTGATAAGGCTGATCACAAGGCTGCATTCCAGGAGTTCAATGCTGCGATTTCCTCCAACCACAGGTCAGCATGGACAGTGGAGATGGAGAAATGGGAGGAAAACCCCAATGACATGTCAGTCACTAACCCCCTTGAGTCCAAGTCAATCCGTAAGCTTTATTTTACTATTTAAATTATATCTACTGAAGCGTCTATTATCCAGAAATCACGCAAGCTGCAGCCTGTCTGAAACTTGCGGAGATGGAAGCTGAAGAACTCGCTTGTGGGATTGACCTATCTCTGCACCCCAACATCTCACCAAGTGTACTTATCGCGTCAGGATTAGACCTCGAAGAGGAAGAGTGAGTGGTTTTATCTAAATGCTACCAGGTGAAGACAACTAACACCTGGGACAGACATCGTGTGAGAGCAGTATCTGAAGGAATGGGTCTCCACATTTCTGATATACAGAAAGGCACACTCACGCGAATGAGGAATGTCCTGCATCGTAAGATCAAAACGTGGAGAAGTGCACAGGTTCTGTACATACCTGCAGTACAGATTCTCACTACTACTGTGGTTTCCGACCCTCATCAGCCATTTGAGAATGCTGAGGATATCCACCTGTGATTGCCATCTAGTCTGAAAGGCAAACCATGTGATCCCCAACTTCAAGCTTACGAATGGGATTTGCGGTATGCCCAGGCCCACAATGTGCTCGAAGATCTTTGACAGTGCCTTCGCATGCACTGTTCTATGCTTACATTCAAGCAGGAGTGGGTTCGTGGTCAAGGCTCCAACACTCATGTTCAGAATGCACTTGCTCGTGTGCATGGGTGACAAGTGGCATGTATGAAGAGATACAGGGTTGCATGGAAGGCGCTGAAGACCCTGGCACCCCTCTTGAAGAAAGTGGGATGGCGAGGACGTCTGCAAGACCTGAAGGATGAAGACGTGAAACCATTAGTGGACCCTTTCAGCAGAGAGACCGAAGGCCACTGCTGCCTGATGTGGATCTGGATGATGACGGGTGTAGATACAGGTAGTGATGGGGGCGACGTGGATGGTTAGTTTTTGTTTGATTTTATAAGCTGTTACTGACAACAGTTTCTGAATCTTCTGCTAGGAGTTTGCATGGAATGGTGCAAGTCTAGAGCAAGAGCAATGCGCTGGGCAGAGGAGATGCGAAGGGTGCTACAGTTTTTCGATTGGCAAGCCAACTGGTGGGACGAGCAGCAGGACCGGCTCATCTGTGAGACAGCAGCTCAATGTGAGGGCTTGGTAGCATATGCTAACAAACAGGCACACATCTGATGTCAGCTCGCATCGCACTTTAGAGTGCTGTGGACCCCCTACCTTCCCCAGCTATCCCCTCCGACCTCAAGCCTCATATCAACCGCTGTACCATCACTGGACAACATGCAATTCCCTGACCTCATGCTACCTGTTTCATGTCCCTAGTGTAGTCAACCTTCTGTAGTGTAATTAATCTTCTATTGTGCCTAGCACTTTGTTGCAATGAACTGTCTTGATATTTTAGTTGCCGGGGAATAAAAATATGTAGTTGCTGAAGAATGAGAATATATAATTGCTGGATGATAGGAACACTACATATACAGACAGCTAGTGTACTGAGGGGCTGGGCTACTACTAGGGAGGCAGCTCTGATGGTTAGCACATTCTGATGCATTATAGACAGGCTAACAAGCATTGTTAATGCAATACAGTTGTGTGGTAAGTACCAGATATAATGCATTATGCCTACAGGGACTTGTGGTTGACTTAATTTCCAAAATTTAGTTACAAATATTAAGATGCCTCCAAGGTTACAATTGTTCACGTATATTTTAGGTGACATTTCTAGGGCAATATGGAGAATCAAGTTACATATCAAACTCAAAGTCTGCCCACCTGGTAAACCCAAAAACAAATTTTAAAAATTATCATTATTTATCAACATGACAAATTGGTTTACAATTTGTAAATATGTCAAATATATGTACGAGTGGCCCTCTGAGAGGATCACTCAGCTCACTCAATTCGACATTTCTAGAGCGGTTGGATAACACATGGCGCAATTAAACATGAATCTACTGTGCATTTAGAAATCTCTGTAGATAATCCAGCGAGAGGACAGCTAAAACACTGGCAAAGCTTAAGAATGCGACTGAAAGTGCAATCACCATTGCTTGGGCCAGCTGAGAATAAGGCTGCAAATATGATATAAAGGCAGGGATGATATTAGTAAGACGTCAAGACTTACCTTTTGTAAAGCGATGGGCATTTTGGTAGCCTTGATAAGACGCACTTCGACGACATAGACATCGTTGGTTGATTCCTGAATGCAATCTCGGAGTTTTTTGAGTTGACGCGAACCTAAACAAGAGCCTGCATATTTCTATACCAAATGTGAGTGGGGGGCACTTGGACCAGAAGAATGACTGACTGACCCAACATAAAACCATGTGCGATGAGATACCCTGCAGTGTGTAAGTTAACGTGAACGCAAACAGATTTCTTTACAAATGTAAGTGTGGAACTGATACCCTGCGGTATGTATACTAGTTTTTGAGGTACAGCAAGATTTGCAAAATCATAATTATACAAGGTTACCTGTAACAATAGCTTATATACAATAAGACTTCGATGACTACAAAAGACTATGAAGGAAGGCTACTCGTAATAAGTACTAATGTACAATACACGTACTTAAGGCAATGATAAACGGAAGGAAAATATTAGTGTAAGGTTTCGATCCCAAGTAGTGAATGAGACTCAGTCGGAACTCCAACGGACAAATCCGGCAGCCACTCTGCATCAGCCTGCTCAACCACTCTGGTATTTCCAGTGGAGTTTAAATCTGCCATTCACTACTTAAGCATTCGAAATCTCATTCCTTACTTCCTTTTGTTCTGTCATGTGTTAGTTATAGCTATAGTGATAGCGATGACTAAGTTTCAATGTTATTATATTTTGTAATAGCATTGTAGCAGCGACTACAGTTTTAATATCAATTAAATCATTGTATTATGTAGGAGTGTCCTAATGTCAGAATTATAGTCATTCTGACACAAAGCTTGAAGAACAAAAAAGGTGTCATGACTTATGACAACACCCCTCAAGTTCAGGCCTATGGTGCAACACCCTTGAAGAACAACAAGCTGTCATAACCCATCAGACATGAAATGTGTAAGTACAAGTCAGTTAATTTAATTTTCTGCGCTAACTGATACACCGCCCAGGCAATAGGTTAATGGTCTTGAGTTATGAAATCTTATTGTCCAAATGCCAAGTTTTTAATTGTTGTAACGGTAGTTTTTGCAAGCTCATTCTCCTTAGCTTCGCTTCAATGGTCGAAAGCTCCCAGCAATGTGAGCCTTAAATACAGGATATTACATCCTTTGAGACCGATTTCCTATCTGTGATTATGGCTCATCGCAGTAATGATTTAATGCTGGATGATGAACCCGAGATCCACCCCAATCCTCAAAATCTTGCTACAGCTATCATCAGAATTGGGCGAACTGCCCACAAGTACATGGTGAAGTTGGACATTTTCACTGTCACTTATGAGGTCGCAATTTTTCTAGTTTCCTCACTCGTGGGAACCCCGGTTTGCCTGCACCCAGTGTGCCAGGACACTGGGCTAATCTAGAGTACAGACGATCCAATAACACTTCATTAACATACAGGCCATACAGGCCATACACCTCGTTCACACCCTCCCCTTCATGTGAAGGGCAACATTCTAGCCACTCCATGTGTCATGTGTCCCAGACTCCTCAATTGTCTCTGTCGAATATCGCCTCCCCCAAATCTTCATCTACATTTGCCAACTCTCAGTTTAACATGACCAAGTATCTGTTCTCACCTCTTACCACATTGTCATCCACACCGTCTGGTTCTCCATCTATTCCGATACCCATGTCTCTGTCCATCCCTACAACACATACTGACCTGGCTACTGTCACTCCAACAATGCCAATTACAGTCTTTCCAGTGTCTACTATACCTGTCTATATGACCACCTTAGATACCCAACATGGCAATGTTCCCATGGGCGACGAGCATTCATCCCAGGTCAATGATGATGATGATGTGATGGAACAGGACATAGCAACAGTCATTCCTCCACTCGTCACTCCTGTTGTACAACCAATTCAACATCCTCCTTCCACCAGCTCCATGCGAACGAGACCGTTGCCATTACCAAACACCGCAGAAACTTATTTGGGCCAGCTGTTAAATAAGCAATTTGCTGAATTATCTGACAAAATAGTCGGTCCTGCTCTTAGCAAAGCTGTTGACAGTATGATCCCAGCGATGGTTGAACGGATAGCAGGCGAGATTAGAGGTCTCTCCTCTCTGTGCTCTCACCACCCTTGTGTCTTGAAATGCAGGTCTGTTGAAGATTACAATACTGAGCCTGAACATGAGGACGATCTCACCCCTTCCCCTCACAGGAAGCATCCAGGAAAGTGTGGTACTAAAAACCATTTACATGTACGTCTGGATTACATCTTTGTGAAAAGAGACTAATCAATATTAATTATAGGAGTTGTTTCGTAAATATCTTCAGGATAAACACCTTCTGAAGTCCAAGTCCAAGAATGGTCCCCTGCCACATTCACCTCTGTCACATGTGGTCGAAGCATATAATCGTGATAATGATAACCCGCCGACTTTGAACAAAATTGCTATCAATTGGCAGGACTCTTTGAGGTCCTCTGTGTGGAACACTGAGACGGTCAATTTACTAGTAGTAGACTTTCAAGAAAAAGTTAAGACAGGCAGTTTCCCATTGGTAATTTTCGACGACGATACAACGAACCTCGATAACTTGCGCATGCTTTGCATCGACAAGCTCCATCGCACTCAACAAGCTTGTCGAGAGCACATGAAGATTGAAGGATTCAAAGACAGTCAACAGAGGGAGGTCACTACCCGTGACTTGTCTTATTGTAACAGTCAAAGGCAACACCTAGATAGGTGTAATACCCATAAACATGGGGTAAGTGGATATCATTCTTTCCACCATTTTGTCTCTAATGTCTTTGTAGACGCTTGAAAGACATAGGAAAGTCATTGACCAAAATCGCCACCGTAATCCTCAATATTGGGACATGATCAGGCGCATAATTGATCGGCTTGATGTTGATGGAATGAGCAGGGATGAAACTGACACCCCTCTTAATCCGACACCAAAGATCATGAGGCATGTGGCTCTCCCATGGATCAGTCCGGCCATCACTGATCTCCTTCATGCTATTGAGTCCTACATTCCCACAGTGTATGAGGAGAACATGTCAGTCCCGGTTGGTAACTCATCGCTTCTTCATCTCATGGAGGCCAAACGCACCTCAAAAAACTCTATTGCAATTGCATGTCTCCCCCGCAATTGGTATGATGACAATTGGTTCAAAGCCCATTCAAGCAGTGCACGGGCAATGCTTGATGTGCGCAAAGACTTTGATGTCCTGCTCTTGATTCGTCTTTGCATTTGAAAATTTACAATGTTACTTACCTCCTGATAGGATGCCTATCATTCTGCGAATGATATTCATCGGTGAATTTGCATCGCAGAGATTCTAAGTGTACTTGTGTTAGAGCATTCTACCATCCGAACCTGTATGACACTTTTTCTATTGTGTTAGACTTGCTACAATGTATTCTAGATTATTACTACATAAATCTCAATCGCAGTCTCGACAAGGAACAAGCACATAATGACAAGAATACCGAGTCTACAGATCGTTGTGGATAATTATTGAAGTTGGTGTGTGTTCGTTTCAATGCCAACATTGATTGTCCATAATGTTCATTGTTCGACTGTGGGAACTTCTCAATCTCATTTTTGTATTCACTACAAATAGATGTCTAGCGCCTTGGGACTCCTTCTTTTGGACTTCATCATCATACAGTACGGATTTTACATCATTAGTGTAGGAGTTCAATTGGCATTCACAATAAATAGGTGCTTCATGCATTAGAACTTTCCATCATACCTAGATAGTTTGAACAACCTATTAGACTCGTGTCAATATCTAAACGGCCAGCATCTTATGAAATTGCTCCAGAAGGGTCTATCAAACACATCAAGCAAAATAATGTGAGTATTGAAACATTATGTTTGTTTAAGCTAACACAATTTTATTTAAAGGCAATAGTTACAGCCCAGGCTAAGAGCTTCCTTGATCTCTAGGCGCAGGTGGACTGGGAGGAGATGATAAATGAGGTAGAGGACGAAGAAGGTAAAGTTCTTGGATATTGTCGATTTCTGCAACTGTCTCATCTTGCTGTACAGACAACAATGCCTTTGTAGTCCCTGATGATCAGGCTTCTGATAATGATCAATCATCATCGTCGGACCCTCTGCAAAACAAGGCAGCATGGGATATCCTGCAGGCATTTCTCGGAACTGACATGCAGTACAATGAAATGGAGAGGCAACTTGTTTCATACCTCAATGAGCATTCTCAAGTGATGGGGACAATCGACTGTCCTTGATCAATCTTTTCGCTCTCAAGGAACAGCATATTGCACCAGCAAAACTGGTGTGGCTCTCAAGTGGGTCAAACCTTCAGTGTGGACTTACTTGGCAGGATAGGGTCCAATGAATTCAAGATAAGTATGCGTCAAGTTCTATGTTGTCGCCGGTCCAGCCTTCCCTGTGACATGTTCCTTCATCTGGTGAGTACGCACATGACATCATCAACAAATATATGTCCAATGAAATTAGTTCTAGTCATGCCTATTTCCTCATGGAGATGGAATTTTCTGATGACTTGACATTGATGGGGTTTTGGGAGTTCACACTGGACGCCATCGTGGACACTGACACAAGTGAGGCAAAACATCAGGTATTTGCCAAGCGGACATCGGACGCAGAATGTGTGACGTCATGCGCAGCACAATCAACAACCTTCGCCCAGCCTCCACAAGGAGAAAGAGTGCTTGAGAAGCCCACAAGTACTCAAGATGTTGAGAAAATGGCAACACCTGACCTCCCAATGTGGCTTGTCACAGTGCCCTGTAGGTACATTTCCCCTATGAATATGGTGTATCTAATATCTAGTGTTAGCGTCCAAAACATCTTATTTAGCAACACAGCTAAAAAAGAAGGGTTTTGAAGTCTATACACACTCAACCCTCCCAGGTCATTTGTGTGTCAAGGCCAAAAATACTTACATTATCAGGGAAGCTTGCCCCTCCTCTCACATCCACTGCTACTTCAATATCCTTTTTATCCCTCTGGAGGACCAGACCTTGAGCAAACCTAGTGTGGCGATTCCTGGCTGGTATAGTCCCATACGTGGCCAGTATCGGCATGATGTGGGATATGGACACTCTTATGATCCGGAATCCGACATCATCACAATCTTAGTTGCATCCAGGGCACTCACAAGGCAGGGTGTTGGGGTGGACTCTCACATGCCATGCCTGTATGACTCTCCTAACGGCCTGTTGACCTGTGAAAATTGAGGCAAGACATACATACATGTAGTGTTGCCGCAGTTTGCTAGCGGCAAACTGGTTTCAGCTTTTAAGAGTTATGTCATATTTCGGTTCAATTTTCACAACAAAACCACACCAAAACTGGTTAAACTTGGTTAAACTGCAGCTAGCCATATGCCAGTTAATTATATAATCAATTTCTACACTAATACTGTACATGAATCTATACTACGCACAGACTAGCTGCTCGTAGGCAGCATACAAACTAATGCAAAGTAAGGAGATAACTATGTAAGTGCAGAAGTATTTACTATCGAAGCAAGGCAGGCACTGCGGTGGGGAGACACCTCATACACTTGTGGTGCTTTATGCTTGAATCATTGCGATTGTCGGCTGGAATTTCCAAAAATGTGGTTAGTTGTTGAAAGGAACAAGGTAGCATGGTAGAAAACTTACATGCATAGTTCCACATCCCTCGATACAATTCCTGTGTCCATAGCATGACCTGGTTGATACATTTTTGATTGAGTCTTATCTGCTGATGTACGCTTTACATCGGACAAAGGGAGACAAAGCTCTTGAATGAGTGTTTGGAGGTAGTCGTAGTCTGGCTTGGCATGGAATGTGAGGCATTGCAGGTAGTTGAGCATCTGGCAAAATTGGTCAGGAACCCCGCAAAACAATTTATCCGTATTGAGTTTCATGTCGAGAATTGTGCTACTTGTAACTCTATGGCATATCCATGGGAGAGAACCACGGAGAAGGTATATTGATAAATATACAAGTGACTCGAGATTGTCGTGTCGTCCTAAGGTGATGCCAAGATGGCTGTTGATGGCAGTGAAGGCAGGGGTGCTGATAAAGGAATGTGCATTGCCATGCATGATGTGAATATGTGTGTTTGGATCATGAAGTTGTGACTGTGGATGTCCTGAAGATGACAAATCTGGATAGCATATATCAGTTATGATGCGCATGAAGGTATCATTCGACAATCAATACAATTTAATTGACAATCGAGTTGATTGACAACACATTGACTTACCCATGTTTGCAATATATTTTTGTTTAGACATACCGAGTTACGAATTCCGGACACCCGAACCCCGAAACCCGAGGCTGCCAGGTCACGGGTATCGGGTGTCCGGAACTCGGAACTTGGTATGTCTAAACAAAAATATATTGCACACATGGTTAAGTCAATGTGTTTGTCAATCAACTTGATTGTGAATCAAATTGACTTGATCTCCCCAAATTCTCTCAAGTTCCGAGTTCTGGACACCCGAACCCCGAAACCTGAGACTGCCGGGTTTCGGGTATCGGGTGTCCGGAACTCGGAACTCGGTATGTCTAAACAAAAATATATTGCACACATAGTTAAGTCAATGTGTTTGTCAATCAACTTGATTGTGAATCAAATTGAATTGATCTCCCCAAATTCTCCAAAGTTCCGAGTTCCGGACACCCGATACCCGAAACCCGGCAGTCTCAGGTTTCGGGGCTCGGGTGTCCGGAACTCGGAACTTGAGAGAATTTGGGGAGATCAAGTCAATTTGATTCACAATCAAGTTGATTGACAAACACATTGACTTAACCATGTGTGCAATATATTTTTGTTTAGACATACCGAGTTCCGAGTTCCGGACACCCGATACCCGTGACCCGGCAGCCTCGGGTTTCGGGGTTCGGGTGTCCGGAATTCGTAACTCGGTATGTCTAAACAAAAATATATTGCAAACATGGGTAAGTCAATGTGTTGTCAATCAACTCGATTGTAAATTAAATTGTATTGATCTCCCCAAATTCTCCCAAGTTCCGAGTTCCGGACACCCGAGACCCGAGACCCGGCAGTCTCGGGTTTCGGGGTTTGGGGTTTGGGTGTTGGTACATCTCGGTTTGGGGTGTGGGGGTTAGTAAAATGTTTACAGATATACATAGGTTGATTTAAACATGTCTGGAAGATGTCATTCGTCTAAAATGTCAAATCCTGAGTTTCGGGTGTCGGGACTCGGTACCCGGCACCCGGGACTCAGGGGTTCGGCACTGATAATTTGACATTCGGGTGTTTGGGTTTCGGGTGATATCTACCTCAATCTGCAGTTTCAAGTTCTGGATATCGGGAGTCATCATTGAATTATTCAATTGTGGCATAGGTAACATGCATGGAAAAACATTTATGTACATCTATCACTGAGCAATTATGTAGCCATGTCAACCTCCTCACCAGGAAGATCAACCTTTCCCTCAACATCCATCTCCTCATCAGAAGAATCATATTCTGGCAGGAGGTTACCTGATTCATTAGGGACCACAATATCACCAGGGAATTCTGGCAGGAGGTTGCCTGGTTCATCAGGGAGAACAATTTCGCCGGAGGATTGTGGACCCTCAGGCTGAACTTGGGTGGGCTCAACCATGGGACCTACCACAGCAGATCCATGCTCAGGCGTCAAGGGTATAGGTTGCATGACTGAAAGATCCAAATCAATGAGGTTGGAAAGTGCGGAGGGGAGGGGTGACATGGACGGGGGGGGGACCTCCTTGATCAAGCAACATTAATCCATCGGCCGGTGTGTCCGGAAGTGAAAATGAAGGGTGCCGGTCGACCACTGTGCGCCGGAGGCTCTCATGGAGGCGTTGCAGGGTATCAATCTTAGCGTCCTGCTCCTGCACCCGAGCCTCAAGAATAGCGATGCGAGCTGCACCATCCCGAATCGCGATTGCCATGGAATGGAGATCCGGCATGGGAACATTGAGTGCTGCACGAGGCACTGCGATGCTGGAAGACCTGACTGCTAAGTAAAAAATAGGTCAGCCGGTCATCAAAAGTATGGGTGACTTACCAGCTGGCGCAGGTGCAGGGACAGGTGCAGGTGCAGGTGCAGGTGCAGGTGCAGGTGCAGGTGTCTTCTTGGTAGTGATGGTCTTGCTGTGACCACGTGACTGCACCTGGGGTGTAGTTGCAGCAGGGATGGCTGGAGTTCGGGAAGGGCCACGAGATTGACTACGAGTTCGGGCCCTTGACCGGGAGGGAGATGGAGCATTGGATGGAGCAGGGGCGGGTGTCTTGGAACGCGTCCGGCCGGTGGTAGACTTCCCTCGGGTCCGTTTGGGCGGGGATCCCAGAGATGTAGGGTTGCATTTGATCTTCTTGGTGGAGCAGCGGATGCAAGACAAGCAGGGGAGGCTGGACCTCTTG
>JABBWF010000175.1:0-93780 GCA_016647645.1 Suillus variegatus
TCGCTCTCGTATCCTCCACTGAGCATCCAAACAGAAGGGAAGATGCGCCCAAATGGAAGTATAGTTGGTGGCCATACGAGGACAAGGAGTCGTGGTCTATGCACGAGGAAGAACGAATTGCCTTTGAGATCAAGAGTCCTCTGACCGGTGCAGGGGGGACAGGTACGAATTGAGATTTTGAGTTGACTCAAAGCTTAATGCAGAGAACAGATACATTGTCAAGAAACTTCACGGCCCGGTTCGGAGTTCTGGTACCAAATACAAACTACCCTCCAGGATTAGACTGTCGTCGAGGCTGCATGTATGACTGGGCAGTGACTGATGTAAGAACAGTCTTTATTGATTTTGTCTTGTGCTCAGTGTTGTTACAGATAATATCCGGTGAATCGATTTACGAGTACTTTGTCGAAATCGGGTTTAGCAATGGTACCACTTCAGAGATACCTGCCGGAGTGACAGCCTTTACCCCATTTTACCTCTCGACGGAAAACAACGCGCCCAGTGCTAACGTATCTCTATCTTCGACACGCTCCTCAGTAGACAGGTCGCAGAGCAACTACACGGTTGAAGTATCTTTTCCTGAAGGAGCACACGTCTATCGAAGTATGTCTCAGTGAAATGGGAACCTCAACGCAGTGATCTGATTGGATGCTTTCTAGACTCGTCCGTGGATTTTACGGCCATTGTTCATCGGACAGGATATACGAATCGGACAGACATTCCTGTAGAGCTGTGTGCGTGCTTGACGAATGACTATAAATGGCATCCTCAGGAGCTCCAGAACAAATCACAACCGTTTCCATCGTTCGTCAGGGCATTGGTCCCCTCCATTGTCCCCGGGCAGCATTCGCGATTCTCTCATCCACCTTATTTCCCATGCAGAGAGATCAATTTTGCAGCAACTCCTGCATCCTTGGCTCACGAAAGCCACATTATTTCCACGTCCTCCGAACCGCTTTCATTATCCCTCTACGTGGAACACGACGATGTTCCAGATTTTTCAACCTACTACCAGAAACTGGGACATCTTGTCCGTCTGGATCTCTTTATCGCGCCTGATCCATCAGAGCCATGCGAAGATGAATTCGAGGAGCTGCAATGGGAGAAGCAGAATCTGGACGCGGATGAACTTGACTGGGTGCCCTGGATGCCGACACAGACTCCTCCCCTAGCCCTTTCCGGCAACACCAATGTGCTGTCAGTCATTTCAATGCAGAAGCAGGGACCTGTGCGATTGATGCCAGTCCACTACCTGTCTGACCAAGCTCGCCAACCAGTATTTGTCGATTCGTCGGACATCGCTGACCTTCGTCTGATGTTGCCAGAGGAACGCGACCTCATTGCCCCGCTTACGCACCCGTCTATAAAAGTGTTTGCCAAGGGAGAAGAAATTGCACACAGATATTTCACTGGCGGTGACTGGCAATACCCGATATACGTTGGGGACACCTGGGTCAAGAAAGTACTGCCTATGATTACTAAGGATCAGGGCGAGAGTCATACTGTGGACCACTTGCTCGTTGTGCAGTGATGACGATCTTCAGTTGTTGATGCAATGATGCCAGGGGGTAGTCATAAGTTCAACTAGTGTGTAGTGATTCACACACGATGAAATTTAGGTTCTCAACTTCTCATTGATATTTCGGTATGGTAATATACTCAGTATCGCCGACGCACTGCGGATCCAGTCAACGGTATACAGTGTCATTCTTCTACTGCTCAATGCTCGCATGCTAACCCGTCGTACAACATACAGATCCTGGTCACAACCTGTGCTCCAGACTCTCAGCTAGCACGTTGACCATCATTTCTCTATAAAGTAATCCAGGGTCATGGTGTAAGTCCAGACCGAACAAGTCCAAGCGACGCTTTCCGTGCTCCCAACTATATCTGGCGGTAGTATGAGGAGCAGCGTGCGCGCGACACCGAACGGGAATAAAGAAAGGTCGAGTAACCGCACCCCCCGCAACGAAGGGATCTTGACTCTATCTCCTACATCAACGCATCAAATTGACATGTCAGTACTAGGATTATAATGCAAAGCAGACGGCTATTATATCTTTGATTATGTAATATGCACTACGGATGACTACTTATGTCGAGAAATTTACGGTGGCGCTCGGCCAAAAGTCCCACGTGCGCTCACGTGGTCTCGATCTTTGCCCTTTTCGAGCCGGATCACTGCGTGACGGCGGTCGTGACGCGTGATTGCGCCAAACGGACGCAGATGGGTACGAAAAAAGCGGAGCGCGTGACGCCCGCTGACGCGCAGGTTCAGGCCTGCTTCACTCACTCGCTCGCTCACTCGGCTTTGTGTTCTGGTTTTCGTCGTTGGTGTGGACCTCCCGGACCTCAGAGGGACGTCGGACATTCGAAACCAACTTGCAAGAGAACTTAGAAGGCACGCGGGAAAGATGGACTCGGAGGAAAGAAGCACGAAAGAGTTGGGAACTAACTAGCGCTGGGAAGGAGAGAGTACGGCGAGGAAGTACCTAGGGTAGAGAAGTAGGTGCGGGAATGTACAGTATCAACAGTCCTGGCATGTGACCTTTGCAATATGAAGTGATTCGTGGTTATAGTACTTACAAGTTACGAGTGCTCGAGTGGGCAGCGGTAGTGGTATGGTTCTGAAGTGAGAGTCTCCGTCATTTGTTGCGACGGACACGCTCTCCTCGTGCAGCCCGTGCCTTGTTGACGGCTGCAAGCAGTGGGGTGTGTCCCCGCTCGGCTTCTGGGTAGGCTGCAAGGAAGAGGGCTTCGTCTGACTGGTAACTGAAGGTGACGAGAAGAAAGAACAAAAGAATGTGTGAGTGCCGTCGTGTGGATCGCAGCCAGAAGCACTCACTGGTTGATGAACTCGCGCGCAACAATGGCCCTGTTCTGGTACTGCATTGCAAGCTTCCGGTTCGGGCCTTGGTACCACTCCTGCGGCCAGTCCTTGAGTGGCGTCTTTAACCCTCTGTCGGGGTCGCCGACAAGCCAGTGCGTGATGATGTCCCTCCAGGACTCGGCCTTCGGAGTCTTCAACCCGTTTGAACGGACGAGTGGCAGCCGTGGAATGACGAGACTGTTGCTTGGGAGTTGTTGAGTCGAGGCTGTGTGTGCAGCAGCAGATGGCAGTGGTCGAGTAGTTGGAGTGATGTGTGCGTGGCCATGGCTCCTGCGGACAGATGACAGAGGATGGGAGTGTGTTGCTGGTGGACGGACATGCCGAGGAGACTCTGCACTGGATGCGGAGAGAAGGGTGAAGCGGGGATCTTCTTTGAGCTGTGTTGGAGGTAGGTGTCCAGCAGCCTTCAGGCAACTTGAAGTGGCCTGGACCATGCTGGTGAGTGACCGAAGCGAGTCATTGACTGCACTGACGTCAACTCGCAAACGATTGACATCTGCGGTCACAGATGCATGAACCATGCGCAGCTCCTCAGTGGATGCTGGCCTCATGAGTGCCTGCTCGCCTGCAAGGGAGGATTCAGCTTCGCGGGAGAAAGGAGCGAGGGCATCACTGTAGTCAGTCTCATAGGTGTGTAGTTCGTCAAGAAGGTAACGAATGAGCGTGTTTCTCTGGGAATGGAATGAACAAGTGAGAGCGAGAAAAAAGTAGACCATTGAAGGCACCTACCTGTTCACCATCAGCCCATCCTCCCCACCATCGAACCATGGCAAGTGACCACCGCTGACCAACCGGTGCGAACATGAACCAATATTGGGCACCTCCACGGCAGGAAGCAGTGAGTCGAAAAACAGCCTAGGATGCCAGCACCTGTCGTTGCCTCGTCAATCCACTTTTGCACAGTGTCGTGGGAGAGAGGCTGTCCAGGCTGCATGATGCCATTGGCACCCATTGAAGGGAAGATGAAGTCGTTTGGCCCGAGTGTGCGCCCGTAATGAAAAAACTCGAGCCATTTGATCCAGAGCAACATCCAGATGAAGCTGTCGCAGGAAGGCATGTCTGGGCGAGGAAATATCTTGTAGTGGTTGGCTGGTGTGAGGCACATACACCACTACATCAGCAGGGCGTCACTTCATGCTAATCTGAATCAACTCACACCTAAGGTCTGCCTCGCAGATGCCCTTATCGACCCTTTTCTGCCATCCTTTTCGGTTCGAAAGGAATATTTCGAAATAGGTGTTGCTGTTGCTGAGTGTCAGTGGCTCGCGTGCCAGATACTTTTTCATGACAGTGTCCAGCAGGATTGTGTCGAGTGAGATGTCTTTGCGCTGCAGTTTCACGAGTTCGAAGCACCTACCAAAATGGTAAGTCAGCGAGTGCACATCAATTTCGGCAGGTGGGACAATACCTGCTCCATAAGGTCCATGCGCCAGCATCAAAAGTGACCTGTTCAAGATGGCGAGTGAGCTGGGTCCTTGTGTCGAGAGTCAGTTGGACCTGCGAAGGCAGTGTGCCACTCATCACTAGCTGGATGGCCTGCAGTGCGATCTCCAGCGGGCATGCAGCCTCATGCCATTGGAGCATGCGATCCATGAAATCTTTTGTCATTGCCATCGAGTGAGTTCGATCTCCGCCCTCTGCGCTGGCCTTGTGCTTGACAGATGCCATCACGTCGTAAACTTCCGCTGAGTCGGCTGGATTTCCCTCCCAGCGCTGTCTTGCCTCGTTAAAACTCCACTTTCCACGAAACGTGCCGCCATCCCTGGTACAAGTCAGTACTCTCAGTCTGTACCAGTCCTGCAGGGTGTTGCTCACGCTTGCTCCCAGAGCTTTTTGAATGCTGCGCGGATACTTTCGACTGTGTTCTTGCTGAGGTTTTCGTGGAACCCCTTCAGGGACATGAAGAGGGCCAGCGCCTTGTCGGAGCATCTGTTTGGCATGCACCCAAACGCATCTTTGAAGGCAGGATCTGCATACACATCGCTGTCTGGATTGTCTCTAACGAAAGAGGGCACTGACAGTGCCACCGGCTGTACCAAAGGCTCTTTGGGCACTGAGCAGTCCCCCTCGTCAGCGGAGCAGCTTGGTGCATCAAAATGGCTCGCAAGCCACTCGCGTCCCCGGCGTACATGGCCAGCATAGCTGCTCCTGGTCTTGTTTGCTTGGAGGTGCGTTTCAATTCCAAGTTCCTTGCATTTCTGGATGTCAGCCAAAGCTGACTTCGGGATAGCTGATTCTTTCCTCCGCCTCGGCTTCTTTTGAACGACGTCCAATGCCCCCTTCTTTGATCGTGCCATGCGGGAGGTAAAACACAAGACAGAGGTAATTGGTGGGACAGTTCTGAAATTTCAGAGGGTATGATGTCATTCCGTGTTTTAAAATTCACTTGGCTCTCAATTTTGATTGACCCGCACTGTCGTAACACATAGACTACACTAGTAAAGCATCACACTGAATTTCAACTACATACTGAGCACAAGAGTGAGTACCGTGTGATTGTGGTGCCCAGCGAGCCACGACCAATGGAAGATGCAAATAAGCATCAGGACCATGGTCATCGACGAAGGGTCAGAAAAAATTAAGGATACCATCTGTCAAACCAAACACTAGCACATACAGAACCATGATGCTGCTGCTGCGACCCCAAGCTTTCTTGAAGTAGTCCTGCACTCGCACTGAGAGAAGCTGTTATGGATGTGATTTGTATGAAAACCTACCTTGACCGTCGTGTTCTCACACTCAAAGTTTCCAACATTGGCAACCAATCCTTGGATATTTTCGAGGCCCGGCCAGTGGACAAGCATGACAGAAACGCCCTCGAAGGAGTTCTTGAACTGCCTGAACTGTGGCAAATCTGGGCGGAGTTCCAGTGCACGAACATTGTTCTGCTTGAGAACAGCAAGAGTGGCGGTCTGAAACTGGTGGACGAGTGTGACAGAAACACCCTTGAAGGAGTTCTTCAACTGGCTGAACTGTGGCGAATCTGGGCGGAGGTCCAGTGCCAGTGCATGAATGTTGTTCTGCTTGAGAACAGCAAGAGCGGCGGTCTGAAACTGGTGGACGAGCGTGACAGAAATGCCCTTGAAGGAGTTCTTCAACTGGCTGAACTGTAGCAAATGCAGAGATAGTGAAAGCCAATCAGGTCGCAGAACAGGATACCCAGGACAATTTCACGACGAACAGGGAGAATTCTGGCGCAGGGTCATGAGCTCCGGGCAACGTGAACGGGTCGAGAGGGCCAATGGATTCCTGCTGAAGCGGTTGAAATGAATATTAGCATTAAAAAAACAGCCCCAAGTCAGATTCAAAAAGCAAAGGGACTCAGAGTATGAGTATGTCACGCACTGGACATCCAGATAACCTACAAAAGGCTTGTCCGGACGTGCACAACCTACTGAGTTGGCTCACCTACAGAAGGCCGGCCATCTCGGGAAGAGATGATGGAATGTTCCAAGTAGGAACTTGAAGGAGGAACAAGTAAACAAAGACTTACACGAAAGACGACTCTGGCAATGATCCAAGGCAGTATCATCATCATATGACGAATAGTAGTAGTGTTTCTAGATGAGAATGTCAGTCAAAGGTATGCTGAAAAGTTTGATTGTACCTTCTAATCACACAAAACCGCAGTGTTACAGTAGCACACCGTGTGGGGAGCCAACGTTAACGACCGTCGAGGAAGATGGGAGGCGACGGAGAAGAGACATCATGTGTCATGTGACCGTATTGTCTAAGTCACCATTTATGGCAACTGAGTAGGATGGGGAGGGCGGAGGGACAGGTGAGGTAGAGTAAAGTGCAGTAAAGTGCGAATTCTGGTGGGTAAAGTGAGTGAAGTGCGGGACAGTGAAAAATTTACGGTAAAGTTTGTAAAGTTTGTAAATTTTCCCGGCAGGCGCGTGCGCCTGCCGGGATATCCCTCAACATCTACTAATAATTGTAAATTTTCACTCACCTTCTCGTTGATTCACAACGGGAGGCCTGCAGAACCAAGGTGCGACTCTGATGCATCTTTGTCGTTCTCGAACCCTCATTTGAAATCTTTGATTTCACACTTGCATTCATTCTAAATTTCTGACTTCGTGCTATTAAATGATGGTCCGTGGAATCATGTATAACAGTCTCCTACTACTCTACTGATACAATCCATCTATCCATCCGTCTTCTAAGCCCAACCGTCCGTTGTCGCAGCTGCATCTACCATTGTGGGGGCCGCGCGTAGTATCTTCAGGTTGCTCGGCGTTGTGTGACCGTGACATACCCTTGTTGGGTAGCGGAGGAATCTTGGGAGGAATCTGCTTTACAGCGTTTACATTAGGTAATCGTAAATTTTCGCAGATAAACAGACTTATGGAGCTGGACAAACAAGAGGGTCCCCTTGGTCGGGCGGAGTACTTTGGAATGGCACTGAGGGCGCACAACGTACCACCAAATGTGGGATAGCGGGTAAGCAGCGAATTTCCGAGTCCCTAGCTAGCCATCCTGGGAGGTAATTCACCCCTTGTTCCGCCTGAACAATATGTAAAAGGTGGGACCCTGTTTCCAGCACCACAAGCTTGGTAAATAGAAGTGGTAAACTAGATGACCAAAATGAATATCAAGAGCTATCGATCCGTCTGAATTTTTCCGTGGTAGTATCCATTCGCAGGAGTTGTTTCATGGAGAAACATAGCCCAATAAATGACGGTGAATTTTATGATACCTAATTGACTTCTTCAGGCTTCAGGCTTCCTGCCCCGAACACGACTTTAGTAGTAATTAGGTCCCGATAGAGTTCGAACCCCAACTTAGCAGAATTGTTTTGCCACGCTATCTCTAGGACAAATGCGAAGGATCATGATTTACTTATCCATGCTTCTAATTCAAGTTAGAGCCGATCTTGCAATGAGTCAAACTCACAGTACCAGCATGTTCCACCTGCACAAATGCACAAGGAACATATGCAACCAACGCTCGGAACATGATCCCGACAACTGGAGTCCAGTTGCGAGGCGGGTGACTTCGTCGGGCGTCTCCTTACCACCAACATCGGTATGACACTGATAAGAACGCGAATTCAGAGTGTGAAGTGTCGTTCTCCATGATATCAAGCAGCATCAAAGGTTTGTCTCTCATACCGCAACGTGAGTTATAAGGCTGCCTGCGGTCATGCTTTCCATGATAAACGAGGTGCACCCAGGTGTTGCGTTGGAAAGCGTTGAGTGTACCTGCTCGCGTGGCGTCGTTGCCAGAGAGTAGTTGGGTTGGTTGTCGTAGGGACGAGCTCAGGCTCGCTATCGATAGTCAAGAGCGCCTCGCCTTGTCCCGCGCCCGGTTCACCTTGTACAATTGCAGTGAAAAATGGAGTCACATGTGCCTTCATCATATGTCTAGATCCCATCTGAGCTGGAAGTGTCGGTAAGTAAGAACAGATGCAGTGGTTCCCGCCCACGTCCGTCTGCCTTTGTTCGAAAGGGATGAGCTGCGTAGAGTGCTGACCCGGAACATCGAGCATCACAAACCTTGTTGAGCTCCAAAAATTTGTGGGATAGGCTGTAACTCGTGAACTCGAGATCTTCCTGAGGTGAGGACAACGATCACTGCTGGCCACGACCCTGCTCCACAAGTTCATCTGCGTGTCATAGATCGCCACGGCGAAAGCCGCATCTACAGGGAGTGATCTGGCACTGATGAAGGCAGTGGCAACTTCGCGTCGTGAAATTGTCAATGATCGTGTTGCCAAATTACCGGCGAGAAGGTCAAAATATGTGTTATAGGCCTCCGATGTAGATGTATGATAGTACTGTTCTGCTGCGGTGATTGTGCCCAACAGGGCGCAGGCGCAGCACTTCTTTATACAAAGAAATGACCTCGTTGAGACCAAGAGAGTTGCTGTGGTGATAGAAGCAGCAATATGGCGACGAGGCCAAGTTAGCATTCAGAACCCCCAGAGCAGAGAAACGGCTTCACGACAACGTTGTATGCACTCGTCTAAATCATCAAAACTGTTGCATTGTTGAAGGCGTAACACAAAGGCCCACGCAAGCTTGTCGAGCGATCCCGGACGGTGTTCATTGCCAAGAGGACAAAGTTCGAACACGATTCGTCGAAGGTGGATGCCTTCATCGGATGCGTCTATTAGAAGTTGGTTTTATCCGTGGAACACATAATCGACGCGATTTGCTCCTACCGCGATGCTACGAGGGTAGGTGCCCTCTGGACAGAGGGATAATGGCTTGCAGGACAGTTGCGTGGATTCCTGGATATATACGGCGGTGTGCACCTTGTTGTAGCACCATGTCAACACTTCGGTGAGATAATAGATGGATAAGGATGATTGGGGTGGCCATGCAGACGCGATGCAAGGGCTTCGCGAAAGATAAAAGTGACTCGAACAAAGTCGGTAAGGGGGGCTCATGCGAGGTTGGTGAGAGCTGCTTCCTGGCCAGGATGGCCGACTAAACACTGGTCTAGAACAATTGAAAACGCTTGACAGCATCATTCAGGTGAGAAACCCTCTTGATTTTGCGTGTCACATATTTTGCGAGTCGTGCATGATCCGCATCTGCATTTCGAGCAATCTCGCAGTCGATGATGGACTGCAGTTGGTGTTTGGTCAGCAAAAGCCAACATCAAATGCAAAGGTCGGCGTACTTATATCAAACAATATGCCGTCCTGATTATCGCAAGTAATTGTATGAATGGGAAGCAGGTTACTCACTGAATGGCTCATCTCCATGATCGAGTGGTTCATATCGTGAGATCTCTAATTTTCTGATGACTTCCCTATTGCCTAGCATTTGATCGAGCTCGAAAGACGCCCACATGGCCAGTGATGATGATGCATCGAGTGTTCTACAAATAGAAGATGAGTCGTCGAATCGTGTTCGAAAGTCTACATTGGGAAGGTTTCGGTCTCGCCTCACATTACAGATTCGTCTGATGACAGAGTACTCTGACGGTTGATTTCCAGCTTCTCCCGGGGAAAGGGATATGTAAATCCCAGCTGGAATGCACTCGAAAGGGACTTTGATATTTTTACCGCTGATGACTGAAGTGGAGCGAAATGACCGCAACAGATAGCGCTGCGTGGTGGACAGAATGAGTGGATATGGAGTCTGTGAATGAAGTTCAGGTAAGAGGGTTTAGTAAGGCTTCAGGTCATGCTGCATGTTTATTTCCATATCGTCCAGGGTTGTGCGGCACGATAGACGCTTGTATAATTGCACCAAGTGCTGAGGTTAAAAGATACTGAGATGCAGAGGTGGGCATTGTCCGACAGCGAAATTGGCAGGAGGTAGGTAGATTGACAACGCTTTTCCTATATCATATCTTCTCAAATTCCGAAATTGCATGGTCCGAGGCTTGGAGGGCCTCGTCCTCACGTCCTCTCCATACGTTTGTTGGTAATTCTCTGTTAAAGACCAGTGATACGATTCCAGGAAGAACAGGCAGCTGGCATTTTCCTATGGGGTCTATTTGGTCATATTTGGATGAGAGGCCTCTTGCCAAATAGCGCACTCACCTTCACAATGAGTTGCTGCAGTGGAAATTGGTTTGTCTTTCAAGGCTAATGTATTAAGCAACTTAACTTAAGACAGGTTATCAATTAGGTGAGCTATTAACATACACTTTTCTTCATCTGGTGCGGCACTCAGCATTTGAAGCTCTACAAATTTGCGTGCTTCGCTGACCAGGCCTTGTAGGTTGGCCCCATGACCTCTCCAACTTTCCATGATCCGCCCGTGCTCTCGAGCTCGCCTGTTTCAATCAGAGCCGCTTCTCCTGGTCGACGAAGGGACAATAGAGAATGTTTATCGTGTCAAACTGACGTGGTGGAATCTGGGTCTCGACCCCACATCTCGCCGACGCTTATCTCCTCTTATGATCTGAATGACCCAGAAGTGAGGGAGAGGCAGAGAACTTTGGATGTAGACATGGCTCTGCACTTGTCCAGGGCCCGGAGAGAGACTACAACGACGCCTCCAGCAGCATTACTTGAATACGAATCGGCCCCGCACCCTGAAACAGTACCTCCTTTCTCTCACTTCTCAGCTATCGAAGAACACGACATCGATATAGCTCGCGGGGACAGAGTCAATCACATCAATCATGATGGTGTGAACTGCGGTTCTGACGGGCTGCACTCGCCACGATCTCTAACTCCTATCGACCTGCGGATGCAGCACCTTGACCAAACCCATGACCCAGCGCTTCTTACGACTATGACAAGCGAGTATCAACCGATTCGCAGTGAAGCTCTCGCTTCCATGTCCGGCCTTCCCGTGTATCAAGCGAATGCATCTCGTTCTGCTTTTTCCTTTGCTCATCTGGAAGCCTTTGCGGCTCAAGAAAAGACTCAGTTAGGCATATCATCACCTACGGATACCCATGGCACAGCATTCCGGTTGCGTCTCCCAAGCTTTGCACAGAACGGGGGTCCAGAACTGGCCGCATCTCTACCTGGAGGAACTCCTCCATTTGACACTGCATTTGACACTTCTTATCGCGGTAATATTCGACAACGCAAGCTCAGTCAGAGCAGTCCTGTCCCAAGGCATAGCCGGAAGAGCACCCGGGGCAAGATGGCCCTATTTGAGAACCACGGCGGAGATCCAAACTTCACACTTCCAAGCCGGCTTATGGGACATGGGCATCTAAGTGCCATCCCATCATCAGATAACGTGTCAACAAATCAGTACAACGCTGCAGGGATGGGCGGGATCATGACACCTGGTCATGACAGACCTTACCGATTCTCGTTTTACTCCAATGCGTTGTCTGCAACTATTCACGCACGAAGCCTCAGCGAACTTCCTGCGGACGGGCAGTCTTTCGAGGATTTGTTTACTGGTCTGGCTCCTCCTGACCGTCCGCGAGACGCAAAGGATGGGTCTGCCACTGTTCCCGTGCCTCCACCACACCAAGGGGCAGCTTCTGTTCAAGACGCGAACAAGCGTCCTCCAGATTTCGCAACCCTTAACCAAAACGGGGGTCGTCTGGAGAAGGGCGGTGCTGGTAATTCAGGCCCACCAAATAGCCTCAGGAGTGGTGGAGAGCTTGAGGGGAATACGTGGTGGTTAGATGTTCTAAGCCCGACAGATGAAGAGATGAAGGTTCTGAGCAAGGTGCCGCCTACGCAAACGGTTGGTTCTCTGAACTCAAGCATTGTTTTAGGTATTCTCCATCCACCCTTTGACCGTTGAAGACATCCAAATGGAAGAAGCTCGTGAAAAGATTGAATTGTTCCGGAACTACTACCTTGTCTGTTTCCGGAGCTTCGATCAGGATCCTTACAGCCCCATGCACCTGGAGCCCCTGAACATGTACATTATTGTATTTAGAGAGGGAACTTTGTCTGTAAGTGCTTCATTTGTTTTCCTATAATGTGTTATTTACAAGCCTTCTAGTTCCATTTTCGTCCCACCCCACATCCACAAAATGTCCGCCGAAGAATAAAGCAGCTCAAAGACTACATTAATGTCACATCAGACTGGATCTCGTATGCATTGATCGATGACATCACCGATGCCTTCGGACCTCTTATCCAATCCATTGAATACGAAGTGGACTCTATCGATGAGCTCGTCCTTATTTTGAAGGAGGCGGAGCAAAGCGACATGTTGAGAAGAATCGGAACATGTCGCAAGAAAGTCATGGGATTACTGCGCTTGATGGGAAATAAGGCGGATGTAGTCAAGGGGCTCGCGAAGAGATGCAACGAAAACTGGAGGGTAGCACCAACGTCAGACATCGTGAGTTATTCGGTACAGGTCATCCGTGCCACGATTCATCTTTATAAAAGGGTCTATATCTTTCCGACATTCAGGTTGGTTGCTGCCGACGCTGAATTTACTACTGATTGATTTTAATGAATTGTTAGGACCACTTGATAACCATGACGCAAAATTTAAATCACTACGAAAAAATCCTGTCCCGGTCGCACTCCAACTACTTGGCGCAGATTTCCATCGAAATGACAGATGCTAACAACCAGATCAATGATGTTCTCTCGAAGTTGACGGCATTGGGTACGGTTCTCATCCCTATGAACTTGGTAACGGGTCAGTACCTTCTCTTCACCGTCGATGATCTGTGTCCTCATGACTCATCCAGGTATGTGGGGTATGAATGTACACGTCCCAGGCCAGGATGATGCGGTATGTAGGCTACCATTTGCGAACCGCCGCTGTTTATTTGTTTTTTCAGGTCACTTACCACTGGTTCGCTGGGATCCTTGCCGCGCTTGCAGCCTTTGGCATCATTGGCGGGTACACCACATACAAACTCATGGTTAAACGATAAACGCATTGGGGGTTAATCGTTTTGTTTTAATTCTGTTCTCAGTATCTAGACCTTCGCCTTTCTGGTTCGTTGTCATCATTTGTTATTCCCGATCTCGTTATCGTGATTTGCGCCTAGACTTTTATCGAGTTCGCGGGAGAACTCGAGGATCGTCCTCAATTTCCCATTCGCAACTTCGCTTCTTTTCCCATTCATATATGTAATATTCACGTACATCAACATTCCATAGAAAGCATGCCAGGGTAGTGAGGACGATTGCAACTAAGTACGGTCAACAAATAACAAGTACACCATAGACCTATCAAAATCAAAATTCGTAAATGACGCATGAAAGAATACACTAGAGGTCTATTTGTGATTTCCAACCAACAACTTTACTGACTTCACAGAAGAGCTTTCTCCATTCATTGTGTTAAGAGACGGGGAGGAAGGTGGTCTAGCATAAGGGGGAGGGATCGAAGGCGGTCGCCGAGGGGAAGGCTCGGTGTCAACTGGTGATACAATCATGGCCAGTGAAGGTGAAAGCGTCTGCTGCATCGAACGAGCTGCTACACTCGCGGGCGGGAGAACAGGAGTTTGAGGAAGGCGTCGCTGCTTGGGTGATCTCGGCTCCGCGTTGTCTTGTAGAGTGTCATCCGCATACTTACGCTTCTTGTTGTGTGGTGACTGTGGGTAGGATTGCCAAGGTGGGGGAGGTGGGACGTGATGCCCGTTTGCTGATGGCTGCCTTGCAAGCTCATAAACAGGTGTTGGTGGTGTGGGAAGTGGTATGGGAGCGCTGTGAATATGCGAATGCCGGTGGTGCGTAGAAGGTCCAGGTTCGGCACTGTGAGGTATTGTATGCGCTGGAACGCTCCGTGAAGCTGGCGCATTGCCGTTATTGAGATCAGGTTGACCGGGCAAAAATCGTATGAGTTCCACGAATAACGTTTGAGTGTATGGGGGTAACATCTTCGTATAAATAACATCTTTGCTGAAGGTGTCCAGCATTACGCTCGTATTGACATACGTGTCTGGATCTTGGTTATCTGCTGGTCCGTTAGTGTGGGCAATACGTTTAATGGATTTTACTGACCAACGTGCTTGACACGGACTTCTGAATAGATGTATGGTCGACTCCTACGCAAACAACACAGCGGGCACATAAATCGATTGCTGCCGCTGACGTTGGCCTCTATAGGAAAGAAGACACAGCCAGAGTGGTAACGTCTTTTGCAAGCTTCGCATTCAACGGTTGGATAATTGATGAGGTATGGCGTGCGACCGCGGCATATGCAGCGCGTTCCATCCAGCCAATCCTTGTCGACATCTTGACCAAAAGTAAATTTTGGCCTTCGCCTCTTCTTCACTCGAACAGCTGGAGGTTGACCAGCGAGGATGCGATGCAGACCAGCGAGGTCGAGACCATATGAGACTTCGCGACTCGGAGACACGGCAAACTGGATCTTGTACAATTTGCGCATGTAATGACGCACTTGAGGAATATATTCGGCCCGTTTGTTGCCGGGTTGTGAGGCATACGTCAAGAATTGGCCGATGACTTCGCACAAACGATCTATCCGACGAACAATGATCTCCAGCTGCTTCCAGGCTTCCGAATAATTTTTGGTTATTGGAGGTGCTTTAAGGAGGATGGTCGGCAGGAAACAGAAGTGCCAACTCCGTTCCTTGTGGATGGCACCATTCCAGTGATGATGATCACAGAAAGGGCATGAACCACCGTTAGCTGCGCAAACGCCATGAAACCTTGCGAAGCAGTGGTCACATTGAACCGCGTCGGAGTGAGTCCCAGGTGGAGGGGGGCGAACGGGGGTGGTGCAGATGCAGGTGAAGTACTCATCAACAGGGGGTTTATCATCCTCCTGTCTCGTTGACTCTTCAACATCATTCAGGATGTCCCGACCATGAGCGCATTCATGCTGCGGACAGTACCACGGCAGATCTTCTAACCATTCTTGATGGCGAGTGAGCTGATCGTCCAGCTTCTCGAAAACAGGAAGTGAGAACATAGTGAGATGCTCCCGGGCGTAGGATCTCCACTTCCGCATCATCACAAAGACATCTGTGTCCTCTCGGTGCTGGTAACGATGCTGAAGGATTGATTCACATCGGTTCTCAAGATCCAAAGCAAACTCGGCAGTTTGCTTCAGGTCTCTGATAGCAGGAATGCTGAAGTCTTTTTCAGCGCGAGTAACGAAACGCGTGACTTCCGAAATCTTGGGTTTGGGTCCCTGACCATCAGGGGATATCCAAGTTTTTGCCTGTTTCTCGAAATCCTTCGCTTTGTTGCGCGCGGACATCAGCCGGTCGTAGATTGTGGCATCGATAGGAATGGTGGAGTCTGTCTCAAAGAATTCGTCCAGCTCTTCGATGGTCTTGTGTGGCTGGTCCAATAACAGCCTCGCCCGCTCTTCCCAGTCATCCCCAGCTCGTTGACGAGACTCTAGGGTCCGGATAAACTGGTTTTCGAGAGGAACACTGCAACCGCGAGCGCGGGTTAAAAGCCCACGAATGTCTTCCAGTGTAGCTGACGCATCCTCCGCCTTCCCCTCCAGCTCCCTAATGAGTTGTTCCCGAGACACAAGCTTCTCAACTTCAAGTATTTCATCAAGATGGACATTGATAGATGATGCGCCAAGGAGCAGCCGCTCACAATCAGCTATGAAGGCGTCCCGGCTGGCCACAGAATTGGCGGAATTGAGTAACGCTGAGGCTTTGCATTGAATATCTTCTGCTTGTTCAACCAACGTACGGAGGCTTCCAATCTCCGAGGTTTCAAACCCGAGATTTTGCACTTCCATCAGGAGAGCATAGAGATCGTTGAGTCCACGGTCAGGCCTATCTCCAGCATCACGGTCATCAAACGCAGCGTTGTTCGCTTCGTGTAAAGACGGGCGGCCACGTGAACGGCGGGTGAGTTTACGACCTTGTTTGCGACTAATGAACGCATTGGCAGCCTCCAACCACTCGTTGCCACGGTTGACGCATTTACGGAGGGCGGTGAGTTCAGGGAGGTGATGAGTGATTCGCTCGCCTTCAGCAAGGAGCGCGCGAAGAGAACGTAACGACGGAAGGTCACTTTCCACAAGCACCTTGTTGAATTTTGTCCGCCATTTCCCGGGAACGGCTGCGCGCTCAACGACTTTTCCAAGAGTCTCGCGAAGGTCGGCATCAGAAAACCGTTTCCTGAGTGTCAATTCCTCTGGTGAATGGTCGCATAGTTGATCCATATGATCAACGCAGACAATCTCGCTCTTGCAATGACAGATGATCTGTGAGAGGTAGCAAAAGGCTTTGCAGATTGTGCATTGGTATTGGTCTTCAGGGCGGTCTTCTTCCTCGAGACGCTCGCAAACACCACGATCAAGAGCCAGCTGGCGAGCTGCGAGCTCTCGCTCAGTCATTTCCTTAAGACTCGACTCCAGCCTTCAAAAAATATCGTGAGTTTCACGAAATAATATTTTAATATTTTAATTTTAATGCTTACCATAACGCAGTTTTAATAGATTGAGATTGTTGCGTAATCGTTACGAGAAGCTCATCATGGGAAAAGACTGGCAGTTTCTTGTGTTCACGGTAACGTTGAACACAATCACGACCAAAAGGCAACCAGTCTGGGAGCGCAAAATTGACGGCCTCATTGAAATTGAACTGCCATGAAAGTCAGTATCAAGATGCGATCGATCGAAAACGTGCCAAACGCACTCCGTGGTTGAAGCCTGCATGGTATGCTTTCGGGAACGTGATGACAAACTCGCCTGCCCGTTGGTTGCACGCATACACGCGGACTCCGGCATCAGCGAGACGTTTCGGATTCATCAAAGTTACGAGTTGGAATAGGAGATCGGACTGCGCCTCAAAGAGGTCAGGTGCCTCACTCTTGATGGCGGCCTCGAATTTTTCTGCGTCTTCTCCTGGGATACCATACCAGGTCTTTGTTTCGCCCCAATGCACTAGGAAGAGTGGTCAGAAAAATTAACCTGCTGCAATGGGACACTGCGTACTGAAGTTGATGCTATAAGTATAATGATCCTGTCGTAGTGTAATTGAATCAGCTATCAGTGTTTATGACTGAAATGTATCAAGATGGACGCACCTCATTGTGCCAACAAAATGTCGAAAAGACCATTCCAACGTATGTCCAAGGGACAGTCATACCGGAAATATCAGACTTAATGTATCTGAGAAGGGAATCTGGAAGAATAGGCATGTTGTTCAGATTCCATGGGTCCTTCGAGGCGGGCTCCAGTGGATGGGTCTCCAGGGTGGGCATGGCACTGGACGAGGGCAAAAAAAATTGTCAACATTGATTTGAACGGTGAAAAAATCCAAAAATGCTCCTACCTGCCATGCGTAGTCGAATGTACATCAGCACCATATTCAATCTCCACGGTCTCATTCGGCGACTGCACAAGGCGCCAAAATTCATTCTCCACATCATATTCAGATATCAACGTGCTTCCGACGTAATTCACCGTAGGGTCATCAAGATCCGCGGCCGATGGAGACGGTGGAGGATGAGAGGTCCACCACCTTCTGCGGAACTCAAGATCGCGCGCCTGGAAACTCGAGAGACTATGTTCCTCGCCCTCATCAAAGCCGAAATCGCCACCAGTACCAAAAAGACAGATGTGGCAAAACCACTGCCCTTTTGGAATGGTGGCCAAGGGGGGGTCGAGACAAAAGATGTGAAATCCTGTGGTAACAAGGTCAAACGCGCACACGTTTCGAGGCTATAGAGTAAACATACCACAATCACACCCATCACACAGCAACATTTTTTCGTCCTGATTTTTCTTCTGGCAAATTTCGCAGGAAAGCTGAAAAAGAGTGAGTTCATCACAAAGAGGGGTGCGATGATACGTACTTCTAAGGTGCGCTTGTACTCGTCGTCAGGCTGAGGTGAAGCTGACACCGGAGATAACCGATTGTGAACATCAAGAGACTTCCTCGTAGCTGAGCGGTGTTCACGGTTAGATATTGACTAACCGGGTGCATTGACTGGCTTACGAGTCATTTCTACTCTTGCTCCGCGCTTCACAGCATTGCTCTCGGGTCGAGTCCCGCTACGTTCCTTATAATCACCTTCATCAGGGGGTTCTGATAATGGGCTAGATGTAGAAGTAAGTGGGCTAGATGGTGGGGAACCACGCTCGCGAGGAGATGTCAAAGGATGTGTGGCAGTCTGGATGTTCATATGAGTCTTCAGCTGCGGATCGCGCGCTGCAGTCGGAGATGTGGACAGGGTTGGTGAATTCCGAACACAGTCGCAGAAATGTTCATAAGGCAAGATCACTCGTGTATAAGAGTTCTTGATCTGCGTGGATAATCCAGGGATGCCACGGTAACCGAGGAGAGCCCCGAGGTCCCCCCATTTCTTGTTTTTAGTCACCTATGAGACTATTCAGGCACTAGCTACGCTATGATGGAGGATCACGCACTGCCTCGTAGCCACCGAGTTTCTGGACCTCTTTGCGGAGTAACCACAGGTCTAGGGGCTTGTGGTTGATGGTGGGCACAGATACACGAGGATTGCCTTGTTGTTTATGGAAACGGTATAGCTGCTCCAAAAAATTGACCTTCGCACGAGATGAAGCCTCAATAGAGTTAAGGCGTTGCAGCCGAGTCTTGAAACGAAATGTCTGATACATGATTTATTAGAGCCATCATCGTAAAGAACATCACTATGTCACGGAGAAAAAATATACAAACCTCGCTATCAGTAACACAGGGCATTTTCCAACCAACGGGAGGAATGATCTTGCAGATGCCATAATTTTTCGCCTTTTCTGAGATGGAGCGGATGTAAGTCATAGGGTCTTTGAACTCATCTGACGTCGGGTAAAAAACTGGGCAGTCTTCTAATCCAAACGGACGGGGTTTGGAGCGCATGGGCTGCGTTCGAGGACTCGACGTTTTGACTGTAGATAAGTCTAACGTGGGTGAGACAGAGATGGGAGTGCCATCTCCAGAAAAATTGTCGGTCGGTTCCTGCTGTGTTATATCATCATTATCGAGTGATGTCACATGGTTCTGCAAGGCGGCCAGAGCATGTGTCTTGGATTTACGTGGGGCGCGTTTGGTGCTACTGGATACGCTCCGCTGTGCTCCGGACTGGGAAGGAGAAAGAATTTCCTCCTGTGTGTCTATAGGGACTGCACCTTCTACAGGAATTGACAAACAAGACGTGAATGTAGCAGGCTGTTTATTCGAAAATTCGGTCGGCAAGGCGTCTGAAGAGCGTGGGGCGCTGCTTTGCGCAGGCGTTCGCGGAGAGCGACCGCGACGCGAAGGCGATCCCCGCGAAGAACTCGGAGAAGAAATGGTCTGCATAAAGCAGCAAATGAGCAGTAATAATTGTTATCGTCGAGCAGGAGGAAGAGTTATTGTGAGTGAAAGCTGCAGACTTCCGAAGGTCCTGAATTCCAATGTGTGGGAGCGGGCATTGAAATTGTGCACTGAGTTATCGTGTTGCCTTGTTGCTTCTGCGTGGGAATATGACTACATATTCGCGGAGTTTAGTGAAAAGCCTCCTTTGCGGAAATACCTTTAGCTGTTCCTCTTATTTTAATTCCACATTCCTTGCACTCTACACTCAATAGTGAACTGTCCACCTTCCATTATCATATACTAACATATTATGCATGGGGCATGTCTATTTTACACACAGGCGCCAAAGATACGCTTAGATCACTCACTGTGGAAATGTTGATCCAGATGAACTTGCCACCGATACGGAAGTCTTCCGAAGACTACCAAATCCAGCCAAGTGGCCACCTAGATGGAGCTGAGGGGGCCAAAGATCGAGAGCGGTGCGCTTTACCAAAGGAACACTTGATTAAATCCACGCATTGATGTTTCATATACCTCCTGCGATGTGGCCGTATTCAAAATCCAGCGAGCCAAACATCAGGCAGTGGAACGACATATTACTTCACCAATCTCGAGGAGATCGGATCTGCCTCCAACAATATTACTTATGCGAGGCATTCGTTACGCGCTGTTATGTACATAGCTTCTCCATGAAGCTTCAGGCTAGGCATATTACTCCAGCACACGCGCCACCCATGTGCCATTCTATCACGATTAATATCGAGGTCCATCCGTATGTCAAGTCTTGCCTGTACCACGTTCGAACTTGCATGCTCCGGCTGGCAGCTATAGCATCGTGCCTTTCACTGTTGGTCGGCTTTCGGCACAGAATTCAAATCAAAAAACACTTCCACGCCCCCACCGCGGCCTGTGTGGCAGTTGAGCCGAGACAGCAGCTGTGGACCAATCGGTGTCCTTTGTGTTATTTTTAGCACTCAAAGAGAGACAAAGAAACTCTAAACAGTCGTGATTATTTCTGGGAAATCAAGAAATATGTGGTGCTATCCTAAACGTGGACGGTTCATGCGAATTCTTGAATTCAAAATCTCAATTTTTAGAGATAATCAAGCATCACTCTCGCTAAGTAGTTTTCACGGCCCGTACGTCCTTTCTGATAAAGACGATGCAGTTACCGATATTTTTTCTACCTGGTTCTCGAGCTCACTTGTGATTTCCTGATTGTGCTTCAAATAGTGGCGAGACACCCCGCGTTTCCTTTGGATAAGGTTCGTATATTCTTCCAAGGGACAAATACTTTCTTTTATCATTCTCAACGATATCAGGATTATTTTGCATCCTTCGGAATACTGCCTAGTATGACCGTATCTCTGATCAAGATACGTATGATATTAATAGCTAACCACACTAGTGCAAGCCTCTTCTAGTTGCAAGAATCAAACTGCGCCCAATGATCATCTGCATCAAAGCTCTCGAATGGGCTACCCACGATATTTCCCGTGCTGTGTCCCATGCTCGCAGCATATTTATCTGAAACAAGCTTCCTCGACAGCGAAGCTAGTAAATGTCGAGGTGCTCTCCGGGCGTGTTTGAGGAACGTAATATCGTGGGCCCGCCAACGGTGGTATTTTTGAAAGTACCTCACTCTCGCTGGCAAGGTCACATCCTACTGCGTGGCCGTCTGCTTGGGTCTTCTTAACACCTCCGAACACACGCGAAGTTCTGCATGTCAACTGCGCCTTCCATATTTCCGCACGTTTGTTTCGCACATGAAGAAATTTCCCCCTAAACCTTCAAAGTCGCTAGTGAATGGTCTGATGTATGAAGCTCATTGTTCCTCGACACAAATACAGCGATGTCGAGGTAATGGCATCGGGTAGACACGTGCGACTATATGGATTGATTGGGACCTGGAGATTGCGCGAAATTAACATCAGTTGGCAGCCTTGGCTACATACGGCTATGCATTCATAGTGTGCCTGCCTTACGATACTGAAGTTTGCAAGTCTCACGTCGACTGAAATGGTACACATTCAAATGAACAATAAGACTTCGATAGCTGTCAAACTTTGATATTGAATGGGAGATCGGTGACGTGGAGCGGCTATTAATTGTAGGCAAGAGCTGACTGGCACTGTATTAAATGTCCTGACCTGCGAAACCTAAGCCTGTCTGAACACATGACA
Source organism: Suillus variegatus (assembly GCA_016647645.1). NCBI lineage: Eukaryota > Fungi > Basidiomycota > Agaricomycetes > Boletales > Suillaceae > Suillus > Suillus variegatus. Next base: position 21,691 of record JABBWF010000175.1, read on the forward strand.
GGTTCAATAATCAACCTCGTAACATCACCCTGGACACGTAGCAGCCTGTACGCCGGTATCTATATATTCCATATCATATAAATAGTACACCAGATCACAGATTGGAAATTACATAACTGAGCTATATCAGCTGTGTCACGCTGTGTTCGGGTCTCTTGCCTTGCAAATGGAAGCCCGGAGCCACTCAAGAAATCGTGTTGAAATATGGAAATCCCTCGCCGCGTATATGAGCCACAGCGTGAACAGCGCCACAAGGCCGCATGCGCTTCCAGTGGTCGCAAGCGTCAAGGTGGGCGTAGAGGTGAAGACTTGATAAGAGAACGCGAGCATGAAATACAGCATGCTGCAGAAGAACACGACTTTCGTGAGCTAAGGAGGATGCACAACAGTAGGACACTCACCCCCACAACAACATAGCATACGGAAGACCATGCACAGTCGCTACAGCTTTGGTGCCAAACGCGGACCCTGTCATTTTCGTGAGGAAATCGACCTGCAACCCTTTGTTATAGTGATATGCGACAATCGAAGCACCATTCTTTGCTCACCGCTGTGTCAGCAGATTCCTGCCCATATAACCGATTCTGTCGGGTGAGAAACAGGGACACAACCAACGATCCAACAATACAAAAAATGGAAAGATATGTGCTAATAATTGGGACCGAACCTGAATTCTGGGAACTGACGGAAGGCACAGCCAGAAAGCTGACGTCCACAGCTATCATAACAGTTGACTGACATAATTAAGTAAAAAAGGACCCGAACAGCGAGAATTGTGGCACGCACATATATTGTGATGCTTGACCATTCAGTGCTGAGCTTGCTGTTAAAGTTCTTCCAGCGCGGAGAGTTGATACTACGGTCGACCCATACTCGTCGGAGTTCTTCCATGTGTGACTGCGGGGCCCCGAACATTGCAACGTTGAAGGTCCATGAAAGAACTAAGATTAGCTTGTTCCTCTTCTTCTTTTTGTAAACGGTCTGATCCGCATCCAAACGGGCAGCAGGGAGCCCGCAGAAGTTGAAGAATTTGGCTCGGACTGGTATGAAGCTTAGAAAGGATGTATTGTAGAATGTGCAACTTACCGAAATATCGCATAAACCTGGCTGCTAGACAGTCACCACCTGGAGTAATGTGGAAATGATGATGCTTACCAATGACACAGATAGAATAGGTGTCGCCGATATTCTCTGGTTTGGAGAATCAGCAATGCCACTGAAGAAACCTTTCACTTGCCTCCAAGCTGGCCGATCAAGTCCAGAATTTTCGATAATTCATCACCGTCGAAGGGCGAGAGCGACACATCTGTTGTAACGGTCTCTGCAAAGTCCTTTCAGAGACTTGTGTATGCAGTCAAAGAGGGAATCTCACCAGCGCTAGCATGCACAACGACTTCTTTAAGTTCCTTCAGCAACCGAGCGCATGGTAGATTTGCGTTGGGATACATCTCGCAGTGTTGCCTAGGGAACACCTGATTAATCTTGTATTAATCTTGTATTTTCTATTTCGTCACTTCGTGAGAGGATTTTACAAACGGAAACAGAACACATACAATGAAAGACTCGCCAGTACTGATGTTCAACAGCATACTCTGGAAATGCAAACTATTAAAACACGACGATTATCCACTATTGAGGGCGCACTGATATGGCTCAGCTTTTCGACACCCTGAACTCCACAAAAAAGTTTCACTGTAGGTAGCTCATGGAGCCAGAAAAGCAGATGCTTGTCGTGATCAATAAAATAGTATCTGCAAATTCTAACTTTAGACTTCTGGTTCCATGCCAATTGCACCACAAGCTCGATCTTGTCGCAACATAGCTGCAACTCAGAAGGCGTAAGAGCGAGTACTTCATCCACACACGAGTCCATTTTGCACCGGCGATCTTCGTTCTGCAAGTTTGAGTCCGTATAGATACCCTGTTACTAGCAGTAAGAGTCTTCTTATATTTCGGTTATAGATGACGTACCCGCGTGGGGTTATGAAAATAGAGTGCTCCTTCTGGGTGTATACAGGCATGCCAGTCTCCACAGTCTTGTTGACGCGGACTGTATCCCATTTGTGCTTATTTCGCTCAAGAAGAAGGTAGCACTCACTCTAAAAAGTCTGTCGTTTTAGGAGGAATAAACTTGTATTTGTTGTTTTCGGGGTTTCTGTGATCACATTAGTACTGGATTGCAGTCGGCACACAAGAACTCACATTGACGGAGTTTTATCGTACCGCATCACATCGGAGGGCACGAATGGCTCGAAAGTAGTGGAACTCTGGCTCTGAGGGATAACGGGAACTGCAGGAGATAACTGCAGGACACAACTAGAGGATGACGGAGGGGCCTGGACCGGCAACAGTGAGCGGGATGAACAGGAAGCGGGCCCTGGTGATGGTGAGACTTGCGGCTGAGGGTTGCTCAGAGGAAGAATCATTGTAGGCTGGCTTGAGCCAGCAACTCGCTCTGGGTGTCCATCTGTGTGAATGCGCTGGAACCGGCGCCTGGATGCGATGCTACGTGAATCGTAGTATAACCGCAGAAGGGTGCGCCACAGATGATGTACAAGTCGCAGCGGGAAGGCAATATATCTGAATAACACCTTCATAAGCACTCTGAAGCGATGTATGAGCCTCCGAACGGAGTCGCTGTTATGATTGCGCAACATGGTGTTAACTGACAAGTTCAGCACACGAGGCATGACTTAAGGAATGGTTATGTCTATCGGATATATCGCTTCCCACGCATAACCTTATTCTTAGCTTCAACCACAGTGACCTTTACGGTAACAACCCGAGGCATCTACTTAGTAACTCTATTTCGGCTTAATCACAGATTCAAGTTTTCGATTAGCTTCATAAAATGGACATTCAATGAGTCGACTGCAGGCCTCATGGAAAGAGTCGTAAGACTGGGTATAATAAGTCGGGTAGGGCTGCCTTGCTGATACACATGCACATCATATCAGAAATTGACTGAGCCGAGCTGACCGTGACTGTATCCGACATTTTGCTCTGTAAGCCCAAATCACGATAACATGTTTACTATATCGAAGCATGAAATACCTCGCTGCACATAGTATAAACTAGCACCAGAACACCGGCTCGAGCGTTCCCAGTGGTTGTAAGTGTAATAGTAGCCGTGGATGTGAAGACCTGGCAAAAGAATAAAAGTATGAAATACACCATGCTGCAGGAGAAACCAGGCTTCAATGAGCAAAGAAGGACCCTCGATGTACAGTCCTCACATGAAATAGCCGGTTTGGGTATAAGTCTGCGCAGATTCCCGGTCTGTGTCTAGGTCATGCTGCGTACCGCATGTTCTGCGGCGTTACCTGCAAAATTGTAGTCCTGGATCACCGATGTCATGATCTGATGCACTGTTCATTAATGCATTTGTTGCCACCGTTGTGTCGGCAGATCCCTGCTCACAAAGCCGACCCTACCTGTTCAAATAAGTATAACGAGGACGCCACCAGATCCGACAATGCAATATATCACCGGGACTCGATGTGACTCCTACCATATTGACGGAAGGTACCGCTAGAAACGGCATGTAGCATTACATTTTTCTGACACCGGATTGAGCAAACGTAAGAGCCCAACAGCGAGAATGATGTCATACACATGCCCATCACGATGTCAACCATTGAAACTTCTTCCAGCACCGAGGGTCGATGTCACGGTCGACCCAGCCTCGTCGGAGTTCGCTCGTGTGTTACTGCGGGGCCCAAAGCAATGCGGCTTTGAAGGTCCATAAAAGAGCCGATATCAACTTGTGCCTGTGTTCTTTGACGTAAACAGACCATCTTTTAAAAGTTGAAGTATTATATTACGCTGGTTGTAAGCTCGGGGACGATGTATTGCGGAATAGTAATTTTCTGAAATACTACATAAGCCTGGCTGGAAAACGATCAACCCCTGCAAGGAAACGAGACAGAATGGGAGTACTCACAGATGAAAAAACGAAGTGGGCGCCGCACCATCTAGTTTCGAAAATGGCTGATATTTCTGCCATTAATGAAGAAAGCTTCTGCTTGCCTTCAAATCCGCCAACCAAGTCGAGAATTCAACATCGAAAGGCGAGTGCCGCTGTTTATCGTAATCTCGCATTGCTGTCTGGAACTAGATGCATATTGCGTCGATATTGCCCATTCTGTGCCATAAATTCGTCAGAAGAATCTCATAATGAAAACTGAAAAAGAATACACACAATGATGACTTGCCAGTATTGATGCTCGACAGCATATTCTGTAAATATAAATCATCAAGACTCCATACGACACAATCAGAGGACGACGGAGGGGTGGGTCGGCAATAAAGAGATGCATGAGCAAAACGAAGATTATGACAAGGCGGGACCTGCAGTTGATGGTTACTCAGCGGAAGAAGTATGACGGGGCTGGTTTGGGCCAACAAATCGCTCTGCGTGTCCTGTGTAAATGCGTCGGAACTGCGATATTAGTACGTGGACATGATCACAGAAGGGCGTGAAACAGATTATGACCGAGTGGTAGCGGAAAGGCAAGATATCTAGACAATGCTGTCAGAAACACTCTCAAGCTTATCATGAGCTTCTCAAACATTATGGTTGCGTGACAATATGTTGTAAGCAGAGAAGTTGAAGACTCGTAGAGAAACTCACAGAACACAACTGTTAGGGGCAGTTATATGCGATAATACATGAAAACGCTCATCGACTGTAATATCCCTCAATTAGTAAGAACAGGTACGTTTTTGTAAGGGACTCTGTCAAAGAGTATGTGGAAATTGTTTTTATAACCTGATGCATAATGTATGGCTGCAGCATGGCTCTAGCGTTTGTCCGGGACAGTCCAATCATAGTCGAGCACTGAGCTCACCGCGAGAAGACACGCACAACACGACTGCTACTTAGTAACTGCTCATTGGCCGTCTACAGATTAAACTGGGTTAGGTTGGGTTAGTTGATGAACTCCGGCAACTGAAATGTATACGGCATGAAGGTAAAAAGCAAGCGGATTTAATTAGGGGGGGGGGGGGTTGCAGCGGTAACGTTAAAGTCAAAGCTGTGCGAACCCGCCCCAAAGGTCAATCAACAAGGATCCAAAAAAAAGCTGTGCGAAGAGCTGAATTACCAAGGGTTACCACTGACCAGGTGGCATACTGGAGTCGATCAGTGAATCAGCGAGCCTATTCCCCGAGTTGCGAGCCCTTAGGTGACATCAAAACTTTCTGAACTTTCTGCGCTGGGACTGATGATCGGCAGGTAAAGTGGGCCAGCTGCCAGTAGTTGGGTATCCTTGGAAATTACCATCAACATCAGGCCACAGGATACGAGAAAGCCTCACCGACGGTCCTTCAAACAAAACGTTGTTCGCATCTGCTAAACCTCGCTGGCAGAGAAACGGGACACGACTTCCACATTACGACCGCCCACTATGCCAGCAGCAAAATCGACTCTAACACCCGTCTTGACCTTGGAGAATCCTATGGGAGTTGTTTATTGTATATCCTACTTTCCGAACGGGAAGCGGATAGTCAGCGGGTCAAGTGACAAGACCACTCGTGAATGGGACCTAGAAACGGGCAAGGAAATCGAGGAGGCGCGAAACGTTTGTGAGCAGAGAGTACATGCCATTGGGGTATCAAGGGATGGTCGATGGGTTGTCTCTGCAGGTTGTGATCACACCGGGGAGCTCAAAGTCCGTGAGGTTGCGACCGGGACCGTGAGAACATTTCGAAGGCAGAGTCACATCAGCTGCGTCGATATCTCCGGGGACAGCGCTCTGCTGGTGAGCGGGTCATGGGATGGTACAGTGCGAATACGGAGCTTGGAAACAGGCAAACGTGCAGCTGGTCCAATCAAAAGTGCCGACAGTGTGGGGGCAGTTCGATTCTCGCAAAACTCGAAGAAGCTCGCAGTCAAATCAACGTCGGGGAAATACCTTGAAGTGTGGGATATCCAATCACAAAAATTGGATGCTTGCACAGGGAAAATAGGGGGCTCGATTTACGTTCCAGATGTGCCAGTGTTTTGGACTACCAGAGACACCATCGTAACCACATTCAGCTTTGCACCCACCCGAAAGAATAAGCGCAGCGTCATGATGTGCATGATCTATGAATTTGACGCGTCTACGCTGAAGATTATCGGAGCCCCCTTAAGAGGGCACACTAGTAGACCCATCACCGGTCTAGCACTTTCACTTGATTGCGCTCTCCTCGTCGGTGCTACCTCTAACGACACCATCAAACTCTGGGACTTGGAGTCCCACCAGCTCCTCGCCTCATTCAAGATTTTGTCTGTCCACAGGATTTTCCTCTCACCCGACTCGCGCCAACTAGTTTACACTGCCCACGACAACAACATTTATTTATGCAATATTCCCCCTGAGATCCTCACTAGCATTCAACCTGCACCACAAGTTAGAGTGCGTAGCCAACCTCGAATATCGTCCGTATACTAACATTGTCTTGCAGGCTAGTGAGGCTCCTAGAAACCTACCTCTCGCTGAGGTACTCTTCCCTTTCTCTTGCTCATTTACTCCACACCATTAATCCCATTTTTGCAGTTGGGCGCTCTCTCTATCACCACGAATCAATTCAGTAATGAGGCCCCACCAAATGTGCAACAGAGCCTCCCTTACCCCCGTCGTGATGCAGGGTCCGAATCCTGGAGTGACAGACAAGTCGGAACCTCTCGCATACAGCCTACCGAGATCCAACCGCTTACTGACATGTGGCAGCAGCCTGCTGACATGCGATCGTTAACTGATAAGACGTTGGGGAAACCTCACGAACTAGGATTCCAGCCACTGCGCCAGGACACACTGCGTTATGACGCAGGACCCACGGCAGATCTCCCAAGTACAACGATATCGCCTGCCATAGTTCTTCCCCATATATCACAGACACTCTCTTCTACAGTAGGTTCACGGCTACCCCAGTTACCCCATGACCTCGACGAGCTCCTTCCCTCCTCTTCCCATACGCATACAGTCTCCTCTGTTCGTCATGATGAGCTTCACGATCTGCCCCTTGAAGTGATGCTTCAAGACCTCACGGGATATATCACAAAGGACGAAGAATACCCTGTTGCTCGTGGCGGGTTTGGGGAGATCTGGAAATGCACCTTCAATATCGATCGTAGACCAACCAAAGTTTGTTTCCCGTTTTTGGTCTCTCCATCTGTCTAAAATTCATAATTTGCTACATAGGTCGCAGTGAAAGCATTGCAAGTGTATGTCGCCGATCAACTTGGTGCAGCAAAGACAAAAAAGATCAAGGTAAATTTCTTGATGAATGACTCCATCTTTCCTTACGGGTTGCCACTTCGTAGAGGATAATACGTGAACTCAGAATATGCGCCAACCTCAAGCATCCAAATATTCTACGTGTTTATGGTTATACGTATGGCTTCGGCCCATTTGTAGCGATAGTCAGCCCTTGGGCAGGAAATGGTAACCTGACAGATTATTTGGAGCTCGAGGGTGTGGCTCTTACTCTCGTTAGAAGATTCCAGATCGTAAGGACCCTGTTGTATTTTATGCAGACTACGAACTAATGGAAATCTCAGCTCAAGGATATTATAGCTGGTCTGCAATATCGTACGTGCTGACCATTCTCGGTGCTGGACCTTTAATAGTGATATTCCTCACAGTTCATACAAACAGTGTCATCCATGGTGACTTCACTGGGGTAAGTTCGACCCTTCTCGTTGATTTCAATTTGATTCAGACATGAGTTCTAGCCCAACGTGCTGATCCTTGATGATGGCACTGCATGTTGGACCCGGCTCTACCCTGCGCTCACGAGAGGAAGAGGAACCTGAGGCTGCTATGCCTGAATGGAATGGTCTACAACGTGTCGTGCTACATGTCTATGTGTGGCTGGGACCCTTGGGACCCTCGAGACCCCTGGCACCCCTCTGCCTGCTCCTCCTGTCCGCTACTCCCGTCCCACCGGCAACCCCCGTTGCAATGTGTTGCCGACTTCGGTCTTTCCTTGATGTATTCCGAGGTCATAAGCGCCTCTCAGGCTTCCTGGACGTCCACGCTCAAAGGAAACATGCGCTGGATGGCCCCTGAGCTGCTTGTAGAGCGGGAGGATGGATCTCAAGTCCGGCCAAGCGAGCAGAGCGACATGTATTCATTCGGCGGGATCATGCTGCAGGTACGCCTGGGTTATTTTTTGGCCTCATTTATATCACGAGCTCCACTCGTAGGTCTTGACCAACAAAGCACCCTATTATCACCTCACGAATGATGCCGCCATCGTACTTTGCATAGCCAAGTCACAAACGCCTTCTCGATCTCGTTATCCTGAGCTCCCTGAAAACTACTGGCAGTTGATCGAGAAATGTTGGTCTACTGATCCTCAGGACCGCCCATCGACGGAGGGAGCTGATGTGATGATCAGGAATGAATTTTACTCGCTGTTGAGATTTCATTGATTCTTGAACCGTTTTCTGTATAACAACTTATTTACGGTATAACTATACGGACAGCATGAGGGGATGGTATACTGAACGTAGCTACTACAGACTTGTCTTGGGTGTAATATCATAATATACTGGACGTACTAGTACCGCATGCACTAGTACTGGCATCGTCGCGGCAGACTTCATGTGCGATATTGGTTGATATGTCGATAACCTGAAGACTGAAGACTGACGGAAGGCACAGATAGGAAACTGATATTCACGGCTGAAATTACAGTTGATTGACATGATTGAGCCGGACAGCAAGAACCATGCCATGCAAATACGTCACGACGCTCGACCAATCGCCCATGAGCTTGCTATAAAAGTTCTTCCACCGCGAAAGACTAATACAGTAGTCGACCCACACTTGTTGGAGGGCTGTCATGTTTCATCCCGCATGTGCGAGTCGGTGTAAGTACCCTGTTGCCTACAATAGCGACTGAGGGCGCATTGCAATAAATGACATACGTGCACGGGGTTATGAAGGTATAGCGCTCCTTCAGGGTGTATAGAAACACACCGGTTGCCACTGTCTTTCTGTGGAGTGGCCCCATCATGGAGCATTGTTCGATTCAATGAAGTGTGCAAATGTAGATGCAATATGAGGTCTGACAACATAAGTAGCCGTAGTGCGCTGTTGGGATATCTGATATAGAAGCTGCCATATATCCGAATCATCGATGATCAGAATCTAACTCAATCGAGTCAGTTTCAAGGCCGTGGCCGATGGAATTTCCGACATTTGTCTTTGAAACCCTCAAGCCACGCCTGGAACAATGGTAAGATATGGAAATCCCTCGCCGCGCTTACGAGCCACAGCGTAAAAAGCGCCACAACGCCGCATGCACTCCCAGTAGTTGCAAGAGTGACGATGGGCGTGGACGTGAAGACCTGGTAAGAGAACGCAATTACGAAATACACCATGCTGCAGAGGACTTCCCTTAGTAACGAAAGTCCAACAAGAATAAAAATACTCACCCCCACAGCAGCATGGCATACGGAAGTCCGTGCACCATCGCCAGAGATTTAGTGCCAAATACAGATCCTGTCACCCGCGTGAGGAATATAACCTGCGATGGTTTGATATTCGATCACAAGTGCACCGTTCTTTGCTCACCGCTGTATCGGCAAACTCCTGCCCATGCAACTGATTCTGTCTAGTGAGAAACAAGGACACTACCAGGGATCCGACGATGCAAAACAAGGAAATGTACGAGGTGATAACCGTAACCGAACTCGTATCCTGGGAATTGACGGAAGGTACAGCTAGGAAACTGACGTCCACTGCTACCATTACAGTTGACTGATATGACTCAGCGAAAATAAATGTCAACTAATGGGAATCGCAGTACGCACATACATCGTGATGCCCGACCATTCGCTGCTCAGCTTGGTGTTAAAGTTCTTCCAGCGCGGAGAGTTGATGGAGCGGTCGACCCACACTCGTCGGAGTTCCTCCATGTGTGACCGCGGAGCATCGAACAGTGCAACGTTGATGGCCCACGAAAGGGCCACCATAAACTTTGACTTCTTCTCCTTGACAAAAAGAGACTGGTCCGCGTCTAAACGGGCTTCACGGAGTCCGCAAAAATTGAAAAATTGAGCTCGAGCTGGTCGGGAGGTTTAAAGTCACATATTATGCACCGCAGCGGCAGAACTTACTGAAATAGCGCATAAACCTGGCTGAAAAACAATCATCCCCCTGAAGGGAAAAATGGTTGAAAGATGATACTCGCCTATGACACATGTATAATGGGCGCCCTGGACGTTGTCTAGTGTCAAGAATCAGTGATGGTTCAGCCGCCATAAATAAAACTTTCGCTTGCCTTCGAATCGATCAATCAAATCCAGAATTTTCGATAATTCATCGCCGTCGAAGGGCGACAGCGACAAGTCCGTCGTGATAATCTCTATAGACTCCGTTCAGCGACACATTATGAGGGTACACTGAGAAGGAAATATCACCAGCGCTAGCATGCACAACGACTTCCTTGAGTTCCTTGAGCAACTGGGCACCTGGCGGTCTGTCACTGGGATACATCTCGCAGTGTTGCCTGAAATCATATCAATCTTGTTTGTACTAATCCTGCACATTCTGTTCCATCGCTTTATCAGAAGAATTTAACGACCAGACAATGAACACACACAATGACAGACTTGCCAGTACTGATGCTGGATAGCATACTCTGAAGATGTTAAGCATAAAGAGCACGATGATATTTACCCCTGCAAGAGGACGTACTGATATGGCTCCACTTCTCAACGCCCAGAACTCCATCGAAAATCCATTTCGTAGATATCTCATCGAGCCAGAAAAGTAGACGGTTGGGATGATCGACGAGATAATACCTGTATACCTTATCATTGTTACGTTTCCTTGCCAACTCCACCACGAGCTCTATACCACCGCTGCACAGCTGCAATCCACACTGGTGAGTGAGCTGAGCGAGTAACTTCTCGATACACAAGGTCATGCTAGATTGGCGTTCTCCGTCCCGCATGTCCGAATCGGTGTAAATACCCTGTTGCCTGCAATAAGTGACAGAGGGTGAGTCGTTATAAATGACATACGCGATCGGTGTCATGAAAGTATAGCGCTCCTTCAGGGTGTACACAGGCACGCCAGGTACCACTGTCTTCTTGACTACACTCCATCATCAAGCACTGCTCGATCCAATGGAATGACCGGACTTACTCTGAATAGTCTCTCTTTCCAGCGGGGATATTCACAAGTTTGACCTCCCGCTTGCTGCAGCCCTATTCAGTCCATGGATTTATTCGAAATGCGAGAAGCTCACATTTGAGGGGTTTTGTTGTACCGCATCACCTGAGAGGGCGTGAACGGCCTGAACACCGAGTGGACTGAAGGTGCAGGATGCAACTGCTGGCCCAGATTAGTTGATGTCGGAAGAGCCTGAGTGTGGACTGGCAATAGTGAGACGAATGAATTGGCCGCGGACCCTGATGATGGTGGTGGCACTTGTAGCTGCACGGTTTTACTCGGAAGGAGGGAGGGCTGGAATGAGCCAGTAACACGCTCCACACGTCCGTCTCTTTGAACGGGTAGGAACTGACACCTACGAGAATATAGTTGCAGAAGGGCATGAAACAGACGATGTACGAGTCGTAACGGGAAAGCAACATATCGAGCCAATGCTTTTAGAAACACTCTCAATCGGTTTGTGAGCCTGCCAACTTCATGCCTGCGTGACATAGTGTTGGTACTGGACGAAGGATGTACAAGCTCAGGACATGAGGGAACAGGTCCAGATTATTCAAACAGTAGCTGGGCACTCCCGCTGTGCTTGCAAGAAATTAAGATTGAACTAGACTGATAAGTCACAGTACTATGTAAGAGTGTCATAGCGCTCCGTCATCATCCGAAACATGGAGCCCAGTAAGATGATTATCACACGACACTGAGTTTCAGAATATCTTTGTTTGCCCCTAAAGGCTAGGTGACATGGCAAGGCCACAAGTATGACTACGGATAATAAGGAAACATACGAAAATGAGACGATGCGGGAGGTGAGGAAATGCAAATGAAGTGTCAAGGACCCGAACTATCAGACGTCGCACGGAGGCGAGATAGCAGCGGGTAACCAGATATGAAGATCAAAAGGGAAAGGCAAACCTCTAGTCGTCGCCCGCAGCCTCAGCCTCGTCTTTCGTATCTGGTTTCTCTGTAAGCCAGCTAAGAAACATAAATTAGATTGGTGGGAATACGACGTACCCGAATCCTGCATGTCCGAAGTCCAGAGGGTGAGGTTGTCCCGTAATAGTTGCATGATGAGGGTCGAATCCTTGTAGCTCTCTTCCGAGAGCGTGTCAAGTTCAGCAATCGCGTCATCAAAGGCCTGCTTAGCAAGGTGGCAGGCACGGTCAGGGCTGTTCAAGATCTCGTAGTAGAAGACTGAAAAGTTGAGTGCGAGACCAAGGCGAATGGGATGCGTGGGCGGTAGCTCCGTGACAGCAACTTCCGATGCATCCTTGTAGGCACCCAGGGACTTGTCTGCGCTGTCCTTGCGCTTGTCGCCAGTGGCAAACTCTGCGAGGTATCGGTGATAATCACCCATCCTGTGGGAGGATGACGTCAGTGAATGGTTACGCGTGACACTTAAAGAACGTACATCTTGTGGTAGAACACCTTCGACTCGCCAGAAGCAGCGGAAGGAATTAGGTGCTTGTCAAGGACGTCGAGGATGTCCTCGCAGATTTTGGCGAGCTCGCCTTCAATCTTCTCCCTGTAACCCTTAATCATAGCTACTTGAGCCTCGTTACCCTTGGACTCCTCCTTTTGTTCGATCGAAGAGACAATGCGCCACGATGCACGACGTGCACCGATAACGTTCTTGTATGCTACGGACAGAAGGTTGCGCTCTTCGACGGTCAACTCCTGGTCCGACGATGCCACTCGCTTCATGTTCTCAACCATTTCTAAATGATTGTGAGTGACTTTTACAAGCCAGGCATGTTGGTTGAAGTACCTTCATAACGCTCAGCCTGCTCAGCGAGCTTGGCGAGGTAGACAGAGTCCTCACGCGTTTCAGGCATCTAAGGAACAGTTAGCAACGTGATTCGACGCGTTTAGGACGCGTCAAATACTCACTGTTGTATGGATTGAGGATGAGTATAGAAAGCTAGAGAAAAAGTAAGACTATGAGCAAGGCAAGTTTGTCGCTGAGGGAGACGACGACGACGAGGACGTACGAGGAGTTGAGGATGGTGGTTGTTTAGAAAAGAGGAGTGTTGTGGAAATATTAAATTGTGAGCTGGGCAGAGGGTTCGGGTATAGGGCAGGGTCTAGGGTATAACCAACTTTGGAAGATATTCTCACGCCACGATCACCTAGATCTGTGTCTTTGATTGTTGCTATTGTCAATTCTAGAACCTCGTTTGTGTCATATCTCTTGTCGTTGTCTGCCTCGTTGTTCGGCCACCTTTTGATGTTGTGCTCCTGCATTTTTATTGTAGGTGCGGCGGCCTGGTAACTCCATAGTAAGTACTTGGATTAAGGCAAGTTTACTCATTTTTGTGTTCTTATCAACTAAGCGCTCAACACAGCCACGAACACCGCCAGTCACCAATTATAGAATTCGCTGCTCTCCAGACGTGCTATCATTGCCGTCATGAAGCTCCATCATGAACGTTACTGCGACCCAGGCGGTGATGACACTGACAGGCTATACTCCCACTACAACGTTTTTATCCTTTCACACGACCGATCTTATCGCCGTGGTATGTATGTAGGTTCTATGCACCGGAGACGTCCTCTGGTCATGCCACTATCAATTTACCCGCGCGTAATCTATCCCACACAGGACCAATGGATTTCTCCGCGCTTAACGGATTCGAGCGAATGCAGCGGCCCGCGCTCGTAGGAACGACTGTCTTCTATATGGTCTGACTTCGGGAGACTAACCGCGGTTATACACGACGAAGTCTTATACGGAAGCAATCCCCTCATCAGGTTAATGCGCGAACATGCTCTACGTCAAGTTTCTACACTACTTGCAGTGTCATTCTTAGACCCCGCCTCCTTCTCCTGCTGGCGTAAATTTAATTCTACTTATTTCTGGATCCGTGACTTATCATCCAGTACTTGTTTAGTCGCCGGAGCGGATGGCGAAATATATTTATGTAACCCTTCCTGTATTTGTTGTCCCCTCTTGACAGCAAGGCGGTCTTGAAAGCGGCGTCGAACGGTTTTCAGCGCATCGGTCGATCATTGTGTGCCGAAGGCAGAGTGTTTTGATAACGAGAAATTTGCAAGCATAAAGGCAAAGCACTGATCGATGACAGACATAGCCCATAGGAATTTAGCCTCCATTGAGCGGACCATATGGAACGATCGTTCCTTCTTCATTACGCGTTTCACGACGATCGCGGGCCCGGCATGTTTTCACGATAATATCAGCCTAGTATCTCCACCTCAAGTCATATTAATTCCCCCCATCCAGACCATTACAAGGAGGACAATTGGCTGCACAGGGTTTCACTAGGCTTCAGCATGCCCGTTCTAGTAATGCTTCCCTTTGCCCTAGGCAGTTTGTTTTGGAAACCTGAATTCAAGAGTACACATGAGTCGTTGACAGGGCGGAATAAATATACATATACATCTCGTCTGCATATACATAATTCAGCATTAATGATGCACTGTCGGGTATCCCATCATGTTGTACTCGGAATGGGGATATTAACCTCGACCAAGCCCATCCCAAGTTCCTGCTACCGGTGAGATTCATGTCAAGGGGAGAGGTAGTTTCAAGCTTTATTAAATTGGCTGATCTGTGTGCCCAGGTATCTGTCGAGTACGAACATTTGCGGAATAAGGTAAAGCCGGCCGACTTGAGTCACTTGACCTCGATCCGAGGCACTTGAGACATCCTGAGCGAGTAGTTGACAGTTCCAAGAGCGCGACCGCTCAAACACCTAAGAGGAAAAAATATATTGAACTCAATTTGGATGGTCAGACACAGCGGACACTCGAGTATGACACCCATAGCATACGGAAGCAACCGGCGGACGATGAGAGGGAGTGATACAATCATAAATACTAATAGAGGCTAATCAGATATCTCTAGTAGCTCTTTATCCAACCGCACATCTCGATGACCCATGAAACTCTGTGACGATCTAGCAATAACATGCGAACTGTGATGTTTTGCACCCTCGCCCGTCCAGTTGAGATCAGAAGGGTTACCCAACTGCATGATAGCCCAGCCTGCAGAATGCGCAGTCCCTACAGAACCTCCAAGTCAACACCAAAAATACCCAGCAGCAAATATTTTCAACCTTGTTGTTTTGCGTCTGGTTGTCCACGTCATGCGCATCGCTCGGACCTGGATAAAGCTTGTGTAGGTAGTGCCGGTTAAGAGGAATGCCGGTGGCTCTCGATGATCAGAATTTCCAATATGTGCAGGGCTATTCTCATTTCATCATCTGTCAAGGGTATCCAAGCTTGTCGATCTTGAAGCTGATCTTGGCAGGTGCAAGGGGGTCTTGTGACGCACAGTCCCTGTCATCCATTTGCCATCCATTATATCCTCGACGAACCAGATGGATGATGCAAATGGGCCGAGTTGGGGTACCACCGAAACATGGAACGCCTCGGCTCGTCGAGCTCAACATTGATCTGTTTGTCAATGCGGCAGGTATCTGACCACGCAAATTCTACTGGCGTTCTCGCAGAAAACGCAAACTTTTGGAGCTTTGCGAATCCCAGAGCTGACTTGAGCCTTTTTTATTCTTCAAGAGTCACGTCCCCTTTTTTGAATCACCGGTGAGACAAGGTGGTGTATCAGACGACGCCCGAGTGCCTACACCATTAAAATTGGATGAAAGTCAGCCTAAAGAGCTTCCTCACGTCATCGAGCTCAACCAAAGCCACGTTTGATAGGCGTATGAGAAAGATTGGGGTGTCGTTCATCACATATTCATCAAAATTGAGTAGGTCGTCTGTCGTACGACGCATGATAGGTCACTATCAGCTGCAAACCGAACTGAATGTCTCGAAAAAAATGATGCGACACTCAACTCAACTCACCAGCTGGAGATCACGAGATGTTCCAACGCATCAGAAGGCTTCACACAAAAGCTCCCCGCGCTCAAACTCAATCAACTACAAATAATCAGGTGAGACTTTAGCGTCTAGGTTACGGCAACATCCTCACTTACCTCAAGTGAGTAGTAATTTCAAGGCAGTACACTTTTCATCAGTATCAGTTCCTCAAATGAAACAACATCTTCGAAACATCACCTCAAGCTCCATGGGGAGAAATGAAGAAATGTATTCCGTATGCTGTGAAGATGCTGCATAGCCTCATGAAGAACAGTGTTAGCACCGCATATTTTTGTGCTCATCAGAAGAGGTATGGTCTCATGTCCGAGCAGACCCCGTGCAGCCCAGGCCTGATGTACGAGAGCACTCCCGTGACCACTGATCCATCATTAATTAAGACATGTGGGCAATTGAACATCCTCGACGGAATAGCCTGACACTCGAGCAGGTGATATGTTCGGTGCCAGAGCGGAGGAGATCTGATCATCGTTTTGGGTTAAGCCCGCCACTTCAAAGTTCAGTACTCAGTGCCCGGTCCCGACGTGTTAGAAGTTGCAACTCACCCATATCAGGGCTTGTGTGATTTTCACTACGCACGAATGCTGCATATGGACACCAATGTCATGATCTGTGCTCGTGCAATTTCCGTATCTGTGTTAGTTACTTATGTGAACAAAGGGGAAAAACCAGATGAATTGTTGGCAGAATTACTTATCTGAGCTAGGCAGAAGTATTATCGAGTGGCATGATTTGTACATAAGTCCGAAGGGTTAGCTTAGACCCGAATGATCGGCCCGCAATGCGCATCTGTGTAGAAGTCGAAGATGCATCGATGAGTGATGAATCCAAATCAACCAAAGGGGCCCCGGGCAATGCGTCTGGGAAAGCTTGATCACTCCGTAGAAAGAAGAAGGGCATGCAGAATGGTACACACCCTTGATTCAAAGCGTGATTGAAATATTGACGCCTCAGTTGGTACTTGAATGAGTTAGGTGTGTGACGTGACAGCGCGCGATGTCACGTCGGGTATAAACGCGTCACGTCCGCTTTTACATACAGTCCACAACCTTCTTACCCACTGTAAACGCCTCCCACGACATGCCAGCACAAAAAGGCCCATCAGACGCCGAGGAAATTTCGTCATCTTCAAAGAAATCGCGCACTTCTCACTCACTGCGAAAGCGTGCATCAAACCTATTCTTGCTCGCCATGACACATACCCGATCCCGGATTCAGATATGACGACGAAAATATCTGTCAGGCACTAGTCGAGTTGGCTCAGTACGCTAAAGAGCTTGAGCAGGATGTTCAGCAAAGAGGGTTGGTTCCGCCCCCAAGGTTATAAGCGTTGATCAAGTTGCGGCTATCGAGAAGATCAGAAAGGCTGCTAACGGGTGGTATCAAAAAGCAGATGACCGCAGGTTTCCTCGGTCATTCTCATCTGCCAGCCTGTTATAAACGCCAAGGAATTGGAAACCGTCGTGTAATCCATTTAGATCTCGGGTCTGATAATGGTCTTGAACTGTTAACCATCAGGTGTACTACCAAGTGGTCCTACGATGGTGTTTGCGTTGATCTAGCCTGAGGGCATGGCGGTCCACTTCGACACATCTGCCAAGTCTGTCTCATTGATTATTCTTTTTTTAAACATGACCTGTTCCGTTAATGCGAAGCAGATATTTGGGCCTCCACCTCAAAGATCAGCATGTACACATCCACTGGATCGATAGTGGGGAGTTCAAATTAGCTATGGAACGTGTGGCACATATCACTCATCGTCTTGCCTTACAAATGTTTTGAAGATACAGCTTCTTTCTTGGTACTGATCCATTCCACAGGTACATACTCACCCTATAATTTACCCTACACTGCTGTTGCTCCTAGCTATAAATGGTCTCTAATGTTTTCATCAGTATCCCTGGCGCCCGTCGAGAGATGATAAGAACTTTGTGCGTGGAAAAATTGATCATGGTAAGGGTATCCGCTTGGTATCCGCCAGTCGTCCATGAGATGTGCCTGATCACGTGATGGTGGAGCTGACTTGAGTGTGCGCGTGTTCCTTGGTTTGTCACAACCAGTACTGAGCTATTATGTCTACGCCAGCGCATGCTCAAGCTGGCCCTCCCGCTGAGCAGGATGAAAGTCCAGTCCGGAAATTGTTTTCAGTGGTTCAAGTCAGCGCATATTTACCTGAAATCTACATAATACCACAGCTAACCCAAGTTACCCAACCCATAGCAAGTGTTTTTGATATGGGCATTCTCTCAGCTTGGTGCGTCACCAATTATTTGCTTAGCAACTCAAAGACTCATTGGAAAACGTCTAGCTATGAAACTCATAGCACCGGCAAAACCTGCAACTGCCCCTTCCGTAGCGACACCTGCTAATGATGATGCCGCCCAAGCAGGTGAGGTCAACCCATTCCTTTTACCCCCCGTACAGGCATATACTGCGTGGAAACTTGGACAACCTTTATCCATGCACGTATATTTCTCGACCTCACCTAATGGCGATGTGTTTTCCCGTCAATGGACGTCAGCATGGCGGGAAGACCAGGACGCCGGTCTTCCCAATTTCGTCTGGGAGAATATCACTTTCGGAGACTGGAAAGAGACAAGGGTTGCCACGTATGATATTAATCTGCCCCTAGTGAGCTTCTTAATGTCATTTCTTTGATGTCCATATTGAAACTTGTACAGGCTGTGCAAAAGAATGGATCCTTATGGGCGGATGTTTTCCTTGTCAAAGATGGCGCAAGTCCGGACCCTTCAAATCCCTCTTTCGATCCTCATTCTGTGCATCATGTCCGGAAACGTGAGTTTAGAACCACACGGCTCCCACTGCGGGATTGACTCGAGTCCATTTCAGTTTTGACGCGGTACATGCCCAAAGTGAAAGCACGCAAAGAGAAAAACTTGCTTTCCAATTCGGATGACAATGAAGAGGTGGAAGAGGTTTGTCGCAGTATTCATTTTCTTGCTACTGCTTTCGACGAGTAGGATCCTTCAGGAGCCGCAAGACGATATCATAGTATCGTATTGGCACAAGGTAGATCTTGATTTGCATGAATATTTTCTCCACACAAACCCATAAACAGAACCTCACGTTGGCCCTCGTCTCCGACGAGACGGTCGTAGTAGTCGACAAGGTGCCCCCAGTTCTGGTTGAGCGTATGTCTGTCTTAAAGGGTTTAGGACACATAATTCACTATGATTTAGATATACATCTGGTTCCAGGCGCGCGGGATGACACTGGCACTAAAGGCTTCTACAAGCCTATAATCTTTCCCAATGACTTCTGGTTACTTCGCTCGCATCTGATCGAAATTAACACAACTACTCCGACGCTGCCGCTGGAAGTAGTTTTCCAACCCATGTCATACTTCAAATTCCAGATACTTGCCTCGATGAGTCATGGCTTCGACGAAGCCCTCAAGCAACAAGGTGGTGGCGCAGGAGCGGAACTTGATGAGGTCAAACGAATGCTTACTGAGACTAATCCGTGGTTCCTGGGTTTGACTGGACTGGTTAGCATATTGCACGTTGTGTAAGTGCATCGTAGCGATTATCGGATACGTTACTAATCCTGTGGCGTATGAAGATTTGAGATGCTTGCCTTCAAATCAGACGTTTCGCACTGGCGCCAGCGGAAGGAGTTGGTGGGTGTTTCTGTCAGGTGAGATATTACGTGGTACAGGTGTCGTTGGCTGTCATAATGACTCCTCATTTTCCTTCAACAGAACGGTATGTTCCCTTTTCTGGAGACGCCCCAGTCTCAAATTGATCGGCATATTGGATCGTTTTTTAGATAATAACGAACGTGTTTGTCCAGACCGTGGTGCTTTTATACCTCATTGACAACAATGAAAACACGAGCTGGATGATCCTTATGGGGTCTGGGATGGGTGTCGTTATCGAGGCCTGGAAGGTGCATGAGGAACATTGCCGCAAAATTGAGTGGGGCTGATTCTATTCGCAGATCACCAAGGCTGTGGATATCAGCATTATCACTGCTCCGTCTGGCTCTCAACTGCCCTATATGATTAGTATCAAAGGTACAGTTTCTTGCACGTGGTTTCGTGAGCTAAAATATGGCCCATCAGATAAGCATGTCCTCAGTGACGATGAGAAGAAAACACAAGAGTGAGTCAATGCAGTCGCTACTGATCCAGGATGATGAATATTGACATAAGGACTTGATCAGATTTGACAAGCTTGCATTCCGCATTGTGTCATACTTTACTATTCCATTACTCGCCGCTTATACGATCTATTCATTGATTTATGAGACCCATAAAGGATGGTACAGCTTTGTGATCTCAACGCTGACTTCTTTTGTGTACATGTTTGGCTTTGTAAGTCCACATTGCATGCTGCTATTCGGCTACTTCCTGACACCGATTTGAACTATGACAGGCACAATTGATACCTCAACTCATCATCAATTATAAACTCAAGGTTTGTCACTTGCCCATACGGGGTGTACATCCTGTTCAGACTTGCTATATTTTTTCAGAGCGTGGCGCATATGCCCATGAAGGCAATGATATATAAATCGTTGTCGACAGTTGTCGACGACCTTTTTGCGTAAGAACTTACGATAAACCAGTGCATGATTCCAGGCTCACAAGACCTTTCGCGGGAATACAGGTTCTGCATCAAGATGCCGATGCTGCACCGGCTAGCGTGCTTCCGGGATGATGTTGTGTTTTTAATTTTCCTGTATCAGGTGAGTTCATGAGCTATTTCTCCATACGTTAGTCTAGACTCAAGCCTCGTGCTTGCTCAGCGCTGGATCTACCGTATCGATCCTAAACGAGTGAACGAGTATGGTCAGGTGATGGCGGAGGATGTCATTAAAGCTGATGACAGTGGTGAGACAAAGAAGGAAAAGTAGACTTCCAAGGACGCCCGGTCAACACAGCGTCTTGGAATGTCTTGTCTAATATTTTTGTTCTTCTGCGTGTTAACTCCTGTGGGACCCGCGTAAATGCGATTGACTCACTCTAGTGTTTTGACGTTGCTTGCTAAATCAGGTGGACTGTATTATCTAGAGTAGTTGAATACTGTGATCAGGAGTAATATCCCAATTGTTCTGATGCATCATGCTCCTTTGTTTTCGCCGTCGTTGGAACATTTTTGACTTTTGCGGCTATATTGGATAAAATTAGGCAGAAACACGCGAAGTTTACCGCACTCATCGGACCGTGGAAAAACGTTCTTGATTGGGATGACTATGACACTGGAATCTGGATTCATATCCGCATCTCTGACTCCCCCGTCAACACTAGTGTTGTAATCTCCTTGTCTTTCATCTTGCTAGGTCATCGTCAACCATGGCGAATGTCCGCCAGGATGATACAACCAGGGCTTGTAAATGTCTCAATATTCGAATAGAATCTAGGCAACCGCCACCGCAGAGCACGCCTCCAGATTTTCTCAAGGACAGTGTAACAGATTCAGTCTATACACTGATGTATGTTGCTCAGGACGGTCTCAGTGTTGTCAGTCGCATCTTTCATCTGCCACAATTTTTTTCGCCGTGAATGCTGATTTATATCATAGGCTCATCCTCAATTGACAATGAGAACACGCAAAATGGGTCCCTCTCTGGCCGATACAAATCGATGCATCCGGTATACGACATTGACTTGTTTATTGTGTCAGACCCTCGCATATCGTGTACAACAGTTGGTCCCACTGGATGTAGAGGGTCAAGAGGGACCGTTGCTTCCGACTTATGATTGGGTTGAGCAGGACATACTGATGAGCAGTTGCGGCTGGATTGAGGTACACGCCGAGTGCCTGGTGAGTCACTTTCCTCCGGTTGCTAGTGATGAAGCTAGGTCTCTAGCACAATTCCCTCAATCCTTTGTACAATTTCCGGGGATATGTCATGACGTCTATGACGTGATGTCATCCATGATTGCATGCAGGGTTTACTGACAGGATACTGTCTTTAGGATTCCGATGCCGTCTTCAGGCTCTGGTCGTCAACGACATATTCCCCAATTTTCAATGTTGCTGTGCCGCCAAGTACCTCCACGCCGTCTACGCAGCCCTCTGACATCGCCTCCACTGACGTGTCGCGCTCCCGAGTACCCTCTGAGCCTATATTGTCAAATTTACGTCCCTTGTTTCCACCCGCACCCTTTGTACCTTCACATCCCGTTTTCGCTCACCTATCGTCGATAGCCACATCTAAGTCACAGGGTCTAAGATCGTCCGCTGAGGAGCAGTTCGCCGCTCTTATACGGGATAAAGTCGCTGAAATTGAGAAGGCCGAGGAAGATTTGCAAAGAGCTGTGGAGAGCCTGTGGAAAAGATTTCTGGAGAGCTTAGGTCAGACGGAGAAGGATTGGGGCGCTTCCGATGTTGCTAAGCGGAGGGACCCTTCAAGAAAGCCCAATACCAACCATGCAGGGGGGCCGGCCGTTGGTTCACCGGTGGTTACCGTACGGGACTTCGTGCCTGTTGTTAGCCCCGGAAGAATGGTTTCCCCTGCGCCGCGATCGGTTCCAAGAGTATCTTCGCTCTCTGCTTCGCTTGCAACTTCGGCATTTCACCATCCTCGTGCCCTTCGGGAAGGAAATACACATTCTGGACAGGCAAGCGATATTCCACGTTCGCCACCGCCTTATTCATCCCACCCATCATCTATCGGATCAGCTGACAGTCGGTCACTGTCGTCCACTACTTCATCTAGAGAACTACTACCACTGATGACGGGCGAAAGTCTCATTCAGCCGTTTAAACGAAGCATGGACGAGGCTCGGGACACGGCTGCGAGCTTCCGATATTTTATCGATATGGAAGCTGAGATGGAAATTATGCGCGGACGTCAGCGACTCCCAGCAACCGGAACGACCGCTACAGAGACGTGGAAGGCGACCGAAGGTGTGCAACCGAGTAATGCTTCCACTTCTGCCAGCGCACCCGGTGACGAAGAGAATAAGCTGAAGGGAGCGAAAGAGGGCCGATTGCAGAAGCCAGATCACGGCAGGAATGGCAATGAGTCGAGGGGGAAGCGCAAGGTAACATTTGACATTAAACCAGACACGCTGATAGCCGACGGGCCGAATCCGGAGAAAAATGGAAGCAGTCAAGGACGTGATGGTACCCAACTATGACGATTTTTACGCGATTTTCTGACGATGATTTTATTTCAGACATGATATTTGATCTGGATGGTGAAAGCAGCGATCGCGATTCGTCAGACGCAGCTCCTGTCCTTCCATTCAAAGAGGTCCCATACATTCCCCGACGCCGTGCACGCGTCCGCAACAGCACGAGTCATGTTGGCCTACCAACATCTCTTTCATCATTGAGGCCGACCTCTTTGCCCGCCTATGCTTCTCTTCGAGCCCAGATAACTAAACAGAACTCGACATCTAGAACACAAGCCCCAACTTCTGAGCAGTTGCCCACTGAATCTATCCGACACAGCATTGAAGCTGAGGCTCCTGATCCCCAGGAACAGGAAATTTTAAAGTTGGTTGCCGCTGATACCCCCAGTCACAGAGGTGCTTGGAAGCCCAATAGCAGAGCGTGGCAGTTGTTTGTCAGTAGACGAGGTGGGAAGAACGGCTCAGCTGGAGCATTTATACCAGAGGAGGCTGAAGTGGGCGTTACTGTTAGTGACACCGATGACAGTGATGATATAACTTCGGGTCAGTTTTTTTTTCCATTTAATGAAGTAGCCGTGCTGAAGACTCATTTAGGTACACTTTATCATCCTCCAGGAATCCCGGGGTCATTACCCATTAGTATTGGGCCGTTGTCACGCAAACGAGAACCTCTATCATTGGCGTCATATCAGCCAAAGACATCCCTTCCTGACCGTGCTAGTGCGATGGTGCCTCCTTTGCCAAATATGGTTTGTAGGCATTCTACTTCTGCTTTGCGCAAAGCTTCGTATGCCGCTCGTGATCGTGACCGTTGCATGGACCCCGGGACCCTGGATTTCACCTCGCAAGATGATGAGGGTGACGAGGATAATGAGAGTGATGACGAACCTTCTCAAATGGACCTTCCTGATGAATCACGGGGGAGACAACGAGCATTAAAGATACTTGAAGCGCGAAGTAAAGTTCCAGCGGCTGGGATGTGGAGAAGCCTGGCATAGGATGCGCTTCAAGTTGATGATCTACTTTATTTTTTCAATAATAACTGTGCCCCATCTACTTTGCACCTTGATAGCCTACTTGTACCTATACTATTTGTTGTACATGGTACGGAAGTTCTGGCTTGCATTGCAATCCCATCATGGTCTCCCTTTCCTGCAAAGACATTATGTAAGTTTTGGTATCTGTGGCGTCGATCGCGGAGCCCCAATGAGGTACGTTTTGTGTATGTAGTCAAGACATAATATGGCCCTGCATACCGTCATCTCGTTCCTGCAGATCTTGTTAGACGCTTCGCTTGGAGACCATGATGTCGTTTATAGAAACCGAGTTATCGAGCACATGGACGAGCTCCACCATTGCACAAGGCTCGGAAATCTCCGAATGCCTGCAGGCTGCTTTGTGGCTGTGTGATAAGATCCCGTGAGTCACGCTGCCACGCTCGCTCCTTAAACATTCATGAGCGCGATCAAAGTCGGCGTTATCACAGGTCAGGGTGCTGTCAACTTCATGTCAAAACTAAGCCAAGAACTCCGTCAGTCAGCGATACAGCGTCGGTGGACGCAGCTGCAGACAAATCTGGTCCAACCATCCAGGAGATCGTTCGCCAACGAGGGCATGGTTGCGTACGCTCGACCATTCTTCCAGATGATGAACAACAAATAAGGGAGACAGTCAAAAACTGGTGCTATGATGTCGAAAATACTGTTGACTGGATCATCTCCACTGGGGGAACGGGATTCGGCGTGCGCGATCGGACACCCGAAGTAGATCCCATTCATGCTGCTGGCGTAGGTACTAACTTCCTCCTTTTTAGGCGATTGCCCCTTTATTGGAGCGCGAAGCAGCTGGAATAGTTCATCTACTGCTAGCCGAGTCGTTAAAGCGCACTCCGCTGGCAGCACTATCTCGACCTGTCGCAGGTACAGTGGGAAATACTCTTGTCGTCACACTGCCAGGCAGTGTGAAGGCAGTCAAAGAAAATCTGGAGGCTCTTTTTGCAAATGGCTTCATTGAACATGCCATCGATCTCATCAGAGGGGGAACTGGCAAGCAGGTGCATGCTGCTATGGGCTCGGGACACGGCGGAGTTCCGCATCACCACCACCACCACCATCATGATCACCACGTGCCTCAGCCTCGGGCAATCTTATCTCATGATCCTTCTTTACCTGGTATGTCTTCATCCAATACTTGGTCCGCATCAAAGCATTATGCGATTATCAACAGTTTATGCTCGTCATCGCGTTTCACCATATCCGCAAATATCCCTCGAGGACGCTTTGAATATAATCGTGAATGAAATACAACCACTGGGCGTGGTATCTCTTCCTGTCAGTGAAAGCTGGGACATATCGAGTACGTGCTGAGTATGAACAGGTGACACCTGCACTGGCTGGTAACATTCTCGGCGAAGATGTCCATGCACCGCAAAATGTTCCTTCATCCAAGACCACCAGCGTAGATGGTTATGCGCTTCGCTGTTAGTCTTCGTATCTGTCACATATGACGGGCTATGCTGATGTAGCCGTTAGCGTCTGACCCTCCTGGAACGTACAAGGTTTTGACTTCTAGAACTCACGCGCTGGCCGATGCTCCTCCTGAGGGATCAATTTTTCGAATCAACACGGGAGGGCCCCTCCCAGCAGGAACTGATACAGTGATCATGGTTGAAGATACTGAGCTACTATCCACAGCCAAGGACGCTGATGGACAGGATGCAGAAGAAAAAGAGGTGAAAACACTCGTACAGGTCCCGCCAGGCGACAATATCCGAGAACCGGGCTCTGATGTGCACAAGGGCGACCTTGTGCTTCAGAGAGGCGAGGTCTTAACAAGTCTCGGAGGCGAAGTTGGGACCCTAACGTTTGTCGGGCGAAAAGAGGTATGTCGACGAATAGGCATGTGTCAGTGCAGAGATGAACTGGTGTCAGGTCAAAGTGCATCGCAAGCCTGTCGTCGCTATTCTGAGTACGGGAAACGAGCTCCTAGACCTCCAATCTCCTAACCCACTTCCATCTGATGGTTGGGGAGGCATTTGGGATACAAACCGACCATCGCTACAGGCAGCCCTCGAAGGAATGGGATATAATGTTGTTGACCTTGGAATTGTTGCCGACGAGTAAGAGGCTTTATTTCTTCAACACTCATAGTCTGATTCGGCTCTAGTATCGACGCACATGTGAAGGCAATAAAACAAGGTCTCGAAAGTGCCGACCTTTTGCTTACGACAGGCGGGACATCCATGGGAGCAAGCGACCTTCTCAAGCCTGTGATCGAACGTCAGTTCGGGGGTACGGTCCATTTTGGACGGGTGTCAATGAAACCCGGGAAGCCAACTACGTTTGCAAGTATCCCCACTGCGCAAGGAGAACACGAGAGAAAATTCATGTTTGCTCTCCCCGGTAACCCTGCCTCTGCCCTGGTTACATTCTATGTCTTTGTCATACCAGCGTTGCGGAAGCTTGGCGGTTGGCCTGGTGCAAGATGCCATCTACCACGTGTACGTGTGAAGGTAGGTGTCACTCATGCCTTCGAGAAGGTTTTTCTTGACAGCGATACGGTAGCTGAGTGATGCCATGCGACTGGACTCTCGTGTTGAATTTCATCGTGTGATCGTGAGAGCCGGGGAGGAAGGTTTACGAGCAACGAGCACAGGTGGCCAAAGATCGAGTCGAGTTGCAAGCCTGAGCGGAGCGAACGGCCTTGTGCAACTGCCAACAAAAAGGGATGGTGGGCCAGATAGATTGGAAGCTGGGAGTTATGCAGATGCTGTCATTATCGGAGAGTTGTACATGTCAGATCCTACATCATAAACATATCCACGACTCACTAGCAATGTTCATCATTAAATCAGGCTCAAGTCCTGTAGGAATTTGTGTTGCTACATTACTGCAGCCCGTGGCTTAAGGGGGGCAATAGCGTCATTTGGCGCACCTGCCGCATTGGCAACACCGCGATACATATCGCCAGCAGATATACACCGTTTTCTCGCTGGAAACGTCGACAACTTCGACAATGGTCAACGCAGCTTTCCAGCTGCGCCAAATCAAATTTAGTGAGTAACGGGGCGTGACATCACATCCCGACTCCCGACGCTCTCGTTCCGGGGAGTGTTGTTGTTGCCCAGTGCCATGCGGCAGTCAAGCACAGCTACACATCTCTCTCTCAGGCTGGGCTAACCTTGATGGAGGCGAACTTATGTCCCTGGGCTTCCATGCAATCACGAAACGATTTGATGTCAATACTCACAGTCACAATTCCACATCGACCTTCGACCTTCAAAAAATGGAGTTGCAGCTCATCCCAGGCACTACACCCCGACGACAGTCTGAAGACCATGAAAGCGTCATAGCCTTAATCGCAGTTTTCTCCGACAGACGCCATATGGTCACCAGCTCGTTAGACAACACGCTTCGCGTGTGACCTGAAGGCAGGTGTTGCGTTGAAGAAAATGATAGGGCATCGCGGCGGGGTGTAGGGATTGGAAGTGTCGGAGGTACTTTTACGGTCATTTCTCTCCTTTTCGTCTTCTCAGTTAGCATCTTTTTGATGTCAAGGCTCAAGTCTTTGATTAAAAAGTGTGTGCATTGTTCAAACTCTTGACTGTTATGCTGCAAATCGAGCATGTGTCATCCCGCAGACGATTGTTCGAAATACGTGCATCGCAGGGAACTTGTCTGCTGCCGAAGAGCTATTCACATAACTTGAAGAGATCGGCACTCCTGCAAACAGCTACGCATCGTGTCCCAACCGCTCACTCGTTTATGGCATGCAAATATCATTGGGACTGCACGCTTCAGGACGCAATCAAGATGAGATATACTGACTGACCCAACATAAGTTCTTTATGACTCTAATTGTCATCGTCATATAGTCCATCAGCATTGATCCCTCACTGGCAGGCTATATCTCTAGGGACATCGCCCTCGGTGGAAAGGAGCTAGTGACCTCACGTTCACGTTGAGTTCGCTCGGTATCGTAAAATTGCGGACATTCCGTGAAATTACTCGCGATGCAGGGTTCGCCGGGCTTAGAGCGATACATGCTACATCGACTTAAGCAACCACGTCCCTCGCTACGAAATATCGTGGCCGCGGAACCGGCTTCAGAACTCTATACCCTGCTTGGCAACATAGGAGCTTCTCGTTTCGCACACTGCAGACTTATTTGCCTTGCATGGTGTTCCGTATTACAGAGGTCAGACGGAGGCACGATCTCACTATCAAACATGCGACTATGGAGCCAAGGCAGACGGGATTCATGGCCTGCTGATCACGACGGGAGAGGCTTATTTAGTTCGCTCCAGTACGGCCTGGTCGCCAGACAGTCTTGCCTGTCCGTGCCTGGAACCGGTATCTCCTTAAGCCCATTCCTTTGGAGATGATACACTAAGCGAGGATGAATATTGGTCCGCGCCTGGATCTATTCGGCAGGTCACCCGGTAGTTCTGATGGAGGACATGAGCTGGCTGATTCAGAATCAATCTCACGGGCTTTGCGATTGACTGCTTGCCTCGGACAACCTTCAGCGCACTTTTGCCAGCGCAGCATTTTTGGCGGAGAATACAAAAGGATTGCTTCGGGTCACAATACTATTGCAGAGATCAAAGACATAGCTTCTGTCGACGACATGATGGACGTCAGGTCGCTAGAAATATTATAATTGTGTGTATTTATTTGAAGACCAGAGACCACTGAGCAGTTGATGTTTGTTTCTGTGACGACAACACTTGCACATGGTATTAGCACGGATTCTACTTCATATCCGTCTGCGCAGGATCAACTATACGCCACCTTTGCAGACCTTGGCGTTGTGACGAGATTCGAATTGCATTGTTGTCGACAACAAGAGATGAAAAACAATGTATTTTAAACTATATATTCCTGTTCAATGTTACGTTGTATCTATATAGTCATCGAAATGCCGTTGTTTTGAATACAACAATAAAATACAATGGATCTCAAGAAGATCGGTGCAAGTCTAGTTTATGTTACAAAATGACATGCCAACAGCTAGCAAACTCTACTAGTACGTCTGGACAGTTTCGCTACGACCTACAACCGACGTACGACGTTGCGCTGCAACGTAATGCTGACGCTTTTCCAAATCTGAAGAAAACATGAGAATGTACGAGGGCAAAAAGCGGTGAACAAACATACCATGAGCCCACATAGCAGCTCCAATACGATTTGATACTGTGAAAACAAGACCGACGATTGGTAGACCCTCAAGTAGCGCCGCGACGAAACCGAACGCTGATCGTGATGTGAGTAGACACGCGAATCATGAGACGTCGTGCATACTTCGGTAGTCCCATTTACGTTCCTCAATAAATACAGCTTCTTGATGGGCCGTCATCTTCTTTGTGGCGAAATACTTGCCACAGTAGTCAGTATTGACAAGGAGAAGATAAGAATGAGGGCTTACTGGCTTGTGCAAGTCCTGAGCGGTGCTCAAGCCTTTGAAAGCCGCAGCGATAAATGTGCCGACAAATGGATACAGTGAAAGCGGAAGTAAGATGACTAGAGATGCAACGCCTCAGGGAATAGCTCTGTGAATACCATAGAACACATGGTCACCTTTCTGTATGAGCATCCTCCAAAACCATATCTTGAATATCTTGTCCAGACGACCCCAGCGTTCATTGACAACAGGTGGGGAATCCCATTCTTCAACATATGGCTGCCAGAAATCGGGCCCTTTGCCGCGCGAGGCTACTGTTTGATCCCAGACACGTCGGCGGACAACGCGAATATTGCGAGCGACAAAAAAGCTGATGATGCCGGTAGCTTGCGATCCTACCAAGAGTATCGCGACGTCTGGTAGGATAAGTACATGATCAGTGTCAAAACATGATAACCGGATGAGCAGGTGCACATGTGGATATGTTGAAGGGCAACTTGAACCCTAGAAACGTCTCGTGAGATAGTTCGCCTGCGGTTTCTTCGAATCGTGTTATGTAGCGCATGGAGAAGATGGAGGAAGGGTTTGTGATGGCTACTTTGATGATGCGGCGTTGAATGCTGTATGATGCGCAAATCTGGCCGGAAGCTATTGAGCGCTGAGCATGTGTGCGTAGGGTAAATTTCGACTCACCCAGGCAAAACCACATATCAGCCCTCGTCGGGCGCCGTTGCGGCATTTATCCCACGCAGGAGCATAGAGTGACTTATCGGTGAAGAGTCGGTATGCGCCGACAACCACATATGAGGACGGGAAGTTGAGCCGCAGCATGGCTCGGTGCAGTTCCTGGGGAACCTCGTCATACTTGGACAAGTGGCTCACTGAATGTTCCAGGACTGGTTCTTCAGGCATATATCCAGAGTTTCAGGAGGTGAGGTCGAAGTTGCTAGTCGTTAACCGTGCGAATGGACTAGCGAGTCGGAACTCAGAAGTGCATGCGGCTGTGTTATCCGCTTGAAGTTCAATTTCTTTCTGAACGCAGACTATCTCTACAGTAACCGTCAACGAAGGGCTCCTGGGGCCAGTCTCATCTGTGTTCCAAATTGTCACCGCACCTCACAAATGCACACTCCGAAAAAGCAAGCTCCCGCTACGTTGCCTGCACTGGCTGCAAGTGTGCAATTTTGACCTAACAACCACAGACAAGCATGTATACGTACAAACGTTGCGTATGTCGACTTAATGCCGCTACAAACGTAAACACGTCAATTACACTGAACATGAAACATGTACCAACGAGTGAAAATGCGCCATACTGCCGCAGAGGGTCCACTCAGGGTCCAAAAGGAAGTGCGACCGCCCGCAGTGAGTGCAATTCTGTTACAAGCTGGGCCAAAAGGCTGTTGCAGGTAAGCTGTCCATTATCGTTAATGCAATACAAGGGTCCGGGTGTGCGAGTTCTTGTACTTATCAGTCTTCCACTGTAGTTGTTCCCTACTAGGCAATTCATTACCTTGTTGCGGTATAACAGGGTTTTCCAGTGCTCAAACATGATGAAAAAATCAACAATGCCATCACTATAGTCAACACTGCATCTCAGGCTATTCGGCGAATTGGGGAAAGCGCTAGGATATTTAGCACAGACGTTGTTTTCATACGTCTACCAACTTGCAAGTTTCTGACACCAGTTCCTGAACATGACCCTAGTCTCAAATGATCCCAGTTTCTGGCCGCAAATCGCCCTGACTCGTACCGTCAGCTATTTTGCAGGTTCGTAGAGTGCGTTTTGGTGATGTTTTCACTTTATTTTTGACTGCTTTTGTAGTTGCAGGCTTTGCTGCAGTGGTATATGATTGGGGTAAGCAAGGAAATACTTATTCAGAAACGGTTGATGATTCTATTATCACTATTGTCCAGTATCGTCACTCGGACAGGAGGTAAGTTACTGGCATTTCCGGAGGAGGTATATCAATATGAACGGTTTTATAGATTGAACTTATCTGGGTGAGCAGAGTCCAACCACAAGAACAGCAGCATATAGAATAATTTGGCCAGAGGCAACGATGGTCCCTCGTGACTTTTTTATATCTCGGTGTACGTACTATGGAGCCTATACTGCAGGCCTTTGGCAAGCTTGCTAACTTCAAGATATTATAGCTACGCTATATTGGACTGCTATGCTCTGTGTATGTTTCCAATAACTAACGAGTTGACATTGCGCTGATAAACTATCTCAGGGTCGATGTACTGAGTACGTCTCCCTCGCATACACTGCACATTTCTTTTGACCAAAGGCATGCAGCCGAACTCCCGACCTTTTCATTGACAGATATGGTGAGTATTGCGTGCCATTCTCGTCCAGCCAAATCAAACTAATTGCACTCCTATCCAGGGGTGAGTGACATTCTCAAACAACTTGTTGGTTCAATATAACCACTGATAACAGTTGTGAGTTTGCTTCACGCAGTCCTCCAATACTCATTGGTGATTTGAACTGGTTTTTCTAGGCACTGGCGCCATCAGCGTACAATGGTGGATGTTATTCGCTGCAGACATCATGCTAGGCGGTAAGCTGTTCAACTCTAGTGACCAGTCAATAATATTGACTCGACTGAAATATCATGTAAGCCATCGTGATCATTCGGTTACATGCCATGTACCAGCGATCGAAAAAGATGTTCATCTTCCTCATTGCAACCTTCTTTGCTGTCATAGCTGCTTCTTCAGTGATAGACGGCGTAGGAACCCGCCCTTTCATTTGGGGTAAGCTTTATTTTTGAATGAAAAATCAAGCCCCTCAAGCTCATGTGGCCAATGTCAGAGGAGTTCATCCTATCAGGCACCTATCAGTGCCATGTGGTTACGGAAGACCAGCCCCAACTTTCCCTTTGGAGTTGGGTGATCGGCATTGCATGGGAGGCTCTCACACTGTGTCTTGCAGTCTGGATTGCTATCCAACACTTTCGTAAAATAGAACGAGTCGGACGATCAACAGCATCGACCATCGGGGACTTTTTAACGGTGTTGATAAAAAGCCACGTGCTTCACTTTATAGCGTAAGCTTGTAATCTGAATAATCATCACTTCTGCTGAAATCCAGTACATTCTAGTTTTGCTACTGTTTCTTGTTTCCACCTCGGCTATCTTTCTCCAAAGCTGTCGGTATGGCGATCTATGGTTGATATCTGACCGCTGCTCATAATTTTTTCAGGATTCGAATTCTGCGAGAGATCAAATTTATTATGGCATCGCTGTAGTTGTCCTGCCTGTGCAGTTGTTTGTGCTGGGACCACGCCTCATTCTGAGTATTCGAGAATATCACACAGAACTCGTGGACGACTCTGACGCAGGAACTGGCATAACTACAATTGCTTTCCAGGAATTTGACACTGGCAGTAGTGTGTAGTACGGAAATTGCTCTAGGCAATTAATACGTGCTATCAGGTGCTCTACAGGAAACAAGAAGATGTCGTCGGAAGTGAAGATTGTCGCCGTTGTAATGTCCCTTGGGTAATGAGATAGTTTGATAGACAGATATAGTTTTTGGCAAACCATTTTGATATTGTTTCACTAAAAGTTACTTAGCTACTCACCATACTTGCACGATACTTTGGCTATGTATAAATATATATATTGCATAGACTGGCATCATCAAGCCACGCCTTAGCTCCTTTCATTAGCGTACTATTATGTATTTATCTTAATGCCTCTATCTACCACCTAGTAACCCGACAGTAGTGCTCGGGGCAGAATCATTCACAGGCAATTGTGCCGGCCATAACCGGCAGAAGTGGCAGGATTGCTTGGCAAAGGACTTACTCTAGTGAGAGTGATACTAAGCCATTAGTGTTGGCTAACCGCGGGGAGCTAGGTCTAATCGCAATCGTGATTTAAATGCAAGGTTCCCTCAGCAAAACGGATTGGATGGAATTGACTGAGTGAAGGAGCAATCTAACGATGTCCACGAGAGAGGCGAGTGTGATATCATACTTATACCTAAGTGAATCACTGGTATATCACACCCGTCGTCGCAACAGAGGCTTCTGGCTACAAGTACGATTTCAACAATGAAAAGTGCGAGTAACTCAAGGCTTATGGTGACTCGGGAAGCCCGTGTAACTTGCCATTAATATCATAACACTTGATTCTCATGTCTTTTTAGCTTCATAACAGGAACAGAGTTGAGAGGGTACATGATCAGCAACCACGTACTCGATGCGTAATGCCAAATAGTTCGATCTGCTTCATGAGTCAAGCTACAAGGTCTGGGACTCAACTCGATGAAGTAGCAAGGTCAAAGAGAAATGCAGGCAACGGTGTGTGTATCATGGACATTGGACACAACCGACCTCGTCAGCCCATCGGGCATCATGCATCAGGGAGGGTCAGTTCGAGTGAGACAAACAATCTCCATCGCAGTCTTGTTCAAGGCAGAGTGCCAGTGTAGATTTTCGAGGGTGCAGCCAATACATGTTTCTCATTTCCCAGAAAGTATCGGCGCCAATGGAAATGAAGAAGTTGGTTCGTTCAAATGACTCGGTCGGCGGCTGTTTGATGTTCGACTTCTGCTCTGCAACCATCATCATCTACCATTGTGATGCCTGAACGGACCTGGAAACGGCTGAATTGCCCTGTTGGACAATACCTTTAAATTGTGCTGTTCAGAGTCCAGACTCAAAAGTATGGGAACTCAATAATATTTGAGGTGACATGGATAGAGATGATTCAGATGGTAGTACGGCTGTCCTACACGATACTGGCACGCTTTTGCGACTTGCAACAAGTACAAAGAGTTGCAGTTCGGTCCCGACACTACTCGTCGTAAACTATACTTGCCGGGCTCCTATTACTGATTGAGGGGACACAGTTAATCATAGAACTATGAATCGGGCTTACCGCATTTCAACACCCTTTGAAATGTTCCAGATCAGCGAGGAAGTGGATCAATGAAAACAAGTTGCGAACCTTTTCTTTCCAACTGATCTGTGCTTTCAGTTCTGTGTGGCCAAACAAAATGATGACGTCGAAGTCAAACTCGTAATACTCTGATTGATGTGAAGCCGATCTTTTAGGACGAAGTGTTCGAGATAGCTCCTGGAGGTCAGCATGAATCGTGCATAGCGTGGTAAATGAGGCTGAATTGAATCAAATCAGTATAAATATACTTGAGCCGCGAATAACCCATACACGGTTCAGTGTCCAACCACCGCGGCTCCTGGAGGGCACCCTTGTAACATATTATGTCCGTGCTGTGACTCTTGCATGCAGCAAGTGATTTTCGGGTGGCTGTAAAAGGCTTCCGGAATTCGCGTTGCTCAGATACTTGCGTTCCCTGTAAAGCAGATCAGCATGTACCGAATGATTGAATGTGCTTTATTCACCTTCAGCAAGATACTCTTAAAACGTTCGTAAAGATACGTTTTGCCGTTTCCACTACCAATGACGCATTTATGTTGTCGGGCCAGGTGCTCAGGATCTAGAAAGTTGTACCGTGTTCTGTATTCAACGCCATAAGTGACGCGTGCAACTCGAGACGACACCAGGTGGTCGATGTAGAATGAAACTGCCCCATCAGCAACAGCTTTATTGCTGAAGTTACCTGATCAGTAGAAGTAGTCGCGTTGACAGTTGAGGGCTTACGCATGAGCATCAGGGCGACAGAGGCTGATGCCTAGAGGTGGAAAATATTCCTGGAGTCTCACGAACAGCCAATCGCTGGCAGCGAAACCGCCAACCAACCAAACCAACTTCATGACGATATCACGATCCGTCCAGTTATGAGCGAAATATGACGCTCACATTGATTGGAATCGAAGCTGCGCGTCTCTGCTGTTCAAAAGCCTCGATAATGGCTTCGATGGATGGTTCAAACAAGTCGGCAACGTCCTGGCTGTACAATAAAGCATGGGTATCGTCATGAAGGTGGTCCAAAGAATATGGACGAACCCGGCCAATTTCAATTGCCCTGATCGAATGTCGTACTTCGGATCCTTGTCACAGATAGTACCAAACCTAATGTAAGATGGTTCATCGGGCTTACGGAACCGAAGTTTCGTGCTGTTGTCAAAGATTTCTGCCATTTGTGCGATGATCTTTGGGTTGGAGTAGTGCTCCGAGCCCGAAAGCTTCTCTGGGCAATCAAATGGCTATCAGTTTTTGATTCCCTGTATGACTGATGCATTCACAGACTTTGTAACAGAGTACGAGCGCGACTAGTAACAAAGACTGAGCCCTGCAGGCAACCTGAGCGGGCCTCAGCAAGGAAACAACGCAGGAAAGCGGGGCTCACATTCAGCTGGGGCAATCTCCTCGAAAGAGGTCGGAGATAGTTTCATTGAGTAGGCGCTGAGATCGATGGTTCCACCTCCGGCATCAATAACAACCACTCCCTGGTTGTCAGATTGATCTTCCTCATCGTCGGAGTAGCCTGACACATCTATAGGGGTTTGGGAGAATCTATCTGATGCAATCACGTTGGTAACACAGAAATGAAGACTCGCTTCGCCCTCAGTCAAGAGGTGCACGTGTGATTGCTCCTCTTTAGACGATATGAGGCCAGCGAGCTCGATAGCGCGTCTAATTTGTTGTTGTTGTTGGCCTTCCCAACCGTTGGGATGCGTGAATACGAACTCGATGGAGTTCTTGATCGTTCTCCAGAAATCCAAATGTGATTCCTGGATATAAGTTCGAGCGCATTGGAAGAGGTAGCGCATGAAGTCGGCGAGGACTTCTACTGCAGATTTACCTTGTGGGAGAGGTTCTATATCGCCATCTCGTATGTGAGACGATGCCAGATGCTTGGCGCGAAGATGAAGTTTCCACCTGATTAAGATTAATATGTAGCTTATGTTTTACCCTCGACGATATACATACCATGCAAGCTTCACCCATCCCTCATCTTCTGCCTGTTCGATGATATGCTCCTGCAGAGCCTCAGCACCCACGGCTCGGACGTTTCCCTGAAGGTCGTAGTAAAGAATTGATGGTATTTTGGAGTCACCTCCAACATGCTCTTGCGCAGGATATCTATAATCCCACCATGAGCCAGATACATGCAGCTTGAGCCGGTTACTAACCTTGCTACTCCTCGAATTACAGGCACCTCCCCCGGATCTAGCATACAATACGAGACTCCACTGAACGTGGTCCCAACATCAAATGCAAGCACTAGCTTTCGCGTTGGGCCCTCATACGGTTCCCGTGGAAGCATGATAGTAATCTGAAGGCAGGCAATTCATGTATCCAAGTTTATATGCGAAAGGGCATGCTTTACATTTCAGAGGCCACATACCAACTTTGGAGGCGCAGATCAAGGCGTGTGTGCCTCATGTCGTGCATCTCCTATAACCTGTACAGTTCTGAACAGGACAGAGCTTCCAATTCGGAGCCCTACGCCCAGTTTCACTCGCTGTGAAATTTATCTAAGTTCGGATCTATGTGCATGAGCGGCTTCGAAGTTCGAAGCTTCAACGTTAACCCTGTGTACATGCATTCGACATACAGCCATTGACAACGACTTGGTGTTGCCCGAACTGCCATTCAGCCAGGCGTACACGGCCTGTTAGCCTGTAAGTGGCTTGAATTGGGTTGTGTGGTTGAGAGATTACCTGAAGCATTGATTGGATAGCATTGTCGTCAGATTTGAGGCACTGCAGCTTGAAGTCATCAAATCTGGTCAGTGTCAGTGAAGTTTATCACCAATTTTATGACTGACGTTGACCTCTTCTCTTGCAGAGACTTGCGTTAAGTGTTACTACATAAAGTGATTTGCAACAGCGCGAAGTGATTATACTGACTAACACGAACTTGCCTGCCCTAAACCAATGATGTTGGTTCTACGTTCTACTCAGTCACGGTGATAGTAAGACTAAACGACAATCTAGTCACTTAGCTACTCACCCATACTTGCACGATACTTTGGCTATGTATAAATACAGTATTGCATAG
The DNA here is from genome assembly GCA_016647645.1 of Suillus variegatus. Lineage (NCBI taxonomy): Eukaryota > Fungi > Basidiomycota > Agaricomycetes > Boletales > Suillaceae > Suillus > Suillus variegatus. Next base: position 59,179 of record JABBWF010000175.1, read on the forward strand.
ACTGGAATCATCAATTCACATCTTAGCTCCTTTCATAACGTGTTAATATGTATTTATCTTGATGCCTCTATCTACCACCTAGTAACCCGACAGTAGTGCTCGGGGCAGAATCATTCACAGGCAATTGTGCCGGCCATAACCGGCAGAAGTGGCAGGATTGCTTGGCAAAGGACTGACGCTAGTGAGAGTGACACTAAGTCATTAGTTTTGGCTAAGCGCAGGGAGCTTAAGTCTAATCTCAATCGTGATTTAAATGCAAGGTTCCCTCAGCAAAACGGATTGGATGGAGACTGGGTGAAGGAGCAATCTAACGATGTCCACGAGGGAGGTGAGTTTAATATCATATACCTAAGTGGATCACTGGCACGTGTATCACACCCGTCGTCGCAACAGAGGCTCCTGGTTACAAGTATGATTTTGACAATGAAAAGTGCGAGTAACTCAAGGCTTATTATAGTGACTCGGGAAGCGCGTGTAGGAGGTACTTTTTCCTTCCTTGCCATTATTATCATAACACTTGATTCATTCCATTTTAGCTTCATAACAGGAACTGTTCAGAGGGTATTGTAACATGATCAGCAACCACGCACTCGATGTGTAATGCCAAATAGTTCGGTCTGCTTCATGAGTCAAGCTACAAGATCTGCCGTGTTCAAGAGATGATTGTTCTGACCCGCGGTCAGACATGCCAAGCAACAAATGGGCTCTCAAGTGAATACTAGAATAAATAACCTAGTCAATTCTCTCTTTCCGCACATCATCACTGGTATACCCCTCTTCATCCTCTCCAACATCAAAGATAGCCGCCCCGCTCTCATCCTCAAGAGCCCGTTCCTTCCCTTTGCGTTTTCGATGTGCCTGCTCATCGTCGTATCCGTTCAAGGGAATATTTTCTTCCGATTGAGGATCCCTCGACAACCGCACTGGTCGACGACGCAAACGACACCATATACAAAGGCCAATGGCAATAGCCAGAAGAAGGAAGATCAGGACCACTGAGCCTGCATTATAATAGGCTGACGATAACACTGAGTGAGCACTCGTTTCCGTATACAAGAAAAAATATTATCACCATCCCACTGCGCCTTAGTCTGCTCAGGCGTCTTGCCGGGCAATGGCGATGACAACGGCACATCATCGCTGTCCATAAATATCGGTTTGATGTCGTCCCCGACTGCGCTTGGTATACGTGCGGACCCGTCGACGATGGCAGAAAAATTCATCCCCATGAATCGCAAGATCATGTCATGCGTAATGTCAGGAGCGTCGTATGGCACCATGTGTGATGCGTTAAAGATCTATGGCGTTGTGAGTAGAGTGCCTTGTGGGGGGTACACAATGTACCTTGGCATACGTGAGGTTTCGTGAGGAAACCCAGGTCCCTGCTTGCATACCGTTGACCGTCCAAGATTTGGTTTGTACTTTCTGAAGTGATGGTCAGTTCCGAAACTCTGGACATGAGAAAACACCCACCCCTAGCCCCTTTTCTCCGTTCCATGTCAAAGACTTGATCATACTCTCGATACCCATGTAATTGCAGATAAAATCTTGATCACCAGCAAACAATAAAACGGGTATTTTTTCTAGCACTGAAGGAAGGAGAGTGACAGATGATGGAGATAGATAGTCATGCATCTCACTGCTGACCCGTCCGGAACATTCGACCCAGCTCTCAGGTTTAGCCTCGGCATGGAGCGCCCTGATGACATCTTTGCGCTGGAAAAAAGTTTTGTTAGACAGTAAGGATGGCATGTCGAGAGAGGGACAAACAGCAAGGTAAGAACTGATGTTTTTCAAGTCTGGAGGCCACTGCATGCCGCAGTACGGCTCATCATCTTCCAACCGGATATCATAGATGTTCACACATTTTGGTTGTCCGTCAACACTGTTGTGATAGTGAAACCGAGATTCGATAAAATTTCAGGAGCACAACTCACGTTCGAGACTTGCTTTTGAGAATAAATTGCAGCAGCCCCTCGCATTGATCTATATGAACGGGTTCTGTAGTAGCACCCCTGAACTCCGCCATGCACCTGTTGGTTTTCTCTTTGCTGTCTTTGTAGTGCTATGGATCATGTCAGGCTCGGTGCGAGCAGGGCTCTTGAGATGACCAAATTACTCACCTGTGAGCTTTCATCGACAAGTCCATGCGTCACAGCATAGTCTAGGTATGCAGGGTATTGATTACGACCATCTATCCAGCCATTACCGATTGCAACTCCGCGTAAGGGCATTCTGAGTTCTGATGAGAGAATAGCATCCGCTATTCAAACGGGTTAGTGCCACTCAGCAGGGAGTGATTCAGAGCTACTATACCGAAGTACGGAATATATTGTCCAGCATAACTCTCGCCACCCAGATAGGTCTGCAAGCCGCTGTTAGGTGAGCTCCGGGGTGAACAAAGTCACGTACATCTACGGTTTCGTATTCAGGGAACACTTTATAGAATGTCCGTAGAAATTCCATGAGTTGGTCAGTCGTCTGAGGTAGTATAACCACTAAGTTGGCCAGCGTTGTGCCCATGCGTCTCAATACGTACCTGTTGTAGGCCGTGCACGTAGTGATTCGTGCTAGTATACGAGAGACCTGTTCCAGCAGGTTGATCCACTGAGAAAGTAGAAAATGGCTCAGTTGAGCTTGGTCGATGCAACAGACTTGATGGACTTACCATATACCACGGTGGTGTACTCATCCCAACCCCCATCTATAGTTCTAAGGCCGCCCTCTCCGTCAATTCTCCAAGGTCCAACTTCCATCATCAGGCCGTCAAATGAGGAACATCCTGGTCCGCCCTATTGCATTCAGTTCGCTGCATACCACTGTAGCATATGACACGCACATTAAACCAGAACATCAGCCGTTCCTTGTCGGCAAACTTACGAGCCTTTACCATTACAAAGAATAGATGTGCAAGAACGTCCGTGCTGGCTGCTGAATCTGCATCGGGATCTGAAAGAATATGTCCAGCGTATATGTGTAAGGGGTGCGTTGTATCCTGGTGCAGGCCTGGGAGGTAAGGGACATAAAAAGAGGCTGCTGAGGGAACTGTATGTTTTCTGCGTCAGAACTGTCAAAATCTCCGAGTGGTTAGTCTGTGCTATACCTTCAGTCGGAGCAGCCTTCACTGGTTGGTTTACGAAAGCCAGAAGCGACGTGGCACAAGTCAGCGTGCCTCGCAGATACCTCCGCATTGGCATTTTTGATGTTGCAAGGCTTGCTGGTTGCTCGTTAAGAAAGTCCGCTGTATGGCAATATGTGGGCAGTGCTGCTTGAATTCGAAACTCTCGAGGGATTTGAAACTGAGTATTCGGGATATGACGTGGTGCCTGCGCAGCAACACTCGTCAATACCGTAAGTCTCACAAACCTGTACATAATACATCACGACCCTCAAGAAGCTTCTACATCTACAGGACGGCATACTGGAACTTGGGGACTTTCGAGGCCCTCTGAATGTCTACTAGCTATAGCGGAACTTCCGGGTGCAATTTTTGAAATTTTGACTGTATTAATCAAACTCTAATACCAACTAACTTGAACTAAGCAAAGTCCGTACTTACACCGTGCCAGAGAAATTCAAGATCTGGCTACGGGAGACTCAGTTGGATCAGTGCTCGCCTGCATGCTGAATAGGTCATCACAGAATTCGTGAACTGGATAATTGTTTTTCGTCGACTCCACTGTGATGGCACTATGGCGGGCCGTGCAACTGACGTTTCCTTGTTACAGCGCAAGTGCACCAGGGCTCACCCCATAGGAATTGGACGAGATCACTGCAGAATATTCTCATCGTCAGTGTTTATACCGAGATGGGACTGGGCTCACTGACTCCTCGTCACCGAAGACCGAGACGTAGTCAGGTCTGCAGCTATATGTCATGAGGTGACCAGGTAACTAAATCTGAATGAAGTTTGCGATGAGATGAAATGTCCAATTTCCTAGCGGCAGCAAGACATGAGTTTACTTCGAGACTCAATAAACGGAGGTGGACTATCCTGATTCATCTAGGGAGATTAATACATACTCACAAGACAATTTTACGACAAGTTCGTCGAAATCGTGAAGCAAGCTTCAAGTGACTCATCTCGTTAGAGTAATCCAGGATCAGGCTTGGATTGGATGGCGCAAGGGCGCCGAACGAGGCTCGGAAGAGCCCGCGGGCAGATTGCAGCGCGTGGCATGCAAGCCATTTACTTTTGTAGTCAGTTTTTGTGCACGAACACGCACCAGCTAGCTGACAGGCACAACTTTTTTTGGAACAGCCACAGTCGGTCCGAGGCCCATTCACGCCTGGCACAACGTTACACGTGTGCATTTTCGTCCACGTCGAGATGTGCGTACGTCTCGGGACACTGAGAGTTTTGCCTGCGATCGATAAGCATGAGAGCAAGGAGGAAATTAGTAACAGCTCATGCGAACGACCTTGTGATGGTGAGGTATATGGAAAGCCGGACACTCGTGCTCAAATCTCAACGAAAAATTACTAAATACGGTCGTGTCTTCTGCGAGACCACGAACACCGCTATCGCTAATAAGCAACAAAGCGACTGCAATAATCAATTGAAAAATTAGGATTGGTGTTTGTAGTCCATGGTATACTGCTACAACGAAGCCTTACAAAAAATAAACCAATGCAAGTCACCACTCATCTGGCACGTCCGAGTCATCGCCATCAGAGAAATCCCAAACAACCAAACCTGCATGATCCAATCCTACAGCATCTTCGTCAATGCCTAGCGTGATTTCAGGCTCGTCATCACGGGCGAGACTCTCCAACTGATGCAAATTCTCATCAACTGTGTAGATATTAGTCTCGCTGTGTTGTTTGCATCAAAATATAAACCGGCGTACCAAGACCGAGACCGCCACCCACCCCACCCATGTAGTAGGCACCACTTCCATCTTCACGATCGGGCAAGTCTCGATGGCTCTCTAAAAGCGGCAAAGCCGTTGAATCCTCCTCCGCCTCATCTAACAATTCAATGTGAGGTGGTATCATCTCGTCATTGACCTGCACCACGTCAAGTAAGTGCAGGTATACATCCCAAACGGTCTCCCTTTTGACTAATGGGCGTCCAAGCTCTGTGTAACAATGTTCCATGAACTCGGCGAATGGTTTTGGAACGAGGTCGAAGACAATATGGGAAGAATCGATATAGATATCACGGACGTGGTCTAGCGCTTCACGTTCAACTTTGATCTGGAAAAAAAAAAGGTAAGAACAAGAACACGTTGCAGAATGAGCAGGACTTGAATATCACTTACTTTGAAGTCCAAGACGCCAAAGTTCTCGGGCGATTGGTAGATAATGTCTGGTGCGCCATGGGGAAGGATCTTGTTCCGGTCCCGCCGTTTTCTAGTGTTATTCACTCGGTCCTGGTAAGCGTCTAGCTCCCGCTGTAACCAGGGTATAAAAACCCAGCGAAAAATCATCCTAAACAATTGCCAGTTAGTATTGATGTAAGGACGCACAAAAGGACGTACAATTGGAGAGTGTTGTTAGTATCATACCAACCAGACGTGACACCGCGGTCAAGTAGTGTCTCAAACCCAGGTGTGAAACGACGTCGCATCTGCGACCATGTTATCTCCGGCATTACGTTTTTCTTCGTCCTCATCCACCGGTGTTGTAGGCTACCCTGCAGGGCAGGATCATGCCACTGACGTAGCATGGTGTGAGCGTTAGCGATTCCATAGTTTTCTGACCCAGGGTCACTCTGGGTCACCATAGGCATGTCTGGTATGTAGAGGTAGTAGATCAGTGCTGTGTTAATAAGACTGAAAAAATGACTTACGTCCGAGTGTCTCGAGTGTGTCAAGATAATAACTAAGGATCAGCTGTGGGTTCCGGTTCGAGTGCCAGACTCTCATCCACATAATGCGCCCTGAGAATGGCTCGATGCCAGTATGGAGGCCAAGACCGTACCTCAACCACTTGTCGTGTTGATCAACGGCAAATAGATCATTCACGCCCGCAGCCCAAAACCGTTTCCTTCGAAGTCGATTGGCCTTGCGCTGGCGAACGAGCTCCGGCTCGTATTCGCGGAAGTAAGATATAACAATACTCCTGTGATACAATAGCCATCAATTAGGATACAGTGTTAGAAAGAGAATAAAAGCAAACATTACCTGGGTACACTCATGTCCCATTCATGAAACAATAAGCTTACAACTTCTCGTGCTCCGGCATTGGGATACATTGCGCGTAAATTGGTCATAGCGTCACGGATAGTCTCGATGCTATGATTTTGCTGGCGCGTTCTTCGAAGACCCATGCCTTCACGAATTCTGAGGAACTTTGTGAGCCTGAGCACGCCGTCAGAATATAGCTGCAATTGAAGGAGGAGGACTATACACTTACGCAAGACCATATTGTGAAGTATCGAAATGTTTCTGTAATTCGGCGACAATTTGCTTGTCCGTCTGACGTGCCTTCCAAAGGCGAAGGATGTGCGGTCGGATCACATCCAAAGGTGCTAATTGGATGCGAGTGGGAAGTGAATTAGTAGGGGTGAAATCAAAACAAAGGCGGGGTGGACGTACGAGTAGGCTTCCATTGGTTAGGCATTGACTTGAGTAGCGCTGGTGATGGCGTAGCTACTGTCATGTCATTCACCGTATTTAAGACTCAGAGGCACTGTACATACTAGTAAGGATTGGGTCGGAGACACTAGGAACACCAGCAACACCAGCCGCACTACCCACGACCATTTTCTTGGCGTGAGCCCACTATGAGACTGCTCTGTCCAGGTTCAGTCGTCCGAGGACCTTACAACAGCTCTACTCACCATAAATCCACTGGCGGACGACATCCTGGGGGTTGTAGAGTCATATATAGAATGTGTCTTCTTGAATTGGTAAGACTTAACACTATATGCAATGTACATTCTACTAATCTCTCTGCAGCACATCACTGCGCAGCGCAACTCTCTGCATGGTCCGTTAAATTTGTATATACAGAGTACTATAACTGATCTCTTCTCTGCAGTGCAATTTCCTCAGTTAGTATCTCTGCAGCTCTTGGTGGCACAACTTGCTGCCAGTGCAACTCTCTGCATCGCACCTTCTGCTATCTGCAGCTCGCGCTCCGTTTTATCCAGTGCATATTCCGGTGAACAATGCTCCGGAGCTCTCTGCAGTACACTGAGATTTTTGGTATGTTTTCTTATGCATATAAATCTAAATTATTAACTTGTTTTTGTTGTATTTAAGGCATGCGCTGGCGCAGTCTCACTCACTCACACCGTCCCTCTCATTCATATGGCTAACCCAAACGAGGTGGTCTGTCAATTTACGGAGGATGCATTTGCCACTGAAGATCGGGTCTGCGAGCGCCCAACTTGTCGTGCTCAGATTGCAAAGGGCCAACCTTGCTTTTACGTTGCTACAATGCAACCTGGCAGATCTGGGCGCAATGTGTGCGCGCCATGCTATAGACGATATGAAATGAGGTCTGTAACATCCAAGAGACCCACCAGTGAGTTGATAGCCGCTTTCTCAACATCGTTTACTGATGTATTTATGTTAGCATCAACGCCGGCAGTTAATTCTCAGCATCTGTCAAGTGAACTAGTAAGGCCTGACCCTCAGATCATTCGGAAGTCAGTGAATGCTGCCCAACGTAAATGTAAGTCGCTTGCTCTTACTTGATGAACTCAATTTGACCATGGCCGACAGTAAGTGTGAATCCGCCACGCGTCGTTGCAATCACCGACTGGACGAATGGTACTATGGGCCCACCACCTGTCCCTTCACATCGCAGCCGTACAATTACTGGGCCTGATATCTCTATTCCTACGTCTTGGCAGGGGCCGGCAGCCTCACCTGTACCATCGCGGTTTACGGGTCCCATTGGGTATTCAGCTCACCATCGATCGTATTCGACTGAGCATCAGAAATGGTCAAAACTTGCGTATGCTACTCCCGGTGGCGCAATGGCTGAAACGATTTCACTGGAGATCTCTGCTGTTCATGAAGCAGGGGGGCGTAAGAAAGCAAGAGGTATATTAATTGGGGTATGTCCTTTCCTGTGCACTCCCTTCAATACCTGGCTGAACCGGCACATTCCATTTAGAATATCTGCGAGGGCAAGAAGGATATTGACGCCCAAATTGACGCCCCAAGCCTCATCAGCTTGGCTTTGGAGACTGCTCTGCCGAAGCTACGTGCATTTAGCGGCGCCTTTTCTTGGCGCGATCATGAATTCATTGTGCGAGACTTAAAATGGGTTGATCTCGCGACGCACCAGCCATCAATCCCTTATTTCTACTCTCAGTGTCTTCAGCCTGCCCGCAAAGGTCCAACGAAGGCCCCGATATTCAAGACGAAACAATTTAGCCTTATGGTAGTTGTGCCAGAGGCTCAATGGACCGAATTTGAAGATTGGCAAGAAGCAAATGAATTGGTACGTTTATTTGTTGTATGATTGTTACCTATACTAACTTACACTGAATGGTACAGGCAATCAAACACTCAAGCCACCGTGCTAAGGGCAAGCACAGGGCACCACTGTTTGCCGACTCAGTGGAATCACACACGGATGACCCGCCATTTGACGACCCCATTGACGACCCACCGTTTGACGACCCACCGTTTGACGACCCACCTTTTGACGACCCCCCATTCGATTCTGAGTTAGCGCCGGCCGCTACTACCCCAGTCCCTTCACTCGCCAATGCACCAGTTACCACTGCCAGTGGTTCATCTATCAAGCGGACTCATGAACGTGCAATAAGTTCCACCTCTAGTAGCATTTCACCTCCTCGACCTCCTCGCAAAACGCCTCGTAATCCCTCTCCAGCACTTCTTTGCTCTCCTGATCGCAATGACCTCAAGACGGCCCTGCAGATTGGCGGAGGTGCCGATTTGGATATGCAGCAGGGTACGTCATCGTTTGCTAGTGTATGTGTTCAACATGCTCACCAAGATGTAAGTCTCTAAGTTTCAGACCGAAAACATTCATTTTTATGCAATCCCCACTCGACAACTCAACGACCTCTTGAGGTGTACTCGGTACCATGCATTTTCTGTGGACAATGCCGATTCATCAGTGGGCTATGTTACGGTTGACACGTCCCTCGAGGGACGCATTGGCATGGGCGGATTCAAAACTGCGCATGCCGGATGGTTGACATTGATGTCGCCTCCTACCTCAGGTCTTGGGTCCAGGGCACGCCATGACATTGTTGTGAAACGTCCATTCCAGAAGGTATATCCTAAAGGCATGCCGGCCAATATGGAGTTCAAAATTGGACGCTTTGCGCCCAAGGATGAGTCGGCCAAATTATTTAGGGAGGCAAACGTCCTATACTGGGCTAAGGCTCTGTTGGGTCTCGTCTACGACTTTATTGACCGTGCTGTGGCAGGCGCTTCCGATCCTTTACCATTCGATATTCCCCGTGTCCGCTTTGTCGAAGCCGGTCTCGCACTATCTTACTATCAAGATAATAGCAAGCCTGCATCCAAGGTTACATCGGCACGTGCATGTTTTCTTCTCGAGGAAGTTATCGATGGCAGAGACGAGGATTTCGTCAAGTATATTCACAACATGGATCCCAACCCGTTACTTGATCCAGATGAATCCGGGTATGACTTCGCATTGTTTCTTGCCTTCACACAACATGTGCAGTATGCAAAGACAGGTGGGCTCGTCTTCATCTCCGATTATCAAGGTATGTACTTTACATGGTTGCGCATCAGCAATTCTTACATTAGAATCAAACAGGCAACGACAAGCTGTTGACCGACCCACAGATTATGACGCATCCTTCAGTTAGCGAGCAGAAAGATATGTTTGGGGGGGGCAACATCGAGAAAGCCGTCAGTGAATTTGAGACTCGCCACATTTGCAACCACTTTTGCAAATGGCCAGGGTTTGAACTCGAGGAGTTTGGGGGCGAAGTAGCTTAGATGACATCTTGTTTTCCTTCAGTTTTCATCATGATATGCTCGACTTAGATTCAAACAAGTAAATAGGTTTGCACTGATCAACACAACCAAATACACTAGAACGGTGGTCGAGGTCCAATTACTATACTAGGAAATTTTTCGTTGAGATTTGAGCACGAGTGTCCGGCTTTCCATAGAGGTACTTCACTGACTTGTAATTGGGCATGAGAATAATATAGACGCTCGTCAACCTTATGTAACTAGTGGAGTGTTATTAGTACTTCTTGTTGTTCCATTCTACCTGAACATACATATTTTGAGAGATGAGGCCTTTGACATACGTTGCCGGTTTTCTATCACTCACAGGGCTAGTCAATGCTCAATACTTTTCGGCTGGATGGACCCCAGGACAAGCCGTCCCAAGTCAAACTCCCTCGCCAGCACACGTCCCACATTCCCCATCCACCCCTGCGACGCAACATGGGCCAGGGAAGATGTCGTTCCTAGACAATCTTGTGACCGTAGGGCCTTTAGGCGCTTTATCCTCTCTCATCGGTCTCAACATTACCGGAACTCCATCTGCAACTTGGGATGAGCGGATACCTCTCATCACAGATGAGAACTATGCAGAAATGATTGTGAACGAGACACTGACTCCCGAGGAGGAGAAAGAACGAGTCTGGTTTCTCATAATGTGTGTATATCGTATTTGATAGTCTGTCAATTAATGCATCCTCACCAGAACTGTCACCGCGGGACAGCCAGAAGGTGTCTCGAAGTTCGTAGACCAGGTTTTTGATGCCACATATAATTACACCCTGGAGAAAGGAGAGCTCCCTCATGTGCGCTTTGGACGAATTGATTATCTCAATGTTACGAGCATCACTACTAAATGGTCTGTCTGGTCGTGAGTATTTAACGTTTTTGTACAGTGTTCGTGTCCCTGACCTTTTATAAGCGCACCTTACCTCGTTGTATTGAAGGACCGAGGGCAAACTTTGCGTTTTTACAAAGCCGGTCAGATAAGGCTGACCGACGAAATCCTACACCAGTTTCTCAAGGAGGAGGGGTGGAGCATCAAGGAGCCATGGAAATCCATCTATGGTCCCGGTGGTGAACGGTAGGACGGGCCAGATTTAAGTCTCCCACCAACGCTCACTGCACATTTTCAGTGAATACATTTTAGACTACCTGGCACAATTTCTGTCCATAGTCTACGGCGCTCTTGTTCGTGTGCCGAAATGGCTCATGTACATGATGAGCGGAGGTTTTGCGACTTTTTTCATCAACTTTTTGCATAAACCTTCGCCTCCACAGAGCGCCGCTAAGCCTGCACCCAAGCCTGTGTCTGCACCTGCAGCCTCAGAGCACACAGTCTCATCCAGTGCGACAGATACGCCGCAGAAGGGGTCCACTAAAAGGAGGGGGAAGAAATAGTCGAAGGGATTTATATACGCATGCATTATTGGAGAGCTTATTTATTGTCTCAATGTATATCGAAGGTTGTACAATTAACTGTTGTGCACCACTTTCCAGATGGACAAAGAGAGTATGATTTTTCAAGATACCTGGTATTTCTGGAGCTCATCTCGGACGGTGAATGAATGCATCACTTTCTGGCAAGGAACTCGCGTGATCTAGTTGCATCATATTGTACCAGGAACTGGTCAACCATAATCGGTCAAGCGGTCAGCATACTTGCAGAGGAGAACATTTCGCTTGAGGTCAGCCGCGGAGAGGCCAGTAGTACTAGTAGTGCCTGATTTTAGGAACTACAGAGCATTGTTGTGCTTCAATATTACGAGAGAAATCTTGGAGTGAGCCTACGTTACTATACAGATGGATGTGCCTAGGTTCATTTATCTAGTAGCTGTACTATTTGAATCAAGTGCAAGAATCAACGAGCTCTGGACAACGAGTAATATTCATTCCTGATCGTCACATCAGCTCCTTCCGTCGATGGACGGTCCAGAGGATCAGTAGACCAACATTGCTCCATAAATGCCCAGTATTTTTCGAGGAGCTCAGGATAACGAGCTCGGGAGGGCATTTCCGATCTAGCTATGCATAGGACGATGGCGGCGTCATTTGGGAGGTAATGATAAGGGATTCTGTTGGTGAGGACCTAAAGGTAGAGTTAATAATATCATCGACAAGTCGAGAATACTCCAGACATGCCTGCAACATGATACCGCCGAAGGAAAAGACGTCGCTCTGCTCGCTCGGACGAGTAGGAGATCCATCCTCCTTCTCTGGTACAAGTAACTCAGGGGCCATCCATCGCATGTTTCCTTTGAGGGTGGACGTTCAGGAAGCTTGAGAGGCACTTATGACCTCGAAATACATCAAGGAAAGGCCAAAGTCAGCAATACACGCAGTGCCATTACCATGGATCAGTACATTAGGCTGGAGCTTGCGTTTCAATAAAACTGGAACTATAGAGAAGATCGGACTGACCCCAGTGAAGTCACCATGTATGACACTATTGGCGTGGACTATGAGGAGTAATTATGGCTCAGTCCGGTAACAGTAAAGTCCATCACATACGATATTGCAGACCAGCTATGATATCTCTTAGCTGAGTTTTCCATCAGTTTTGTGGTCTACCCAACATCCATGAAGAAAGCACTTGCCAGCTGGAATCGTCTAACGAGAGTAAGAGCCGCACCCTCACGCCCCAGATAGACTGTCAGGTTACCATTCTCCGCCCAAGGACTGACTATCGCCGGAAATGGGCCGAAGCCATGCGTATAACCATGAATTGGTAGGATATTTGCATGTTTTAGCTTGGCACATATCCTGAGTTCACGCTTTATCCTCTATGAAGCAGTGCCCTGTGGTATAAGTGATAGACTCGGTCCTTCGGTAAGACACTCGCCTTGATCTTTTTCATCTTTGCTGGCCCAAGCTGATCATCAGCGTACACTTGTAATGCTTTTACTGCGACCTGCAAAATTATTAGTTCTAGGCAGATGGACAGACAAGAGGCGGCAAACGAACTTTAACCAAGCTACGATCTATGTTCAAGGTACATTTCCAGATCTCCCCGAATCCGCCACGAGTAACAGGGTAGTCTCCAACATTGGTGATATGTTTTGAAAGGTCCTGAAGCAACGCTTCAGGAGGGAGATTATCGGGCTCATTGCGAGTGGAGAAGACTGTGCGTATGGGAAGAGGAGGGAAGGAGTTCACACTCCGGGCAGGGGTCAGGGGGAAACTGGGGTATTAAAGAGAGTATCTGCGATATAGGGGGAAGAACTATGACAGACGATGTTGTTGTAGGCAAGTGCTTAGACAGTCTCGGAGCGAGTTCAAGTTTGCAATCTTGGCTCCAAAACTCGTACTCATCAGGAAATCAACCCTGGCCAGATAGAGCTGACAAATAAAACCCATTATGATATGTTATGATACATCTTTATTTAGAAATTATGGCTCATAACATGTCTAAAAATAACCACATCACGTGTGACTCCTTCGCAAATGAAACGCAGAGGTCTTCCTCAACCAGCACTTTCATGTCTCAAGCAGTAGGCAACGTACGCAATTTTGTCTCTATGTACAAACGCGAACATCTAACTCGAGGCTGATTATAGACCGCTCTTGCTTATGCGCGAGTATGGCATCATGTTAATGCCTCTGACCGCGTTCTCGGAAAACTGGCGGAACGAATAGCTCTCGTGCTCATGGGCAAGCATAAACCGATATACGACAAAAGCTGTACGTTCCCTGCATTTTTAAACATCATTTTGTCACTCAGTTGCATTTTAGTGGACTGTGGAGACTATGTCGTAGTTACAAACGCAAAACACATCAAGGTGACTGGTCGTAAAGACGAACAACTGGTGTACCGCAAGCACACGATGTTCCCTGGTGGGTTGAAAGAGACCGAGTATAAGGATATGATGGAAAACAAGCCTTATGAGGTTCGTTTTGTGGTTCGTTGCACAAGACCATATGCTTACCCCGCCCTACGCGAATGTAGATCATACGACACGCAGTGTCCGGCATGTTACCTAAAAACAAACTTCGGGAACGTCGATTGGAACGGCTTAAAGTATTTGGAGGGTCGAATATGGGGATATACAGAGGGAATATTTTGAAGCGATGGGAGGATGGGACGTTGACAGAGGATTATATTTTGAAGCTAGATCCAAAGAATAGGATGAAAGCGAAAGCAAAGTAGCGTTTGTCCTATCATCTTTTTGCTTACATTTTATTACGCTGGAATATGATACTAACGTGTCTACGCGAACGGGTGATGTCAATATCAGTCGGAATCGAGCGAAGGTGTGGAAGAGCTTCGCTCTATGGAATAGTGCCGTCGTCGCACATGTCGTGCATGAGTACCAGAAAAGCCGGTAACCATCGTATGCGCAATTTGCTCTTGGAGAATTATCCCTGGATACTGGTCAGCGAGGCGGTGAGGAGTGGTGATTTTGGATACCTATTGCGACCAAAGCTGAGCCGTCAAGGGCCTTGTACATATCTTTATGTTCTTCCTTGAGGAAAGCGTTTTCGCCATCATCTTCTTCGTCTTCCCATTCATCTCCCCCATCTTCCAGCTCATATTTCTCATCTTCCCATTGATCATCATCGTCAGCATCAAGGGAAGAATCCCTCGTCCACAGCGCCGGTTTGCTTGTTGACTGATCGTGAATATTGGACACACTACTTTTGGAGCGCCGTGTTTTCCTCTCGTCTCGGTAACCCCTGCTTAAATCGGACAAAACGCCTTTCTCCCGATAGTATCGGCTGGCGAAGTGGTGAATGCATTTTAACAGCTCCTACCGATTATAAGCCGATGTTATTGAATGAAGATAGACTCTTACGGGTGATGGGTCCGGAAACTTGACTTTGATCTCTTCCGGTTCCGAGTCAGAATCAGACGAGGAAGACGATGAGGATGAGAAGTCTCCTTCGGAGGTTGATTCTGTCGGTGGAAAGACACGGCGCGGGGGTGAGGGTGCCAAGAACGACAAGTCTTCAGTGAAACTGCGTCGTTTCCTTGCCCTCCAATCTCTACCGGTACGGTCCTTGGTACTATCCTCTCCATCGCTCTCAATTGCCCTTTCTTTACCTTTCTTACTTGTCTCTACCGTGGATTCATCTTCACCCAACTCATCAGAAAGACGGATATCAATTGACTCTCCATCCTCATCATCTACCTTGGCAGTAGCGTTTCTAATTCTCCTCACGGCAGCCTTACCTCCTGCATCACGAGCGATCCAATTTCCTCTTGTATCTGGGACTGTGGATGGAGCTGTGCGTGTTCTTCTATTGATAGACGATTGTTGGACGCGCGATCCGTCCGGATGGAGGCGTAAAGTTGCTAGATCATGTGTGGTGCTTTTCCGTCTGATACTCATGGGAGCTCGGATCAGGATCTAGCGGACTACGTAAGGCGAACGTTAAGAAACAACTCCTGAGCGAATTTCTGTGTGTAAAAGTTGTAGTCAATGCAAGTAACCGCTCAAGGATAAATGCGACCTTGAGAAATGTTTAATGATATTCAAGGATAGTCTACAATAGTCCAAGTTGGAGTAGTCTCTTCCAGTTCCATAGACCCGGCCCTAAACGCGTCGCGCCCACTATGACAAATAATATCAAACATTCGAAACGCGTCAATTACTACAGCTTTCTCCAAACCTCGCGCGTTCCTCCGGCGCGACAAACATGCCTCGTCGAACAAGAGCAGAACTGCCAGAGGGCGATACTGACTCTCTCAAGGAGAACTCTGCTCTTTCTAACGGCGTCAAGGATTCTGTCAAAAAGGAGAAAGTAAAAGATGAGAAAGGGAAAGGCAAGGCAAGGCGTATCGAGCCTGAACCTGTGGATGAGGAGTCAGATCAGACTCAGGCTGATGACAATGCCGATGTCGACGCTGATGGTGATGTGGATACTGAGGGTGATGTGGATGCTGACGGTGATCCCGAGAACGTGGACGGCTCACCAAGAAGCCGTAAGCGCACTCGCGTCAATGCAGAGGGCGACTTTGCTCCCTCCACCCCGAAAAGGGAGCAAGTAGCAACACTTCCTCGTGATGCCGACGGGTGAGATGCCAGAAGATTCATTGCAGTTATTTACGTTTCTCACTATCATATCTTAGTTTCATCCCTGGTTCAATTGTGCGCATTCAGTTGCACAACTTCCTTACATACGACTGGGTGGAATTTCGACCTGGTCCATACCTCAACATGATACTAGGTCCCAACGGCACTGGTAAAAGCAGTATTGCCTGTGCAATTTGTCTCGGACTCAATTGGCCTCCGAGCGTGAGTCTTTTGTTATTCCTGTGTTTATAACTCATTTTTCTCCACCAGATCCTTGGTCGCGCAAATGAGATTTCTAGCTTTGTTAAGCATGGCAAAGAGAGTGGCTACATCGAGATTGAACTTAAGGGTGCAAAGGGTCAAAAGAACCTTGTGATTCGACGCAACCTGAGCGCCAAGTCCAAAAGCTCGACTCTGACTCTTAACGGACAATCTTGTACTGGAAAAGAAATCACTAACCGCATGGCGAAACTCAATGTTCAAGTTGGAAACTTATGGTACCTTGCCCTTTCTGTGCTAAATGCTAGTTCTGACTGCGTGTATGTGCGCTTTCAGTTCGTTCTTGCCTCAGGACAAGGTCTCCGAGTTTGCGCAAATGACTCCGCAGCAGTTGCTTAGAGAGACGCAACGTGCCGCGGGGGATGTTAATTTGTCGAATTGGCATGACACACTGATTACCGCTGGCAAGGAGCTTAAGAATCTCCAAGATGTTTGTGAATTTTCTGCTTTAACATCGCCTTTGATTCACAGGTACCTTGCAGAAATCCAGTGATGAGCAAGAGCGGTTGAAGACGATGCAAGAGCGTAATTCCCAACTTGAGCGAGACGTTCAGCGTTATCAAGAGCGCAAGCGTATCGAGAAGGATGTGGGTAATGTGCTTCACAATATTATTATGCGCTGTTAATCACTGTTATAGATTGATGTCTTAAAAGTGTTGATACCTGTTAACGAATACCATGAAGCTAAAGAGCGCTACCAGAAAGCAAAAGACCGCCAACGGGAGTTGCACGCCCGGTACGGAAACTGAAGGACAGGAACGCGCCCGCACACGCCAAGCTAGAGTATGCTCTCTCTTATGTTTTATCGTCTATCTACTCACAGACTTCAAGACAGCTCGCAGTTCAGCACAAGGAATACGAGAAAGCACGCGAGAAAAAGAAGACTGCATCCCGCCAGAAGTTCCAGCAGATGAAGAACAAATGGGGCGAGAATGACAAGCTTGTTCGTCTGTTGGTTCATTTTTGTTTCTTTTCTGATCATTAGCCACTCAGGAACGTGACGCCGAGGACGTTACCAGCAGACTTGACGGTCTCAAACGGGCAGAGAAGGAGCGCGTGAAGAAGATCAAAGAAATCCAGGGGCACAATGAAAAATGGCAGAAAGAGCTTGATAACCCACCCCAACTAGAAGATATAGAAGCAATCAATGCTGAGATGGTCAGTGAACCGCATGAGTAGGCAGTATCATGTGCTAACGATCATTTTCTAGAGGAAAGTCAACAGGGAGCACAGTCAGACGACTACACGCATGGAGGACTTGCAGGAGCGACAAAGGAAGAATGTCGATTCGTCCGCCGCCCAACAGGCGAACATCAGTGGCGCGTTGGACCAGTGAGAAACACAATTTTATCGAAAACGGGACATGTATAACGTGTTCGTCACAGGCTGAGAAACTTAGAAGACGAGCGCCATCGTAAACTGGAGAAATTGCGGGGGTGGGATAGAGATATGGCCGATGCAGTCGTGTGGCTCCGTAACCACCAGGACAAGTTCAAGATGGAGGTGTTTGAGCCCCCCATGATATGTTGCACCGTTCCGGATCGACGCTATACCGATGCTATAGAGGCATGCTTTAATCAGGATCAGCTCAAGGTTTGTACCACATCCTGTCTATCGCTTCCAGATTAGGTGGCTGATTGACTTGCAGATCCTTGTTACGCAATGCGAGGAAGATTATGCTGCCCTCAATAACTACTTGAATGACAGTGAACAAGCCGGGCTCCGAAAGGGCGCGCGTATCAACATCTGGTTCAGACCCAAGGTGGACCTGATCCCTCCTCCCATGAATGAGGCAGAGGTATGTTCATGTTACCTCTATTGAATGATCTAATGTTCTGCTGTAGTTGAAGGCACTTGGTTTTGATGATTATGCGATCAACAAGATTGAGTGCCCTGACGGCCTTCTGTGGTTCCTCACGCGAGAGGTCAATTTGCATCGCACCGTCAGTGAACTATCCTTAATTTAGAACTATGCGCTGATTAGTTTTATGATGTTAGGCTATTGGTTTGGATGCTTCTAAGGTCGATGTAAATGCTGCCATGGAAGCTGTTTCTCGAGATGGTGGCGGGGCAAAGTTCATCGCGGGAAGGGTGATGAACACGGTTTCACGATCTCGGTATGGAAAACGAGCAGCTGCGAACATGACGAAGGACCTCCGTCTAGCTCGGAATCTTGTCAACAGCACGAGTAGGTGGTTCGTCATTACATCTTCTTGTGGAGTATATTTACAGGGATGCAGTCGACCCTGAGATCAAAAAGAATCTCGATCAGACTATCCAGGAGGCCAGGCAGGCTCTTGAAGTCATCAACGAAGATGCAAATAACCTCGCGGCAGAGGAGCGTGAGATCAGGTCCGAGGAAGCACGGTTCAAGAAGACATTTGTATGTCATTTTTGTACTGGTTGGAAAGTTAATGCCACTTATCATGTCTGCAGGACGCACTCGAGGCACGAAAGAAGGATGTCAATAACCAGAAGAGGCGTTTGGCTACGCTCGCGGCTAAAATCGGTACATATTGATACCGTCCGGCCGTTTTCATATCTAACCGCACCACAGAGACCAACAAGAACAAGCTGAAGGATCTTGAGAATGCACCTTCCGTGGAAGATGAACGAGCGAAGCTCAAGAAGAAGTTGTTTGAAATATCCAAGAAGCGTGTTAGGATTGTAAAGGAATACACGGTTAATTTTCTCTAACCTGAATGCGTGAGCAAAATTGACAATCTTCTCCGCAGCAACTGATTCGCGCTGCAATTGCTGATCAAGTAGAAGCAACCCGCAGCGGACTTGAATTTCTCCAGGTCGGCGCAAACAAGAATGCGCTTGAAGTTCTGTGCCAAGAGAAGGATGAAAAGTACCAACGGGCTCTTGCCGAGTTCGAAGAAGGTTCGTCATCAAACTTTCCTGCAACGTCCGCGGATATGAAGTAACCGTTAACACTAGCTGATCAAGTATTCGTTGCGACAAAGGCCGACGCGAAGAGTAAACGGGACATTAGTCTGGAGCTTGTAAGGGGCATGGACGAAGAATTCCAACAACAATTTGCCAAGATGGAGATGGTGGGTGACCCTGAAGTGATAATTAATATAAGGCAGAGATAGCTTACATCCATACAGGATGGTTCGGTTCACGACCGGAGCGTGAATGACCTGCGGAAGGCACTCGAGGTTCAACGCGCCAATCTCGATATGATCTCGCAGACGAACCCAGGCGTTGTTGAGCAGTATGAGCGGCGAAAGAATGAGGTTTGCCTGCTCCACCTCTGATATGAAGGTCTTCATTTAAGACGACGATAAACAGATCGAAGCTCTCACAAAAATTCTGGAAGACCGGGAGAAGGATACTCGCAGAGTGGAACGAGAAATCAAGAATGCCAGAGTAGGTGGTGTTCTTGCTTGTTAATTTTATTTCTGAGTTTTCTGTCAGGATCGATGGCAACCTGCTCTCGAACAACTTGTCGCTAGCATTGGGAAGAAATTTTCTGCTGCATTTGATCGTCAGTCGTTAAAGCCTGCTGAGCGTCATGAATTTACGTTTATCGACTATTTCAGGCATTGGTTGTGCAGGTGAAATCCGGATCAGCCCCCATGACGATTATGACAAGTGGGCGATCGACATTCTCGTCAAATTCCGTGATAACGAGAAGTTACAACTTCTGACGGGACAGAGGCAGTCTGGCGGCGTAAGTAAGGTCAAATTTACTCGGTGCATGATCTTTACATTGTGTTCAGGAACGGTCACTCACCACTATCTTATACCTCATGAGTTTGACTGAAGAAGCCCGAACGCCGTTTTCTCTTGTTGACGAGATTAACCAGGTACCCCCTTTTTGATCTTGTTTATACGTCAAGTGCTGACAACGTTTTCCGAAGGGCATGGATCAACGCGCCGAGCGCGCGGTGCACAATTCCTTGGTTGAGGTCACATGCAAGCCTGACAGCGCCCAATACTTCTTGATCACCCCTAAGCTACTTCCTGATCTCGATTATCACGAACGCATGAAAGTTCTTTGCGTCAACAATGGAGAGTGGCTTCCCGAGACTCCAGGACTGGGTCATATGAATCGCATGATCGAGAATTTTGTACAGCTGAACCGTGACCGTGTCTCCCGAGACCGTTCCTTCCGAGCTGGTTGATCAAGATGTTTTGCTCACATTTTTGTTACAATACTGTATCAACGTCATCATCGCACTAACCTGCAGTATACAATTGTATCAGTTACCAGTGCCTTCGCCCATAATATACTCGCAGTAACATAAAGCTATTATTTGATCTTTCTACTATCGTGCAAGACATCACCGCCGAACTTCTAGATCTGGCACGTTGTTCAGGCTGAACGGCATGGGAGCGCCCCCGTTACTCCACCTTTACGACCCCTTTCAACACCGCGAGCTCCGCGTTGATGATACTGCTGGTAGCTGCTCCGATTGAGACGTTGTTCGCAAGGACAACAAACTTTATGTCAAGAACGGGACATTGGCGCACTCTTCCCACTGATACTCCTGCACCGTCTTGATAATATCGGTCCAACCGAGGCTGAGGGCGGTCCGGCTCTTCATGCACAAAAATGGCATGAACAGGAACAGAAGGGCACCCAATGGATTGCGCCTCTGGAGTATAAGCCACCAGGGCCTCTCGGACTTGCTGTGGGCTAGGAGGAGGTCTCTGCTGAAAACGTACAGAAACGCACATGGTGTGCCCATCGATGACGGGAACTCGATTACACGACGCGGATACACGTAACGGATGGCGTGCGTGCATGTCAAAGGTTTTCACTCCATCATCGCCATCGGCGATCCCTCCCAAAATTTTCAGCGTCTCCCACTCTATTTTCTCTTCTTCGCCACCAATGTAGGGCACAATGTTATCGATGATATCAAGACTGGAAACACCTGGGTATCCAGCTCCGGAGATGGCTTGCATAGTGGTAACCAGACACGACTCGATGGGTCCAAAGGCCTTTTCCAGGGCGCGAAGGGGTATAACGTAGCCCGTCGTAGAACAATTAGCATTTGTGACGATGAAACCTTTCTTGAGCGGGGGATTTTGCAGCGCTTGCTGCTGAGGAATGATAGACAAGTGTGAATCGTTTACAAGGGGGACGATCAGAGGTACGGAGGGGTCTCTGCGGTAATTTTTGGCATTGGAGAAAATAGCAAGATCAGCGCTTCTGAATGCGGATTCTGATATTTGTAAGGATAAGCCATTATAAAGAGGGGGTTATGAGCATAGGAACGTACCTATTTCTCCAGCCGCATCGGCGTCAAGACCAGAGAAGATGATAGCACACTCCGCAAAGTGCTCTGGATGGCACTCGCGCACTATCATATCGCGGACGATAGATGGTATTGGCGTCGTCTGCTTCCACATAACGGCCAGCGTATATGGCTTCCCAGCCGATCTGGCAGATGCTCCAAGTACATGGATGGTGAACCACGGGTGTTTTGCGAGCAGGGTGACGAAACGCTGCCCTACAGTACCCGTCGCACCAAGAATCCCGACTTTGATTTGTTTTCCATCTGGAATCTTGGACATGACGACTTCACCTTTAGTTCTCCTGAGAGATGGAAGTATTAGTTGTTGGACAACCTTCTGCTGTTGATTCGACCTTGTAAAGGCGCAATGTTACGATAGATCATCTCGTTCGGTATCGGAAATGCATTAAGACCGTGGGAGATAATCTTTCCGGTGTCCGAGTCGTAATGCCTGGCTCGACCGACTCTCACACTCAACATCGTCGTCGATGGCAACAACTACAGACAATGCAGCCCAGCTTATATTTGCACCAAATGTCCTGCACAATCAAGCGTTAACATCTGTCAAATTCCTGTCCTTTTGCTTTGCCGGTGCAGTTGCAGGAATCCTCGGACTAGAGAACTGGCTGGGATTCGCACTCTTTATAGCATCCATCGTTTCAACCTCATTTATCATTTATGCCATAAACTGCAGAGGGAAACCCGCAAAATACCTGCCTGGCGGACTTGGGGAGCTGGTGAACCCGGGTCAAGATAACATCTTTACATTTATTCTTGTATGGACATTGTTTTACGGTGCGCACTTAAGGCTTTTTCGCCGTTCTACGCGTATTTACGCAAACCTGACTCGCCAGGCATTATACATGGTACGAAATGCTAGAATCCTCGGACAAGCGGATCGGTGGTAATAATCCTCATCTAATTAACAGTGTATGACTGAACGGACAATTCGCTTTTCCGTCCGATGGTTCAGACCTTTATCCACGTGTGTCATTCCTTATCGTTTTGGGAATGAGCTTATCGATGTCAGTACGTAGAAGTGGAGCTCGCTAGTCATCGGTGAACCTTGACCTGTTTACTGGGTTTCTTCTCAGGAGCACTATTGTAGTTTGCATACACTTGCAGACACACGAAGGTCGTGCATGATTAATATCCACAGATGTCCTTGGCATAATTTCATGTTTCACTTGATAACCTAGAATAAGAGCCGTTTGCCCATCGCACTTAAAAAGTGTGGAAGACTGGCAGAGGCCCTGAGGCCAAGGGGATCAATAAAATGCCCGGTTCGGCTGTTAAAATGAAGCAGGAGCCACGAGGAGCCACGTGGGCCTCTTTACGTGGGCTTCTTTGTGGCCGTGCCTAAAAATCTCTTATTCCCAATCTAGCATGCTCTTGTGTGTTGAAAAGGTAAGCTACATCTGAGCAACTGGAATGTAACGACCCAGAACCCACATCTTTCTTCCACATTTCCGTCATGTCTGGCTCATACGTCCTCCTTCAATTCGGATCAGATCTCTTCAACCATCGATTTGAGGATCTCGAGAGCAGGCCAGCGTTCACGATGTATGTAACTCTTTCGACGCTCTCGGCCTAAATTTAATCTGTGACGGTCGAAACTTAGGACGACGGTAACAATGTCTGAGGCCCAGCGTTCAGCGTCCTCTAACATGACATTCCAAAGGTTGACAGAAAAGTAAATTTAATCGTTCACGTCGCTCGCGAAGCGGCTTGGAGCCAGCAGCACCCAGAAATCATGGGTCCCAGCAATTCTTACTTGTATTTCGGCCCATCCAAAACACCAGGATACCTCGTGTACGGTAATGGGCCGGAGGTCGCCATGGTCAATCACCTACGCCATAAGAAAGACGCTAGCACGTAGGTGTTGTGGATGTCGCGTCGTTGAAACATAATTCAAAACAATCATAGATCGCGCTATTTTACGGCGCAGAATGGTAAGGAGCTGAAGTGGAAAGTTTTTCCTCAGAAGATGGAGGTAGGATGTTGCTAGCCTTCGTGCCTTTCGTTTTGCTCATCAAATTTCAGTGCCTAGATGGACGCTCTACAGTCGCTACGTGGGAGCTCAGTCAGCCAGAAGATGTCTTCGGTGCTCGTCTGACAATCAAGCATTCAGGCCTTACCATGGTCACTGAAATTTTGACCACTTTGTTTCTGAATCGCATCGCCCTGAATTTAGACTGGAAGCTGTAACATTTTCCCTTCATGATTCATCTTCTATGTAATATACCACGTTTAATCCTCATTTCGTCTTGGACTCTCACCCACATGCTACTGTGTTTTAACTACCCTCACGTCACATACCTCGCAATACGTGTATCGAACACAGTTAGTCATCTCATACTCATTAGCATCTGCTTTCCCATATTGTCAATGCAATATCATTCAACTACTTCTACTCTTCAGTACGCAGCTCGCTTTGAAACTCTACAAGGCGTGACCATTCTGCCTGGTCGTCGAAGTCTTTGGAACGTCCCATGAACGTCCGAACGATACTACGCGCCTGGTGTCTCCAGTTGATGCCTTGTACCCGCGGCCCAAAATTTTTCAGTACATCCACCACGTCCTCGACTTCATTTACAGCTTCTCGCCACTTCTCAGCGTCAGTCTCTTCTTTCTCGAACGTTCCGGCCACGCTACAGCGATACCAATCCAGGTAGGCTTTCAATGCATCTTCCCACCGTGATTGAAAAGTCAGAAGACGTGCGTAGGCGCGGAAGATGCGAGGCGAAGATACGCGGGGAAGAATGGTCCGGTCAAAAAGGTCCAGTACCCTCCTGAGCAGCCCGTGGCCCTCGTTAGGATTATTTACAGCATCCCGTCTCCTATCATCATCCCCAGCTGACTGATCGAGGCCAGCCGGCACCCTGGTAACGGCATTTACCAAGCGCTCAAGAACTTCTTCGTCGACACATTCTGCACCGGTTTTTGCACTCCGTTCTTCAACAATACGCGTTAGTGCACGGCATGCCTCTGATAACTCCCCAACATCCATGGCGACAATCATGTAATTTGTCCACATGCGCCAATTGTCGTAGCTGTATTTTAAGCCCTGTTTTAATGCACGGAAAGCCAGCATCCTGTTTGAGAAAGATTTGGCTTTGCTAAGCTGGTTTTCCTAAACATAAACTTGAGTTCGTATAGGGTGAAGAAGATTCATCCCCACTTACCCCACTCACATCCGATTCGAGGATATTCTGGGAAGAATCCAAACGGAGGTACATGCTAGCCAAATTATTCCAGCTCTCTCCGTCTTCATCGTCGATAGAAACACATCGACTAAATGAATCTCGGGCCCCCTCCCAATTTTCGAGACGAATATAGGTACACCCTAGGATAAACCAAGAACGGGATAACAACGGATTGATTTTCACCGCACGCTGCAAGCAGGAAATGGCCTTCTCGAATTCTCCGCGTGCGAAGTAGTAGCCTCCAAGAGACCGCATTGCACGGCCGGAAGTCTCCTTTGACAGCGCCCATGCACGCTCATAATGCCCCACTGCATTATCCGGTTCCAGATCTCCTAAAAGGCACCACAGCTTTGCCTGTCGTGCCGAATCTAGTTTTCCGCGCCGCGGCGAAGGTAAATCTTTACCCCGCAAAATCACACTCTCTGCTTCCTCTTTGCGTCCCTCAAGTAAATCGCGGACAATGGCAACTGCTTTGTCCGTCATCTCCATAGATTGCCAGCATTTAACCACCTCCTCCCACATCTCAAGGCGTTCAAAGATTTCTAAGGCTGACTTTACCACCCCTAGAGTGAGGAAACGTAATGCCAGCTCGCGTTCCATCTCCCACTTGCTTGGAAGCGGTATTGAATGAAAGTAAAGCAGCCGTTCCGGTAGGGGGGAATCGGCGGTTGGCATTTGGTCTACGAGGGCTTGGAGCTGGAGCACTGAACGCTCAACAGTCCGTGTACGTCCAGACTCGAGACGGGACCGCAGAAGCAGGGCCATAGTGTGAACTGACCAGTTCTTTGGATGCGATATGACACGAGCGACATAAGGGGACATCTGTTCGCTTGTGAGGCCGTGCGAAGGAGACGTATTCCGTACATTGAGGCAAAGCGACAGAAGTATACACTGATCGAGCGGGTGTAAAGGGGGTTGTGAAACGGGATCTAGATGGCTCAGCTGACTTGTTGTGGATGAGGGAGCAGATGATGTGAATATAGTCTGCTCAAGAAGCGTGTCGTCATTCAATCCCAAGGTGACAGGAAGATTGGAATATGTCATGTTGGACATGTCATCAGGCGTACACGATTGATCAACAAGATTATCGGGTATGGCGTCGGCGGGGGAGTCATTCCTTTTCCGACTCTCTGCGAGTAGCACCAATTGACTAAGATCATTTTGTTGAAACTTTGTTCGTCTCCCGAGAGCTCCCGTGAGTTCATACTGTAATCCCGTAGCACGTGCCGCTTGAACAAAACGATCGGAAGCGGCTTTGTCATGGCAAAAAATATGTTCAAGTCGACCCTGTTCTAACTGCAGACGGCCAGCAAGATCGCGATCCCCTGTATCTCCCGTAAGGGTTTGCAATAGAGACCCCAATGAATCATGGGCGTCTGTTGGAAGAGGTACTGCCTCGTCCAATAACTGCTCGTGGATGATCATTGTACGTAACCGCCACCAACAAACGGATATACAGTGATGATATGGCAAGGCGAAAATGAGTTGGGCGAGACGCAAAAAGGTGGCGTGTTGTGCGAGGTGGTAAGCAGGCTCACCGCCGTAAGCAAGCTCGGACACCGCCTTCATATCGAGGACCTCATCAGAAATCAAGGTTGGGTTCATCACGTCAACGATCACTTCCGATGGGTTGATATCGAGGTCCGGACCAGTCCAGTTTGCTTGGATGAAAGCATGTAAAGATGCGACAGCTAGAACGACCTGGATGAGCTCTTTTTCTGCTTCATCGGCCACAGATGGTAACTGCCAAGAGAAAGATTCTTCATAGCTGTTATCCTGCAACCCAGATGCCCTGAAAAATGCTCGGGCCCAAAGTGAGGTTAGCACTTCCCGAAATTTACCATCGATGACATCCTTTGCGAGCATTGCAATTGCAGGACGCGACTCCAGCTCTGTATCGAGTTTGGAGTCCCATTGCCCGTTCAGCAGGGAACACTCAAGGATGTCCATAGTATTTCGATTGAATAACGAGAGAGAGATGAAGCTTCCCAGTGAAAACCGGACATGGCCTTTCCCAAAACGGTCAGTATAGTGTAAAATATTGTTTAGACATATGATTTATCTTGTAATATTACGTAATCTTCGACAACATGTGCCATAAACATTACATCGTTGTCCCATTTACATTGCGTTGATCATGTCGTCGATCGTGTTTTCGTCAACACACACGTCCAAGTTGTTCTCCGAGTTGTCAATTCGTTTATGCATGTGTGCAACACAATCCTACATCATTCCGTCAATATTTCGATGACTTCAATGCATGCGTCGTTTGGTGTCACACAACTTACTCTGCGAGGCTTGATTTCTCGCGCAATATCACGCAGTTTTTTGTTCGAGTTCAGAAACTACTAGTAACACCCAGAGTCAAGATGCTTGGGAGACTCTGCTCACCACCAACTTTCCAACAGCTTGTCTGCTGCCGCCTTCCTCCAGTATAATATCACTCACCACATGACCCGTCGGCCGCAAAGGTTATAAAATGAGTCATATTAACAACCACTGGTGTGCTCAATACCTCTAAGACTCTTTCAAAGCTGCTGCCACCATCCCCTTCAAAGACTATGGACCTATACACATTCCTCTCCCACTAACAGTGACGTCGTCGATGGTCCCATGTATCAAGCCTTTCCTATCGCTGGCTTACTTGTCTCCCTCCTTGACCATTTTTACCGTTTTATACAGCTATATGATACAGAGGTAGTAAATGAGACCGTTCATTGTATCATCTAGTCTAATGAATATCCCTTAGGAAAAAGACGGACTGTGGACGCAGAACAGCGGCATCGTTGACGGTGCTATGTACTAGCTTCGCCTCGCTAGCAGTCTTTTCCTGTCCTATCGCTCTCCTGTATTACGGTCCTCGCTGTCATTGGATCCTCTCATCTCGCGAGTCGCCACTGACCGTCTGCTTGCGTTCCTTATTGCTGCTCTATGTCTGCTATTGTGTCATTGTCGCGTCGCTTGCCTGCTATCGTGTTTCGATTGTTATTGCCCCATATTGTGTTTTCTAATCGCGGGTCGACGACGTTGCATCGTTATAATTCGCCCGAATATAACCGATTTTGTCGTACTAATGGAGCTGATGGTAAAATATCTTCTTAACAACACCTTACATGCGACAAGATCCGAACATATGTGAGTCTCCCGTTGTGAAATGATATGTTGCTTCCATGCTCCAGGCCCGAGGATCGCGGAGCATCTCCAATTGTAGTTCAACATGATTCAAGTAGCGAGTTTCATTTCAGCGCATCTCCCCTGGACCCACTGGAGAGTTTGAGCCACGAGGACTTCTACCTTGAGTTTAAACCCATCGTGTACCTGGCCTCGAGGCGTTTAGGTCACATCTCCAGGTCGTAATTGTATCAGAGTCATCTCAGTGGGTTCCACTTTCCCCACCATCAAGCCAGCCCTGGTATACGGCACGTCTCATACATCAAGCCCTCGTGCTATTACAGCTCCTTTCATATCAATAAGATCAGATTTCATTTTTTTTCGCTTCTATTTACTACTTACGGAGCTGGACAAACAAAAGGGTCCCGCTTATTACGATACCTTGGTCGGGCGAACTTGGATACCCTTGAATGGCATGGAAGGCGCTCCGAGTCTGCCCTGCCAGTGGACACCGCCATATGCACCTGTCAGACAGTAATAGATCACTATGTCTGCCCACATATCGCGGCTGGCTTATGCCCAGTGGATAGTTGTCGTGATCATGATCTGTATAAATAAAAAACTGCATGACAATGCATCAGAAAATGTGGGATGGTCGCGAGTTGAGGGAGATTGTCGGAAGCAACGAACTTCCAAGTCATCCTGGGGGTATTCCGTCCTTGTTCGGCCCGAATAGGATGATCGTAAAAGGCCTGTTGTTTGTCCAGCTCCACAAGCAGATAGAAGTGTTAAGACAAAAAATAATATCTGGTCTATCGGCTTTAATTCATGGTTGACCAATAGTAGCATGTGTATAAGTATTACCAACAACGCTGGGACTCGCTGATCCAAGAATCAGTCGGTAAAGTCTATTGGAAATAAGGCTTGGAAGTGTTGCGCCCCTCGGAATCTCGACAGATGCGTGAGTCTGGGACGAATCTAGGATGGGAAACGCGTGTGCTTCTGAGATGTATAAAAATGGCTAATTCAAACGTACGGTATGCTACACCCTGTGCTAGATCATATGAGTGTACGAGAGAACACGTGCCTACGCTATGCTTCCCTCGCTACTGGTGTGACGTTACTAAAGAAGCTCTTTGGAACAGAGGACACACCCCTCGCATAAATCTGGCTTGTGTAGACCTGCGCCATAAACATTAACAGTGAACGAAAGGGAAAAAAAAAGACCACTCACAAGCTCATCGTAGATGATAGCGGGTACTTTTTTGTCGCAGAGCGTGGAACCCGGATGAATTTTAATGACCTTGTGCACATTCGGTCTTCTGAGTTCACAAAACGAGGGGTGAAACTCACAGAATGACCCATCGTTTGCTTGTACGTTCCATCCGGCTGTAAAAATGCCGACTGCTGAACGAGGCCAGTGACAAAACATCTCAGCACTGGTTCCTCGTTATCTGCCGTAGAAGCATGCCAGTCAATGCCAACTCGTTGGCATGTCTGTCTCAGCTGATCTCGAATCTTCGTCGCCTCCACGAACGTTCTTTCGTTCACAAAGTGCTGGCGACACCATTCTTTTCTTGCACCCTTGCTATCAGATGCGGCAACCTCTTGGTATGATCGGAGGGCATTAAGCATCGTCATGTGGTCCCCACTCGCATGACGAAACTTGACCCGAACTTCTGAAATGGTATCGCGCTGGTCGGAGATATCGAGGAAGAGCGCAGAAGAGGATGAGAGAAGGGACACGATGTCTATTACCTCGGAGGTGCAGCCGTGGGTTTTGGATGCGAGGATGATACGCGCGAAGTACGGCTCCACAGGGAAGGATGCCATTTGACGTCCCAATGTGGTTAGAGTCTTGGAGTTGTCTAGCGCACCAAGAAGCCAGAGAGTTTTGAGTGCGGAAATGACTGAAAAAAGTCAGGGTTGGTTATGGAGGTATGTCAGGGGGTCGTACCTGACCCAATTTCGGGAGGATCCATGAAATCGATCGCTTCAAAGTCTTGACCGAGGCATTTCAATTGTAAGACGCTCTGGGTTAAGCTGCATCGGCGAATTTCGGGCTCTGCGGAAAGTGCCATAGAATTGAATGCATCTTCTGTGTACAGGCGGAAACAAAACCCTGGACCCTATTTCGCGTTAGAGGTATCAAGAGAGACAAGGTTCAGGGCATACTTCGCGACCGGCGCGACCAGCCCGCTGCATAGCAGACGACTTTGTGATATCTCGAGTTAACAGGGTATCAAAACCTACCGAAACGGTCAGTTGTGAACTCAAATGGACAGTCACCCCCATTACCTCCACCTGTATCCTTTGACAAATATCTTTTTTCCTTACACTTGCCGGTATCGATTACGTATTTTATTCCAGGTATCGTGATGGACGTCTCGGCGATGTTAGTAGCAAGAATACATTTCCGAGCGTTTGTAGGGGCGGACGAAAATATTCTAGCCTGCTGCGCAGGCGGCAAGGCAGCATACATTGGACATGTTAGAACCTAGATGAAGACCGGTCAGAACGAGAGTCATCAAAACGTAATAATGTCGTACAGTCATACGCTCCTCAGGAAGTCTACGAGCATACATTTTTATCGATTTGTCTAAACTTTCGATATCCTCTTGACCTATACGATATCAGAAGTTAGCATGATTCCGGCAATTAACACACTGACCTGGAAGAAATATAAGGACGTCTCCTGGAGGTCTATCAGTATGGATTTGGAAGAACGTCCGTAGAGCAGCATCAACATAATCCGTCTGCTGACAGATGTGTGGAATGTCTGGACAGGGTGTTGTCGACCCTTGACATACAGTATTCGAGCACTGAAATTGCCATAAGCACGTGCATCACATGCGCAGCAATGCACCAACTTGTTATAGAACTTGCTGAACTTTTCGGCATCAAGTGTTGCACTCATGATAATGAGCTTTAAACGGGTTAAGGGCTGACGCAGGACCCTTTCCCTTCCTACTGACATCGCCCGCGCTATTTCTAGCGGCCTGTATCGTTTTCAGGTTGCTATGAGGAAATCCGTCCGAAGGGTTCGTTCGTGCGCTTCGTCTACGACTATAACGCTGTATTTCGACAGTAACTGATCCGACAGTAGCTCCGCACGAGCATACCGTCACTGACATATTTTATGCGGGTGTCGGAGCTAGAAGCCTCGTCGAACCTCACGGAATATCCAACAAGTCCACCGAGAGAGACATTTTTCTCTTCGGCTACGCGAGCGGCGAGAGACGTTGCTGCTACTCGACGCGGTTGGGTGACAGCAATCATGCCCTTGCCTGCGATACCCGATTCGAGGATGTATGAGGGACTTCTGTACTTAAGATAGAGTTATGAGGGCGCAATAGCAGTTGCATGATGACTAGCAGACGCACGAGTGGTTTTTTCCTGACCCTGTCTCTCCTATAAAATCGTTGTGTCATTTTCCTGTATTTCGCGGATGAGAGCTTCCCGTCCTGCCAAGATGCTGAGCAGAATTTCGCATGATAGATGGATATGCTTAGTTACCCCCGTGGCTATTGGAAGTTGCTCGCGCTGTTTTTGCAGGGTGTTCGCTGGGCGCGTTTTTACGGAGGATACGTCGTCATCCAGACGGATCCTGGCCTTCTTTCTTGGGGTATGGATGGACATGGATCTGGAATATTCGCCAGGATTTCTCGCGTTGCTATTGGATAGAAATTTGTGTCCAGTGAAATAATTGGGAAGCAAAATGGGTTCCTCCTCGTGGTGTCAGAACGTGGGTATGCACTAGGGGGCTGGTGATGTGAAGCGTGTGCGCTCGGCTTGTTGCTCGATCACTCAAAAAAGTTGTATCGGAAATCGGGAGTCGGGAATCCGGATCAGAAACCTTATTATCATTGGCACAAGTCACCCAGCCTCATGATAGTGGCAATAGATCGCACAAACTCTACGCACAATGGTATATACACGACCATGAAATGTTACAGCCTTCGCAAGTCGTATCGTAGCATATTATGAGCAGGTGCATAGTATATACTGCTTACAAAATTTATGTTCTACGGTCCGTTGGTGAATTTCTCTTCGAGGCAAGGCGCCCCTGGGGAGTTGATCTCACAAAAATGTGACTTGCCGCCCAAGATAAATTGGAAGGGAGATAAGAAACTGTTCGAACCGGAGTTGAATGCAATCGCGGAGCGCGTGTCTACCAACACCATAATACTGACTTGACGCAGTTTTTTTTGGCCCTGGCCGGCGCCTTGGATGGCATGTGAAGCTATGTAATAGCACGCTGACCTATAATGACATGGACCCTATCAAATTTGCGCCCATGAAGTGATACTTGAAGTAGAATGTACATCATTTTTACTACAAGTCAGGGATTCGGATCTAAGAACTCCAGATGTATGTAAGATATATCTTATCGCACAGCCAATTGTATATTGGATTCTGACCACCCTGCAAAGAAGCAGCTTTCTAGAAGTTGTTCTCAGCGTTGAGGGTTGCCAAATATACCCTGAGTTTAACCAGTGCAAGGTATCGGTGAGAAATGACATTCTTCTGTTCCTTGCTCATTTCGGCGTAGCTTCGTCCCAATTTCAGTATCTTGAACAACGGAGCAAAAAAAAACGAGAGAGCCTCACGTTTGATCAAAACCTTTTGGTTGGAAGATGGGGTCCC
Source organism: Suillus variegatus (assembly GCA_016647645.1). Lineage (NCBI taxonomy): Eukaryota > Fungi > Basidiomycota > Agaricomycetes > Boletales > Suillaceae > Suillus > Suillus variegatus. The sequence continues at coordinate 91,614 of JABBWF010000175.1, forward strand.
ACCCGAAATCGCCTGGTCCCCCTGGCAGGGACGATGGTACCGTCTGTGCGGCCCTCGAAGAGGATCGGCTCAGTGCCCGGACCAGCGCTATATGCGAAAGTACAGAGTGCATACGCGTCTTTCGTCGGGAATCCTACGAGCATGTTATTCAAGCCTACTCAGGTGACACATTCAGAAAGTCTTGTTTAGCAGAATGCCCCTGCACCCACCAACCTTCGTGACCGAGTGTTTCATAAAGTGCTTGATGTATGGGCCAGGTAGCCCGTCATACGCTACGAAGCACAATGCGGTATCCTCCGTTATGCATGGCTTCCCCAGCTGCCAGAAGGTATAAGCATTGTAGTGGGGAGGCAGATCTGTAATTCAGATTCAAGGGGTGACTGACCAGCTCAGCTGCACGACGGCATTTTGCTATGGCGACTTCTTGGGTGGTGCCCTGCAGTTCGGGTACTTGAGTGTTTAATCAGCGGGTAAATAAGCATTTGATTAGAAAAACTTGCTATCTAGGTCTTGCGATCTAATTCTATTGGGCGTTCCTTGAGATAAAATATGCTTGGTCTCCTTCAATTTATTATGGTTTCCAGTTACGAATGCTGATGGAATATCATCAGGATACATTGAGCATGGCTAAAACAATCGAGACCTACTCAAGCGCTGGGTGGCCATTGTGACAGCAGAAGAAGCAGTCCTACTCAAGCGCTTAGATGCCATTTGATACCAAGTGGGAGTTAATCGGAAACTGACTCAACCAACCACTGGAAACTTTACGCTCTTATTTAAGCTGCAACACCGAATAATTATATGCCTGCTGTCGATATAGTATTGGATAGTCTGACATGGCCAACGTGTAGCTTCTTGGATGATGCCATATTACCCACTGAACTATACAGTAGTAGTAGTAGTAGTATACTAACGGTTGAACTATATGCTGAGTCATCATAGCGAGGTGTGAGCTGGTTCGGGTTGTATTCGCAAGTACTAGCAATGCTGGTAGTTGTTCTCATCGAGGTTAACGTTGACGGGCTCGTGGAATCTCAACGAACGGGTCGTGGTATCGGCTCACTCAGCACAACTTGCCACAACTCTCTCATCTATACTACCACCTACTGACCTTTCCAATTGACAGGTGTCATATTTCCGCCGTCCGTCCCTGCTACGTATTCGCTAACTCTCGCTAATTCATAGATACGCATTACTTCAGGAGCCTTTTGACTATCATTTTCGGCAGCAGATCGTTCGCCTGCAACAAATTCTATCGGTACAATGCCAGACTATGTATATGCACTTCACGACTTTCAGCCCGAAAAACGAGGACGAAGTTGACTTCCGTGCGGGTGAGCCCATCGAGGTCATAGAGAGAGATGATCAATACAGCGATGGCTGGTGGCAGGTGGGTACTACCTGACTCTTTCACCTTGCGCACCGTGTGTATGTAGGCATGCACAACTCTGCAGCGCAGTTCAGCCCACATAAACTCCGCCATGCCCTACGCTCTGTCGAATTCAATTGCATTTGTTGTTTCGTTCCATGATATTAACTCATGCACGCACTTTATTACAGGGACGCAATCTTGCAGGTAAAATCGGCCTGTTTCCCAAAGCTACACTACACCGGCTGCCCCTGCCCCTGCCCCTCCGCGTGCATCTTCACCAGAATCCACCGCCGGCCCTTCCATAAATGAGCCTCCCGACATATTACAGACAGTTGATGAAGAGGCAGCTTCATTCATCGGTAGCGACGCTGAGTCCAACATTGGTGTCGCCCTTGGCGAACCACCTTCGACACATCAGGAGGAAGTTATGCATGCTACTATGACAGACGTCCAGAAGGCCATCGAGCAGCTTGGCCGAGATGATCGGGATGGAACTCGCAGCTTCAGCTCGCTAGCACTCGGCACGGAGACACGGATACAGAAACCGACGGAGATTCCAGCTTACGGGAGGATGGAGAGGACTGGCACCGTAGTGCTCGAGACAAGCTTGCAGAACAGGCACGTAAAGTCGTGGAATGCGAAGGCCGCTGCAGGATTGGATATCCGCTCGCTCGCTCCTCCGATAGACATCGAAATGAGTGATGAGAGTGAGGCAGAAGAGGTGGACGACACATTTCAGAATGTACACCGGGTGGCACGTGATCATCCCCATATGCTGAGGAAGATGAGGAAGAT
>JABBWF010000176.1:0-93704 GCA_016647645.1 Suillus variegatus
GTGAGAACACCCTGTCGTTCGCGTAGGCATCCATCATCCTATTCAACCTGTCTCTCAATTAGAAAACCATCCATTGCAACAAAAGTAGAACATACAATCTTGGCTTCAAATGCTTGTTCAGCACGGCACGCATGCGCGCAACGCTATACCGGACATTTATTAAGATCTGGCGTGCGCGATCACTCGCCTCGTTCTTCTGGAAAATGACATTTGAGTTGAGGACACGCCTCTTGATCGTGTCTCCGCGCGTGGTGTCATAGGTGCTACGTGGTGTATGAAGAGTTCCACTGTGTATATGAGATTGTATTAGACATTGTACGAGATGACCAGCAATGCAACACCCACGCCAAATACGTATCAGGTGCTGTTGGTTCGACAATGTTTTTCGCAAACTTGTAAAGGCCAAGAACTTCTTTAGTGATTGGCTGAGCGCATTCACACTTGATGCTAAAGTTGCTCTGGGCGTATCCCTTCCCGTTAGGCTGCAAGAACGCTATAGCTGGCTGTTAGAATGAATTATACCATGCAGGCACAAGGGACATACGCGAGAGAATAGTGCAGCAACAGTAAGGGCACTCGATAGATTTGTGCGTGAGAACCACAGCGGATGCGAATGGGTCATACGGTGATTTCGTACTGCGTTCCCAAGTGGAGACACGTTCATGTTGTGGTGTGTCAGTGGTTAACAGACCAGGGTCAGCCTAGCGTGATGTTCAGCGAGCTCGAAACATTATTCGAAGTGATGTGGCGTACGAGAAGGTTGGGAAAGTAATCAGTGAAACGAACAAGAGGTTTCAGCTTAGAAATCCGCGTGGTATCTTCTGCATACCAACTGTAGATGTGACCGAAAAACATGAGGTTCGTCATTCACAAGGAAGTCAAGATATGCTTGCCTAGGATTCAGGAGATAGGCGTGCCACACCATGGTAACATCAATGGGAGGCAAACGCTGCTCCACTGTATCAGATTGCTTGATAGTCAAGCACCACCTTTCGAACCTGCGCTCCGCCAAAGCAGTGAGTTAACAGTGCAAGCACACGCAGAACACTAGTAAGGTACGCACCGTTCAACAGCCAGATTAACGAACCATACCCAACGTTTCTCGCTGTCCGACTCCAATCCCGCAATAAGGCTCTCACTGGCAATGACCCGCTGCTTAAGGCGGCTGAACGCTGTCAGCAGCTGAAGATGGGCCTTAAGCTGATCTGGGCGGACGAGGTGTTGCGTGCTGCATCGTCCGATGTTGAAGGTCTCTGGGAGAGTATACTGCGGTGGTTCGGGATCTGGCTGGAGAAGCGTAGTATATGGAGGGAGCTGCTCAGTCATGTTGGAGACTGCTATGTATGGGGTTCCTGGTAATGTATGATATATATATATGTCAAGATGAAATGATTTCGTAACAAATGTGAAAGTGAGTAATTGCTTGATATGTGCGAACACGTACCAGTATGCTAATTTCGGCCATGAGCTTGGGCTTTGGGGCGTTGGGATTGACACGTTGGGTGTTTGAAGTGTGATTGATCAGATCTAAGCTTGTGACCATCTGTGATAACGAGGATAAAGCTCGAAGTTGCCGGCACAATAGAACATCTTTCAGAACAACAGGCGGGGTAAGGATCATCAAGTTCTTTGTTAATGGTTACAAATAACAAAGTGGTATTATCACTATGATTAGTGACAACGCTGGCAACGTTTGCCGATCGATAGGCCAGGTTTCATCGGTCCTCCCAACATGAAAATTTGATATCTCGATCAGAGAGCAAATGGGCAGTGCAGGAATTAGAATTAACAGAGAACTCACCTTCAATAGCGGAGATAGAGGAGGGTTCTAAAGCAACACCTTCCATAGGCAACGTTTCAGTGTTCTTTCAAGCAGAACGCTGGGAACCTGGTGCCGTGAGTAGAACTATCATCACGTGTCGAGTGGCGCAATACCCTTGACCGCAAGCTTGCCGCAAGCCTCAAGGCAGCCCAGGCGCAACTTGTGAACAGGCTTCCGAGAGATGCTTTGCAGATCGCAGACTGATCACGGCCTCATGTACACTCGCAATCAAGTGCAAGTAGAGTTTAGCGCTGCAACGTTGCACCACGGTTGGGACTGAATCACCTACTCAATTCTCATCCAATACGCCAGTCTTTATGCTAATTGACATCTCATCTGACGTGTCCTATTTTTAAGGAACAAAGTTCTAAGTTTGAGGCTAATGCTTAACATACAGCCCGGGAGTCGAACTTACATGAAAGGCGACAGGATAGGCTGGGGTGGTGTTAAAGTTCGTTCCTAACTTCAAAACTGTACCTTCTTGCCGACTTTATTTTTTCCGCAGCAATCATAATGCCGGTCCAATCTTTCAGATCCACCCTGTGCCATCAAGAGCAGAAGCAGTTTACCTCTTTATGAGAGTGCAAGAGCGCCATCATCAGTCCTTGAACTGTATTTGAATCCTTTTTCAAGGTCTGACTGCAGTAGACCATCTGCATCCTGCCCCAAGCCCTGTCCTAATTCCTTTTCCGTTTTTCGGAGAGGTAGTCTATCTGTATGCAGCAGATAGTGCTACACGAGGTTACACGAGGCTGAACGAGGCTGAAACGAGGCAGCATGATATTCAAAGATCTGTATAGCCTGTATACTGATGAACCGTTTGTGGCTGAAGCAGATCCCAAGCGGATCCTAGACCTCATCGGAGGCACTTATCCGAGTCAGACCCTTTAAAGAGGGCGATATTGGGTCACTTTTTCTTTACTTGTCATACATCATCATGGGTGAGTCGTATACCACCAAAGTTGTTCCCAGTCGATGCTGATGATGTAGCTATTCAAGATACACAGCCGTCCCAGAAGGCAAACAAGAGGAAAGGTGTCGGTAAGCGAGCTGTACTATCCACTGCCAGTTGGAAGCTAATCATGTTTGCGCAGATCGGCCTTTCAATATCGGTGATGAAAGTGATTTTTCCCGGGCCTCGTATCCCTGCGCATCCACCTTATCAATCATGATCGACGAGCTTGAGACAGATGATCATGATAACGACTCCCCTCCGCACAATAATGCTGGTGACCTCGTTCAGTCGATCAAAGGGATGTATCGGGTCCTCGATTTGATCAGTGAACAAGGGAGCGGTGGGCTAGGTGACTCTATTGTCCTTGCCGAGCCTTCTTTCGCTGATTGATTCCAGTGGACAAAATTATTATTGCACAGGATTCACTCCAAGCATTCACCAATTCCGTTTGTCCTGGTTCATATGTATCCATGACAAAAGTCAAGTTTAACATGCTGGATGGCATTATAATGAAGCCTGTTGGCATATACGGGAGCAAAGAGGAAATAGCGCGACTCTTACTGTCTCTTGGTGTTGTCGACGACCACATGTGAGGTACCAAGTTCGACTTGCAGATCGATATCTTAAAGAACATTTTCCTGTAGCGCAGCGCAGCTTGTTGTGAACCACAACGAAATAAGCGTTTCGAAACCAAGCCTTCGTTCTGGACTTTACATTGTCCGAACAAATTGTAAAGCTACCTCCGATGAACAACTGTTTGTCGTCTACTGGCCCGAGGATGACACTTGGGATGACTCGGCTCCTTCATCCGTGAAACGTAACCGTGTTACCTTTATGCGGTTCGTCTGATCCTCTTTAAGTTTCGGTCGGTTTTTTTGACGTGGGGTATTAGGTACCTCAGGACAATGTGTGACCAAATCATGGCACTCGTCTCCCCTGAGCATGTCCGTTCCATTGTATGGCTTGGGCAGGAGGACAAAGACACTGCGACAGAAATGGATAAAGATGAAGACGAGCATGATAGAATGTTCACATTTGAAGTTGAGAAAACCAAAGAGCAGGAATAAGCCGTAAAACCACGTCCTGGATTCAAGGTTTTGCCCAGTTTATCATCACTGGTACAGTGCTGACAAGCGCATGTAGGCTACCTCCGTCCATATAGCCATGCCCCAGCCTCACCCAGAGGTAACAGAAGATTCCGGACTGCACAAGCCTCGGTTGTTGCACGGTAAAACTACTCAAGGGTTCATGACAATTAAATATCTACCTGCCAGGCCGATCACTGATGTTTGGAAGCGTAGGTCGATCACTCGCCTCCAGTTAAGCGATTGGTTGTGGGTGTTACTTTTAGTGGTAGTTCCTGGAATTCAGCTGATATCTCCGCAGACAGTGACAGATTGCGGGTGAACGAGAACCTGGATGCTAACGCAGTGAATCTTTTAGTCGCTGCAGGCCTTTGGAATTGCTTTTCGCAATTGTGCAAAAAATGGCAGCAGGAATCTGCCGATATTTCCTCTAATGCCAAGGCCAGAAAAACATCGACTGAGGGCAGCATCAGGACAAGGTTAGAAAGTAACTTGCCCTTTCTCACTCGCATTTTCCACAGGAAATTGGTGGACGCCACCGTCGAAAATTTTCCATTAGTATTCCTTGACGTCGCTCTCTCGTATCTAACTTGATCACTTCAGCACTTTCACCCACAATTCCTTCCCTTATCCTAACCAATGCGAGCCAGGTAATTCTGTAGTTTATGGTATGTTCTCTGTGTAATCAACTTGTTTGATAATAATGGTCTGTCTAGATCCGATTGAACCTGCAGTCGCTCCTTCGTGAGTTGTACTTGAAATTTGAATCAGCCCCGTAGATCTCTGATTTATTCACAAAGTACGACTTCTGATGGCTCTTACCCTCATTCTACAGAACATGAGCAGGCTAGCTCTGAAACCCAAAGTATTTACCTATGTATTGAAGTTGCGTTGTAGTAATGGTTATCCAGATCAACTTTCGACCATTATCAAGTTATACCCAGAACTAGAGAAAGAGCTTCTTCACACGTTGCAGAAACTGTGCCCCGAGAAGATTAACAGTCGTGATTTCAGGGACTATAAGCAACGAGTCTATATTGCGGCAAGTCTACTTTGTCAATTTCCCGACATCAAAATGGAAGACAAAGACTTCCTGGAAGTACTTCTGCACGAGGACATGCGACACGTCAAAGAATTTGTCAGATATGTTTCCATGCATCAGCAGCCGAAGGGATTGATGACGCAAGCTTGGAGCAGTATTAATTCCTTCATCTCGGGGCCAGTATGCATTTTCATCCAACAGCGAGCGTCAACACCCACCTGACATGTTTTTCAGGTTCAACTTGCTGAAACATTCCTTGGGATCGCTGAATCGCTCACAAAACTCAGAGGGTCCCTCATTCATTAACAAGACAGACACCATAGAATTATGAGAAGTAATACATCAATGCCATTTTGTCTTTGTGTCTGCAGATGCAGAGGATGTTCTCGATCATGAATTCAAACTCGTAAGCAATCGATTGATATCGGTACTGCTACATAGCTGGCACGAAGTCACTGTCATGATGCTATGAGACCAATCAGGACACAACACGGTATCTGATACCGAGCAAACATCTTCAGAGCATCACAGATAAGCTTACATACATAGATACACTCGAAATATTACAGGCAGTCTGATTTACCTGCCCCCACATCCGCCTCCACAACCACCCCCGCAACCACCTCCACATCCGCTTCCGCAACCACCGTCACATCCCATCCCGCCAGCATGCACACTACCTCCACCACAGCCGCCACCACAGCCGCCACCACAACCACCTCCGCAGCCACCTCCGCATCCCATCCCACCAGCACCAGACCAGCTACACGGTGGGGCACCAATCGAACAGCCATCTGCCCCCTGTAAGCATGGTATTAGCACAATTCATTCTCCAAACACAGCTATGATACTCACCGCTGCAGACCTCAAACTTCCATTCACTACCACTCCAGTAGCAGTAACAGATCCGCCGAGGTAGTAATGAAACATCGGCACAGGATATAAACATGCAATGGCATGATCAACATTCCCATCCTTCTTCATAGCCCTCCCGTTTCGCTCTACCCACAGCCTCCGCACCCCTGTTTTGCATGCACGGTTCTCCCGGCGACGCAGGTTTGCGGACATGTTGTGCAAGGTAAACACAACGTTGTGATCGTTCGGGTGCATGGCAGCACGTGCGTCAGTTTTGGGAGGGACTGAAGGCACGTTGCTGGCGGCTTGAGAAGAAAGGAGGCATCGGAGCTTTTGGCCGATTGTATCTCCAGGTAGCGGACACCCGCAGTACATGTAGGGTACATGATAACGGTCCTAGTACGATTTACAGAAGTTTAATGGAGATATCTAAATCCAAGGGAAAATAGCTTACATTCCAAGCACGACAGGTGAAGTCGAAGGAGGTCGCGAGTTGACCTTCTTCCACCTTGTCATCACTGAAAGACATGCATTCAATGTGTGTTCCCGAATTATACTCGTCAGCACCTACTGATCGACATATCGTCCTACGAAAGAGAGGCAGTCCTTTTGATACTGACTCGCCATAAGTTGATGAGTATGCCACCCGAGATCGATGTCGAGCGTGGGCACGAAGAACGAGCCAGGAGACTCTGCCATCATGTTCAAAAAGCTGCCGAGTAATGTTTTTGTGCCGTCCGTAGAAAAAAAGAAGCAAGCACCTACGCGTGATACCGAGCTACGCAATGTTGCAGTGCTACTGCGTCCACCTCGTTAGCGAAATATCCTGACTCGGTCCATCCAAAGTTGACCATCTTCTTCACAAACGAGCCTTGCCGGAGGACCTAGATACATACATTAGTCCTTGGATACGATCAAACGTCGAGGGTCTACTCACAGCACCGATCAAATCGAGTGAAAACACCCTGTCGTCCGTGTAGGCACCCATCATCCTATTCAACCTGTCCTTCAATTAGAAAAAACATATACATTGCAACAAAAATAGGACTTACAATCTTGGCTTCAAATACTTGTTCAGCACGGTACACATGCGCGCAGCGTCATACTGGACGTTTATCAAGATCTGGCGCGCGCGATCACTTGCCTCGTTCTTCTGGAAAATAATATTTGAGTTGAGGACACACTTCTTGATCGTGTCTCCGCGCGCGATGTCGTAGGTGCTGTGGGGTGTATGAAGAGTTCCACTGTATATACGAAATTGCATTAGATGTCGTACAAGATGATCGGCAACGCGACACCCACGCCAAATATGTATCAGGTACTGTTGTTTCGACGATGTTTTTCGCAAACTTGTGAAGGCCGAGAACTTCTTTAGTGATCGGCTGAGCACATTCACATTCGATGTGAAAGTCACTCTGGGCGTATCCCTTGCCGTTAGGCTGCAAGAATGCTACGGTTGGCTGTCAGAATGAATTCCCATGAGGCACAAAGGACATACGCGAAAGAATAGTGCGGTAACAATAAGGGCACTCGATAGATTTGTGTGTGAGAACCGCAGCAGATTCGAATGGATCATACGGTGATTTCGTACTGCGTTCCCAAGCAGAGACGCGTTCATGCTGTGGTGCGTCAGTGGTTAATATATCAGGGTTATCCTGGCACAACATTCAGCGAGCGCGGGACAGTATTCAAAGTGATGTGGCGTACGAGAAGGTTAGGAAAGTAATTGGTGAAATGAGCGAGAGGTTTCAGCTTGGAGATCCGTGTGGTGTCTTCAGCATACCAGCTGTAGATGAGACCGAAAAGCATGAGGTTCGTCATTAATGAGGAACTAAAGACGTGCTTGCCTCGGATTCAGGAGATAGGCGTGCCACACCATGGTGACATCGATGGGAGGCAAATGCTGCTCCACTGTATCAGATTGCTCGATCATCAAACACCACCTCTCGAACCTGCGCTCCATCAGTCAGCGAGTTAACAGTGCAAGCACACGCAGAACGCTAGTAAGGCACGCACCGTTCAACAGCCAAATTAACGAACCATACCCAACGTTTCTCGCTGCCCGACTCTAATCCCGCAGTAAGGCTCTCATTGGCAACTACCCGCTGCTTAAGGTGGCTGAACGCTGCCAGCAACTGAAGATGGGCCTTAAGCTGATCTGGGCGGACGAGGTGCTGGGTGCTGCATCGTCCGATGTTGAAGGTCTCTGGAAGAGTATACTGCGGTGTTTCGGGCTCGGGCTGGAGAAGTGTAGTATATGGGGGGAGCTGCTCGGTCATGTTGGAAACTGATGTGTATGTGATTCCTGGTAATGTATGTATATCAAGATGAGATTACTTGTACTGGCGAATGCGAGAGTGTGAGTAATTGCTTGGTGTGCTCTAACGCGTACTGGTATATGTACTCATTCTGCTCACCTCGAGGTTGAACGTTTCACGATATGGACGTCCAAGTCACTCGCATGCAAGATGACAAACTCCAAAATCAAAGTCTTTCAGATAGCTTGAAGCATGAGAGTCGACAGAGCCAGCCGTCACAGCCACAGATATCATACTGGGCCAGGTGAAATTGACGCGGCCCTGCCGCGCCTGCCGCGGTCGTGACGCGCCTGTGACGCGGCATATGTGACGCGGCACTGTAACAAATTCCTATGTACAGATCATGTTCACACAACTTCATATCGCATTCCAAACACTTTGAATCATCGTTAATGATCAACATATGAGTGTCTGCCTGCGTACAGGCTCTATAGTGCTGTATTTACCTCTCACCAAATTTACAGTGCTTGTCCTCTGCCTTCATACTACTAGTATGCATCTTGCGCGTCAGTCCTATATTGTTGCATTACCTCTAATTCGTTCATCTATGTTGGTTTTCAGATGCAGTGTCAAATGTTGTCTCACTGCGTCAAGCCTCGACCTCACCCTGCCAAGTTTGATCCACTCTCTATACCCTGCACCACCACGTCAAGCCCCAACCATGGCATGTCAGAAGCCTCGTTTAGGCTGCGTCAAGCACTACTCACACCACGACAAGTTCTCCCAAATATTTTCGCAGTCTCTGTACTAATATCAACATCCACACTCTATGCCGCGTCAAGGCCTACTACAGTGCCGCGTCAACTATAGCACATACCGCGTCAGTTGCCGCGTCACATGCGCGTCAGTGCCGCGTCAAACAAGTTGCGCCGCGTCAGTTGCCGCGTCAAACCTCCTCCATGCCGCGTCAGTGCCGCGTCACAGGCGCGTCACACCGCGTCAAACTTCGTCACTGCCGCGTCACCCGCGCGTCACGCCGCGTCAAACTTCATTCATGCCGCGTCACAAGTAGCACATGCCGCGTCAGACCTCACCACCTCCACATGCCGCGTCAAACCTCACCACCTCAACTGTCACACTGTCCGTATAACTTAGGTATATTTTATTTTACATCTGTCATAATAATTGATATTCTAACAGTGTTCCTTTTCATCCTGACAGAATTAGACGTCGTACACTGTAATTGTCCATAGGCAGTAATCAATTTATTTTACTAAGCATTCTTTCGTTTGTATCCTCTGGGCTCGAGAAGAAACCCCTGTTATCGCGCTTTTGTAAATCGTGTCATGGCCTTTGTGAGTGCTTTGAAATACGGAATAAACTTTTATAACCATCTTTTAGGAATTATAGCGAGAGTGAATTTGAAGTAAGGAAGACATTACCTGCTCCGTTCGATAGATATCTAACTTATGTGATTGACAGCGCGGCCCCTTATTCAGTGATAACTCCGATGCTACATCTTTGGAGTCTGCAGACGAGCTATCCGAAACTGTAGTTCCTTCTCTGCCGGCCGAAGAATGTCCGTCCGTTAAACGTCGATGTGCTCCACAGGCTCGAAGGGTCCAGAGAGGGAGGAAAAGAAAATAATCATTGACTTATGTATATGTACATGGCTCTGAGGCAAATAAAATAACAAAGGAATGGTCGTGAACTCATCCAACTTGATCTGGAAGTTGAATATAGAATATAGGAATGGCGCGTCAATGGCCGCGTCAAGTGCCGCATCAAGGCTCGTCAGTGCCGCGTCACATGCGCGTCACGCCGCGTCACGGCCGCGTCACGACCGCGGCAGGCGCGGCAGGACCGCGTCAAAATAGCTACGCCCTATCATACTGAGTCCGGCTGTTTGAATCATGTGAAACTAGGTCAGTTCAACCGGGTCCGATATTATCGGCGAATGGCAGTTGACTGGGCCCGGTGAACCATATTGCACTAGCAAGACATATAGATTCCGCGGACACTCACTGTTGTCAACTTCACTGATGGGCCCTGATGCAGATGGCGGCCGGCGCGCTAACTGACGTTATCTCAAGGCTTGCCCTTTTGCTACCCTGTGACTAGCATTCGAGAGCGGGTATTGTCAACAGCAATGGGTTTGTTGCAAAGTAAGCACTGCGGCAGGGATATTTGGCTTACCTTCAAGGACCTTTGCCTAGTCTCGCCCCTACCAGGCTCAACGACACTTACGGTCGCGGTTGTGATACTGGTGTCCCTCTATCTCCTGCAAGTCTATCGCCGAAAACAACGAACGACACCCATACGAGGACCTCAGAGCCCAGGCTGGGTGTTTGGGTTCGCCAAGATACTGCTAAATTCCACCGCTACAACTGAACTGTACGAACGTTGGGCTAGAGAGTACGGTCCAGTGTATAAGGTCCCGGATGTCTTTGGACAATCCAGGGTTATATTATGGGATCCAAAAGCAATCTCTCATTTCTTTGCAAGAGACACATGGTTGTATAACCAAACTCCGTTCAACAAGATCGTTGTTCGAATAACGGTATGTCCTTTACCTTGTCCAGCTATAGGGTAACAGCGCGCTTATGCAACTAATAGATCGGAAGAGGAGTATTGTGGGCCGATGGTGAAAGTCACAAAAGGTAAGAAGTGAGACTTTCAAGTTGTGCTGAGCTAAATCCATGTCATTTTTTCTCATTTGTTAGGCAGCGCAAGGCTCTCAACCCTGCCTTTACCGCAGCTGCTATTCGAAGCTTAAAATCTGTTTTCCATGATGCCGCTCACAAGGTCAATCACTAACAAATTCACCTTGCACTTCATTTAACACGTGTTACAGACAGTGATCGCTTGGGACGCTGAGATAGAATTGAACCAAAGAACTCATTGCGCAGTAATTGATGTGCAACAATGGTACTTTTTCCCCTCCAAAGTTTCGTAGCTGCATTCTCAGACATATTATGCAGGATGAATCATATCTCGTATGTATACTTATTCCCTTCTACCACGCTGATGTCTTATCCATTATCTGCCACATAGACTCGACAGCGCGGGCATAGCCCTCCTGTCCCATGACTTCGGCGCACTCGATGGAAATGACTCGGACGTCGCGCACGTCCTGAATGCATTTGGTTCACCCGCCAAAATTTCCAACTTGATCATATTGGCACAAAACTTTCCTTCCATCCTGAAGTTGCCATTGCCTCGCACACGGTTAACCCAAAAGCTTCGCCTGATAGTTGGCAAGATATGCCAGGAGATGCTATCACGGACACGCAAGGAAAAGGATACTGGTGGCGCTGAGCAGGGGGACAAATCGTGTTTGGGTTTGCTCTGTGAGTCTTGTCGTTCATTTGCGAAATTGTAAACCTTAAAATTTATGTGTAGTGAAAGCGGAGGGATCTGGCGAGAGCGTGGGACTGACTCCACAAGAAGTACTGGACGAGGTACACGAATCATAGAACTCCTCTGAATGATGGGATGCTGATCTCCGTCTCCGCCAGGCAAGGGTCCTTCTTCTCGCCGGTTTTGAGACCACTTCAGGTAACGTGCATTCATCTAGCAAGAGAATTATACATTCATCATTACTCGCATTCTATCAGTAAGCATGACAGTAAGTTTCGAACCGTTCACTACTCCAACCGTGTTTCTCAACTCCACAGTGGGCTTTAGTAGAACTTGCGCAGAATCCAGACATACAAAAGAAGCTTCGCGACGAGTGCTTAGAGTTTGGGCCAACCCCCTCATATGACGACCTTACGAATAAGCTTCCCTATCTGGACGCTGTGGTAAACGAAGTTCTTCGCCTCCACGCACCGGTTAAAGAGATCCCGCGATCGGTGCGTATCCGACTCAAACCAACACAAACCACTCAAACTGACTATGACAGGCTACGCAAGAAGACGTGATCCCTCTCAGCGAACCCTTACGCACAGCTGCCGGTAACTTCACCGAGAGCGTATGCATCCCGAAGGGAACTGTGGTCGTGGTCCCGTTCGCTGCACTCAATTGCTCCGTTAGCATGTGGGGCCCTGACGCAAAGGCATTCAAACCTTCTCGGTGGTTCGAAGAGGACGGGGGTACGTTTGGGGCCAGAGAAACCTTGCATGGTTACCGTCATTTGATGACATTTGGCGATGGAGCACGGATGTGCTTAGGGAGGCTATTTGCGTTAGCAGAGTTCAAGGTACGCAGCTGTGCAATGAGAGTATTGGTTCCTGGTTGTTTTGACCGGGTCGAGTTTTGCTCCTGCAGGCTGTGCTTTTTGTCCTTGTGCGAAACTTTGTGTTTGAGATGGCGGATGGCCCTGGAGTGCAGATTGTAGACGGTTTGGGAACTATACCAAGGCCAAAGGTGGTCGGGAGTGAAGCTGGAAGTGTGCCTCTCCAGGTGCGCCGCTATGAAGTTTGATTGTAGTCTGTAACTATGTAATAGTATTGTAAGAAAACTGTATGCTAACCTCAAGTCATCCATCTCAGATAATATATGTAGAAATATAGGCTCGTGACTAGTACCTGTGACAACGATGGTAAAGCTCGAAGTCAACGGCATAATAGAAAGATTTCTTTCAGAGCAAGGTTTGTTCAGGAGACTAAACCGACTTCAGGTGCCAGTTCAAGCTTAAGAGGGATCGATGTGAACGTGCGTAGTATAGTACTAAACGTCGGACCCGAGTAGAGTGATCAACACTCGAATCAATTGTAGTTATATCGTATGAATATGAAGTGCTGGTATGTAGATTTAGATGACTCGAGCCTCCTACTGTGTACTCGATAGCCTATCTGTTTATGATTAAATTTGATCAAGTCCCTAGTTTCTCCTCATCCGCGTCAATCCTTCGAAGAAGTTGCACCGCATCTTCCTTGCGCAGCTTGCAACGCTTCGTGAGCATCTGCAGCATCTTCTGGCGACTCCTCCCCAACCCTTTAACCGGAACCAAAAACTCCCGCAGCTTCTTACACACCCGCGCAAACCAACTACTCACGTCCACTGAACATGCATCATTATTACCAAGTTCCCTGAGCATATTGAGCACCTTCGCCCTGGATTCCAAGTATCTGGCCTCGTAAGCGTTTTGGTAGCCCTTGATGGTCGTAATGCAGACATGTGTAACGGGGTCAATGCCGGATTTTTCGATATGTGCCTTGTTCATCGTCCACCAGTCATCCATGTTGGGCTCGTTCTCAAGATTGGTAATAACCAGGGCAAGAGGCACCCGTTCCTCGCACAGGAACTCGAAGAATAATCTGTAGTTCTGCTGCACAGTGTTCGACACTCTGCCAGCCTTGATGCAGAAGAGCAGGCCGTTTACACCCCCTCGGTTCTTGAGCGAGACGATGAGCTCATGTGCCTTCACAAGGGCATCTAAATACCCCGCACTGTTCATAGAGGGGCTATCCAAGCCCACCTAGATTAGTTGTGAATTAGAATACCGACACGCTGGGAATCATTGCGTCCACTTACTGTATCATACAGATTTACATTAAGCCGGGGATCTGAAAATGTGACTGGATACTCGGTTGATTCGAGTGTGCAAGATTGTGCACCGGACGAGGAGGTAGCAAGTTGGTTCCCAGCGATGAGATTTACCAACGAGCTCTTGCCGACTCCCATCTCACCGAAGATAATAAAGTTTGGTGGTCGCGGTTGAGAGGACATTACGGAAGTTGAAGGGGGCAGCGCTGCTGGCAGCGCGCACTGTGGCGTGAAAGAATATTATAAGAGCAAAGAAGGGGGTATAGAGAGAGCTTTACTAGGGTATATACAAAATATTGAACGCCCATAATGACACACCTCTTTCACCAGGGAGTCATCCTGCCGGGCATGCCACTATTTGACGCCCTAGATCAGCTCAAGAGCATCGATCATCACCTGAGGTGATGCATGAAGGCTGCGCGTTAGAAGAGAACCATCGGATTTACCCGCTGCTGAAGAAGATTCCCCATGGCCAAGGGCGCCTCGCCCATACATGCAGTATTCATGAGGCTTTCATGTCCAACATCTACTAAGTCCGATAGTACTAAATTAGCATCGTGTCATGCGACAATTTCGTAAAAAAAACCACCTGGGTCCTGTAGCTAGTGATTCAGTGGATCGTCTCAAACACGAATAGTATAAAACGACAAAGAGTGCAAAACGAATCTGTACTTCTCCACAGTACTAACGATGTCTTCGGCGGCTCCGAATATAGCACCCATGGAGCAGTGGACATGATAGTTTACGAGGTCGCGGTTCTCATTGAAGCCGGTGTTGAACATGCACGTGACCGACACAGAACTTGTATAGACGGCCTTGTTCCCTGCCCTGTCATTGCCCTCCGGCTCCTGCCAGCAGAATGTGTAGCACTCCGTCCTTATATCCCTGCTTTAAGCGCGGTCGGTTAGCAATCTGCTGTTCATAGACGTGCACAGTGCATATTCATTTCATCAAGGCAGCCGATGCTTCCCAAATATAAATGGTCTCGAAGACGGCGCAACTTACTGCTGCTGCTATGCGGCGTAACCCCATAGCACCATGCTGTTCAAATGAGGATTTAATGTGAGGTTCTCGAGGGTCTAATCAGTATTATTGAACTTATCTGCAAAGCATGGTGGACCCTGGCCCCGTCACGGTGGCTAGACAAGCAGTCATTGGCTGTCGCGTTATTAAAAATGGACGGCCTTCTCTCCAACGCCACTGATTAGGGGAGGCTACGAGCACCACAGTTCCCCGACACTTGCAATATCGCAGCACTAGCGCTATGAATTGGTGCTCTTTGCCGGGTCATGCAGGGCTGTGCTCCAGAAAGGTAGGACATGTCACGAGCTGCAGAATCAAAGCTAAACTAAAGCGCACATCCCCAACATGCTGCGAACAAACAGAAGACGGACACGTTGCGCACAGCTTCAAGGGACCAACATACGAGGCAGCTCTCAGGAAGGACCTTTGTGGACGGCCGTTCAAGTGTTTGTGAGCAGAGTGGATCGATAGTGAGACGGGGTGTAAGTACGACAGCATGCTAGATAATTGGATGTACTAGGTATCGGATAGCGTATGGGTATGGTGTTCAATAAAATACAAAAGCTGTACTAGTCCTCGTCTGATTCAATCCTTCGAAGAAGTTGTAGTGCATCCTGCTTAGGCAGTTTGCAGCGCGTCGTGAGCGTCTTCATCATCTTTTCACGACTCTTCCCCAACGCCTTGCCTGGAACGAAAAACTGGTGCAGCTTCTTGCACATGCGTGCAAACCAGTTAATATCGACCGAGCACGCATCCCCCCTTGCAAGCGTAGCCAGCACATCCCATACTTTTTTCCTAGATTCCCAGTATTTATCTTCGTATACGTTTCTGAGGCCCTTGATGGTGGTGATGCAGACCTGCGTAACGGGGGCTATGCCATGCTGTTTGATATCACCCTGGTTGGTCGTCCACCAGTCATCCATGTTCTCCTCGTTCTCGAGGTTGGTAATGACCAGTGCAAGAGGCACCTTCTCCTGACACAAGAATTCATGGAACAGCCTGTAGTTCTGCTGCGTAGATTCTAATATTCTGTTACCGCCCTTGATGCAGAACAGCAACCCGTGTACACCTCCTTGGTTTTGGAGGGAGGCAATGAGTTTATGCGCTTTCACTAGCGCATCCAGATAACTCTTATCGTTCATTGTGACGTTATTCAGCCCAACCTGTATGCCGCAGGTCCCGACTTAGAACATCCCTACGTTGGAAGAATTCACGTACTTACCGTATCAAATAATCTGATATTAAGCTGGTGTTCAGATGATGCGATCGTGTACTCGGTTGATTCGAGTGTGCAGGACTTTAAACCGGAAGAGGACTTGGCAACTATCTTCCCAGCAAGAAGATTGACCAACGAGCTCTTTCCTACGCCCATTTCACCGAAGACGATAAAGTTTAGCGGAGCTGTATTGGGTGGGCACGCCATGGATGGAAAAGAGTACCGTGGTCGCAGAATTTCAGAAAGGGGAGTTGGGTTTAGAACAACGCACTGGGTCTAGGTACTATATCAAGGCTGTCAGAAGGACTAACTTCTTTGGCCTGGCTGGGATACCCTGACTGGAAATCATACCATTTGAAGCATTAGATCGATAGTACGGCATGATGTATGAACTCGAAACAACATTCTTGCGATATGTTCGCGCGTTAGTTGGGCGCTAGCTCATTCGAAGATAATACTTCATGGTAAATCAGACGTAAAAATCTCACCAGATATCGAAGATGGTTGGTCAAGTGGCCTCCGAATAGACCCATTTACCCATGAGTATATCATTCGCTCCTAAGAATGAAAGCCTCATTTTCCAGAAGCCTTGGTATCAAGATAGTGAGGCTTTCATTTTGGAGATTCTATAGTCGTTAGCGTTTACAGCGACGATTCGATGGGCAGTTGAACATACTTTGTCAGGGGTTGACTCAACAGGTACGGAGCCTGCGCCTGCCAATGCGACACACAAATACATGAGACGGCTGTATTATTGGTGTGTGATAGGCTCAAGAAAGCTGACCATGACGATTTGTGAGGGGCAGTGGCTGGCCAAATAATCATTAGCAAGCATCAGGACACGTATGAAACTTGGACGTAAACTAGAAACCACCATGCTCAGCAATGGCACATCGCAAAGGTGTTGCAGCAATCCGTGACATGAAATGTTGTTTCATGGGGACTTTCATTGGTCCCGACCACATCGAAGAGAAGACACACTGATAAAACGCAAGACATCAATGGACCAAGTTCACTGCAAACGCACCGAAGCCCACAACAAGGCTGACATCACGACGAAGCCAGCCAAGACCCGTCCGACTACAGAACTCCTGGTTTCGTAACCTCCCGGAATGAAAGGACAGGGTCCACAAGGAGTATTGGAATTCTAAATAGGGGCCGGCCTCGAGAGTTATCGCAGGTTTCCTGCCCACCAAATACCATATGTACGTAGGGTCGATCGTCACACAACACGCTAAATAGGTGCTTCGCAGGTGTTGCTATCTCGGATAAGTTCAAACTTCTTCCAAGCGCTCAGGCTCACTGACGCGATTTCATCTGAAGCGGTAAGTTTGGTATTAATCGATCGAGAGAGGAGGAACGATAGAGAGAAGAAGGTGGTGGAGGGTAGTGGACAGATTGAGTGACGAGTGGGGGAGGATGACGACGGAGGAAGCTTCGAGGGGAGGTTTTATATGAAATCAGCATGGAGGGGGCCCCCCCGACCTGGACGCAACATCAACACTTCAAAGCAGCCTTTATCGATTGTTCGTACTATACCTATTTCCCTTCCCAGGACAACTCGTAGAGCACCGCGTACAGTTTTCGTTGTTTGTTGCGGTATAGAAATTCTCTCAATCAAACGGAATATTCCGAGTCGACGGAGAAGACGTAATTGGTAATTAACCTCCTTGCATTCGAACGACTTCGCTTGAGCGTCTCTTGTGACAACATGCAGGCAATGCAATGTTAATATACGGTTCATGTCGGAACCTCCACATTTGAACATGCTGATGGCAAATGCTCACCGAAAATTCTAGCTTGCATGTCGCCGTGGATACTAAAGCTAGATCTTTTCGCAGCCCTCCCCTCCAAATCCCCTACAACTACTGAGCCTCGGGTCGGCCTGGCAGGAAGCCTTACATAAATCTTATACATGTTAGGCGGACATGTTTTAGTATTGGAAGGTATCGTACCTCTCATAATCCTTCTTCAATTTCGCCTTTCTCATATCTTGTATGCATGCAGTGATTGGTGGCCAAAATCTCATCGTTCCATCTAATCGTACACCAGCAGGCCACTATGTCATTGTCTCTACCTCCTATGGTCACTGGAACACTGCCATCAAGGCTGCAACGGCCGACTGTAGTGTTTTTTGGAATGAGACTCTTACTATCTGTGGAAGCCCGCTGATGTTTCCCATGTGGCTTATGCCCATCTTTTCCAGCTCCTCCAAAGAAGTACGCCTCGAAATCCGCGCCTCATTTGAGTGTGGCGGAATGCTCGGTCGAGGCGAGCTTGTGGGTACAGTCGAGACGACTTTAGACAAATTGCTTGCGCACGACGGACAGTCCGGTGAGTCCTCACCTCTCACAATGCCGTCGTCCTGACAGTGGTTCCGAAGTATCACTCCTGGCTGTTGATAATCAGCATGTATCCCTTAAATTGAAGGCTTGGCGTAAAAAAACACCACGCTACGATGGAGACGGTATCGTGCAGGTAGATTATCGATTTAACAACATACTATCACTGCTGATATAGTCAAATTTTAAGCATAAGATTGGTCACGACACTGATGCAGCACGCGATGCATACACCCTCTTTTGGAGGAGCAACCTTCGCGAGCATTTCCATAGCGCCATTGAGGGTTTTCAGGCAGTGCTTAACCAATGTCCCCATGATAATGCGCACCGCGCCGCAGCACTCTCAAATCTCGCCCATGCGATCCTATGTGGTTTCGCCAAGTCCATCGACAATGATATTGACCGCGCGATCCACCTTTTCCGCTCCGCCCTCTCACTCCGTCCCCAGGGACATGTCGATCATCCGCTATCCATCCTTGACCTTTGCCATGCTCTCTGTAAACGTCATTCTTATAAAATGGACCATGCCGATCTCCGTGAGGCCGCACATCTTTACCGCACTATTCTGCCGCTTTTCCCCGAGGGCAGCCATCTCCATCGAGTAGTATTCGATACCAACGCTGTGCCATATGTTATCGAGCAGTGCAACGCGCTTCCTAGGGATCCTTCAGACGAGAGCATATCGCTTCGGCGAATTGTGCTCGAGCTCTGTCCGCCGCAGCACCCACGTCGTGCACGCTCACTAGACAATCTTGCTGGCGACCTCTATGCACGCTTTGAACGAGACGGCAATAAAGACCACTTCTACGAGGCTGTTCATCTGTCACGTGAAGCACTGGCAGTATGTCGTGCTGATGATGATCAGCTTAGTGTTCTCCCTGGCATTTTATCGGACACTCTTGGTCACCGCTTTAATCACCACGGCGATCCTTCTGACCTTTACGAGAGAATAGTACTTGAAACCCACCTGGAGGCACTCGACTTACGCTCGTCTGCTTCGAGTCAACGGGGCATAACGGCCCCAGAGCAGGGACAACAATCCTCGCCACCACCACTACCATCTCCTCCTCCCCCACCTCCCCCACAGGCATCAATAAACAAAGTACGCGGTCTACTTCTTGAGCTGCATAACCTAAACGCCTATTGATAACATGTAGCAGATTCGGCCACTCGAAAGAAACGTTGTCATCTTTGGCGACAGCGGTTCAGGTAAAAGTTCAGTAATCAATGCAATCGCGCAAAGACAACTGGCGAAGACATCTAGCAGTGCAACCGGATGCACGTTCGCCTATGAGCGTCATAGAGTCGAAATCTCCGGCCAAACGTTTGTCCTTTTCGACACTGCGGGTCTCAACGAGGGCACTGCAGGCACGGTACCAGCAGCCAAGGCGGAAGAAAACTTGAAGAGCTTGCTGAATGAGCTCATGAGCCCTAAATCGGACGGCATCGG
Source organism: Suillus variegatus (assembly GCA_016647645.1). Lineage (NCBI taxonomy): Eukaryota > Fungi > Basidiomycota > Agaricomycetes > Boletales > Suillaceae > Suillus > Suillus variegatus. Next base: position 19,539 of record JABBWF010000176.1, read on the forward strand.
CCTTCTGGTATACTGTGTGCGCAGCACGAGAGCCCGTCGCGCTCTTATTCGGAACTATAATCTTTTTTACTCTGCTATCTGCCGAAAGAAGGTCCCAATTGTCGTCGTCGTCACAGGATTGGAGAACGAGCCGGACATGGAGAGCTGGTGGGATGCCAACGGGAAGGAATTTAAGAGCCGTGGCATGCATTTCGAAGACCATGCATGTGTCACAACGCTTCGCAAACACTCGGGCATCTCGGATGTCTTCACCCGTCGCATCGAAGAGTCTTCTGAAACTCTGCGTAATCTTCTCGTTAAAAATTCCTCGGATTGGGCGGTCGACGACAGCTGGTTCAAGCAGTCTTTCACTGCTGTACGAAACTTGATCAGCGATAGTGGGAATAGCGAAAAGTCTTTGCCGTCCACTCTCATCATCTGTGATTCATCTCGAGGCGAAGAAGTCGAGATCGCACCCTGCATCCGTGGTATCTTGAAGCCTTACTTTGCGCGCATCGGCGGGGATACATACCAGGTCCACCGTGTTCCTGCACCGGACTTCTCATCTTCAAGTGCCGAGAAGAGGCTTGAAGGGGATCTTCTCATATACTACGCTCGCGCTGACGAGCTTTCTGCAGCTCGTCAAAAATTCCATGCCTTTTGTACAGCCTATCGCGGGAACGTGGTGCCTGTCGTCGTCGTGGTCAAAGGACTGGACGATCGCCAAGCTGCCAATCAGTGGGTCGAGAAATACATCATGTATGATGGCGCCGGACGTCTATTCTCGACATTTGCTCCAGCTGAAGAACTCGGAGATGATTCTTTGAAGCAACAGGCGGAACAAGAATTGCAGGATCTCATTCGACAGGCCTGTCTCATTCGTAGCGAGAGGAAAGTTAGAGGAAGATCGAAAAGACTCGCGCGTAGAAATCGATTTTGAGTGGACGGGTTACTGTGAAGGAGGATAATTATTCTGTGATAATTTACGTGCCATTAATGAGGCGTAGAACGCCGGATACTGTAGTATTACTCTAGTACTCACTCGTTTGGACCGATGTCATGAATTTAGGTACACATGTTTTATGGTTTTTGTTCTGGATATCCCTGATATGACATGTAGCATTTCTACCAGCTAGGGGACGTTAATAGGATGATTGTTCAGTACACAGAATCAATATTTACGCTATCGTAATCTTCTCAACCGCAGCCTTTCCCTCCGCCCAGCCTTGTTCCCAACTCTGCTTCCGAGCTGCGACAAATATCCCAAACATCTTATCTACTGACTCCCACTTTTTCAGCCTTCCCTGAAGCTGCTGAGGGGATTCCTTCGAAATGCAATGGCTGATACATGCACCAGGAAATAGAAAGGACAGCACTGCCGTGACCTTTGCAGGTTCATTGATGGGGGATGCTCCGACAAGGAAGTTTTTGGTTTGCGGACTGATCGCGTCGACCGGGGCCGTGTATGCGACGTCACTTTCGAACGTAGCATTGAAGAAAACGCCAAGAGACAACAACTGGCGGCAGTGCTTCAAAAGAGATGTGACTCCGTCAAAAGTCAGTAACGGAGCAATGAGCCAGGCCTTCTGGTCGCCCAAGTAGAGCTCCTTTAAGCCTGGACAAGACAGGGCCAACTTGGTGAGAAAAGCATCATCCATATGCGCTGTGCACGAATGTCCGAGGTCTAAGTGTTCGAGTCCCTTGAATGACAGGAGCGGATGCAACATGAGAGAGGTGAGGACGATTGATTCGTTGCTAGTATCCTCCTGTGGTGTCGTTCCCGCGAACAACGACAGCTGTTTGAGTTTCTCAGGATGTACCATGCATGCCTTCAAGTGCGCGAAGAAAAGGTGAGGGAAAACGTCATCGTAGAGCGAGCAGCGAAGGTCCAAATGTTGAATGGAGAAACGGACGTTTTGCATAAATGCTTGCAAGGATAATGGTGTGAGAGCTGCGATCTCTATCGAGGCAACGGGAGAACAAAATTCCAATATGTCGGATGTGAGCTCTGATGAAGTAGAGAAACGCAACGTTTGAAGCGTGTGCAAAGAGGCAGCGTGCTTCAAAGCCCGTTCGCTCACAGGACCAGCCTCTAACACTTCAAGTTTCTTCCAGCCTACAACTGCTTCGCTAATTGCTTGCATCGATGAATCATCTGCGCCAAAGCATGAAAAATGCTCGAGAAAAGGACACGACGGTGCAAGTGACGCGATGGCGACACATTTACGAACACTCCACGCGACGGGTGAAAGCCCGAGTGTCTTCAACATGGGTCCACAGAAACAGTGTAAGAAGGGGAAGAAGTCTTCACGATCGGACAGCCAATTTAACTCTGTGAGGCTCGGAAGGAGGGCTCCTGGAAGAGGAAAACAACTCAGGATATGCATAGTGCTGATATCCCATGTATCCGAGTGAGGTGAGACTGTCAGCGTGTGAACACGTTTTGCATAACTCGCGATAATGCGCCAGTCCGCGTCGTACAGTGGACGCTCCCAAACCTAAGTGCTTGTTTGAGTGATACTTGGAAAAGAGAAAATCAAGATGGCTCACTACTTGACTATTGTCGTTGACTCGTGTCCCACCAGAACAGAGAACGAGTGCATCCAAAGAGTGGAGTTGAGCCCACAGGACATCTAGGGCAGGGTCTCTAAATGCTCGACATGTTCGCGCCAAACTGGCAACCGTGACGCGACCCTTGCTGTCCTCATTCAATCGATCGGGATCATAAACATATTCGAAAATAAGCTGCACAACTTCCGGGATCCAGAAGTGCATCTTTGCTCGACTTGGACGAGTTATGTAGTGACAAAGTGTGCGGTGCTCGGCACTCGAATACCAGAACTTGAATGAAAAATATCTATAGTGTCTCAAGATCCGGCTGCAATATCAACGAATGAGTTGCAGGCATGATGCATGTGCATGATAGCTGTTACTAGTCACTTACAAACAGATGAGTGACTCGACACAAGATACATGACCACCTTGTTCCAACTTAAATACAGCTTACATAAGGTTACGCAACTCAACTCCAATGAAAATTTGTTCATCGCAGACCGTCAAGTAGTATGTATGCGCCTCAACAATGCTAGAACTGATAGGCTTTCCTGGCTTTCCCACATCTCGCAGGCTCCACGTTCCAACATTTGATGGCAACACCAAGCTCGTCACAACTCGTCATCCTCCTGGTACTGATGTTCACCACTTTACGCGATCTTCCTCCTGACGCATACCAAGCGGTGTCGTGGACTAGTTTGATGCCGCACATATAGTTCCCGATCACGGTACTTATGACACACTTCATACTTTCCTGATGATATTTTCCTCCGGTGGATGATAGACCTAGGTACACCCAAGCACTATGAACGACGCGATTACACGACCTACATGTGTGACATGAGACCAATCGAACAAATTGAAACATCTGCTCAAGTCTTGCTGGAACTCCCTTGCTCATCAGGGCTGCGGCTGATGAAGCGGATGACGCCACTTAGCAAGGATGAAGAGGACACGCTGAGTTTGTTTATTCAGATGAAGCGGGCTGTGAACTTGTGTTATCGTGGAAGTCATGGGACATCTAGACGCCAAATGAAACAGTGAAAACGGTCAGTCATCATTCTGCGCGGAGCGCGCAAGAGTATTGATAACAAAATAAGCACCCCAGGTCTACGAAGAAAGAAGATCCGTGATCAGCTGAAATTCTGCATGCCGGAAGGTAAATTGATTCTGCCGTTGGACGCGCATCAGGGTCATCACCCTTCGGATAAGGACAGGTGATTCGAACAGACGCTCACATCTACGCGTTTAGCTTGGCCCCATCAAACGCGCTCTTGAGGCGCCAGCATGCCTAGAGTCATAAGTGTCCCGTTATCATTCTGAAGGCGGCCACTACATCGCCTCTCAAATCTTGGGAAGAGTAAGGCACATAGAAGCATCCACATGAGCGAGAGTGCAGGCATCCGCGTGAGCAAAGGTGCAGGCAAGAACGACATAAGAGATAAGGTACAAAACCAACATACAAGGCAGCGCGATCCACGTCAGGGTGGGTGAGCAGATAGTTCCCTACCCTTATCCCGTTCCCTGCTCAGATGGGCTAGAGACCCGACGAGACTAACTTGCTGCACGAGTAAACTTGAGAGGGCAACACGGAAGCATTTTCGGATGTCTACCCATGGCTAATTTCCTCACCGGACTTGTCTTCATTGCATGCGGATGCGCACGAGGATCTAGGCCCTCAGAGCTCACCGAGTGACTAAGGAGCCGAAGATAGCCTAGAGTCATGATAATTGCAGAGAAGAAATGCAAAGAAAAAAAGGCAGCAGGCAGGTTTAGGCTTGTCGAAGTGTGGCGCGAGCGCTGTGGTACGGAGACAACATCAGCCTTAACTTTCCTTAGCTTTATCCCGTCATCTGTAAGCGCCTTTGCCTTGACACGACTCATTAGAAAGATCTTGTCCCAACAAATGCGACAGAAAAGGTGTTGTTGCCAGGCTTTCGGGTGCAATCATAGAATAGTACATCATACGCTACAGTGGTATGATCGGCCATAAATCCAGTTACATAGTACAAGTGAGCATCATCTGCAATCATATGTCAGTATTCAGAACCCGCCAAAGTGAAAAACCACCCACGAAAAAACAATCGAGTGCTGCGCCATCGCGATTTGCAATGGTTCGTCCAATGACAAATATGCAAGTTCGGACACTTGTACCGCATCAATGCTAAAAAATTGCATCACCTCAGCGAGTTTGTTCAAGGTATCACGATCCATGCGTTCCAGGATGGTCAATTGCCTATCATAGTCTTGAATCCGAATCCGAACTTCTTTACTCATTGGGGAGACGATATAGGACTTGACTGCGAGATTGATGGCCCTACGAGTGACTTCTTGGCTTTCTGACACGACATAAAGCGTCTGCAACACAAGTGTTAAGTCGACGATGTAGGTCATGAAGCGCTGAAGCACCGAGTGGCCGAGAGAGAAGTGTCGATATCCTTTTGTAGATCCAACTTCGACCATTTTCATCATCATTTCCCTGAACTCTGGGCCATGCAGGTGCTATGCACAAATCACGTTAGGTTGGATGCGAAGACGAAAAATAAGATAGCCATTACATCGTAAGGGTCACGGAAGTTCCACACCATGACGATATCAGTATGAAGCACATGTAGACAATCCCGCATCTTGTGTTTCATGAGTATTGTACACAATGAAAGCGTCTTCCGATATCCTGCAAGACATGAAGATTCAGATTGTATGCAGTGATTATCAACGCGAAACTGGGACAGACTTCTCTTGCCAGCCCTGACATTGCGTAAATCACGAAATAAGAATGAAGAAAGCAAGGCTCACTCAATTGATGCCCGTATTTTGAGTCCAGGTTGTATTCGCTGAGCGATGGAAGTGATCACCGCGGCCTGGGGCGCAGAACGCTGAGCGACACAGTTTTCAGTTATTTGAATCAGGTGGATGAGTGTCTCCTCATAGTCTATTGCAGCTGCAATATCACACTTCAGAGGCACGCATGAACCTGTCCGAGTATTAGTACATACCAGAGATCGTAGCGTGGGGAGTATCAGACCCTACAAATCGCTCTAGAGGTCCAATACAGGTATCATGCAGCTCGGCGTCTGCTTTGTTCTTGACGAGTTCCTCGATGGCTTCATCGCTCAAGCCATTGATAGAGCTTTCCTCTAGAGTTCGCTCCATGCGATCAATGAGCATATCGTATTTCATAAAAACGACGATAATGGGGACTTTAACAAAGTGTGAGCTCCAACGTAGCAGGGATAGTTATCGAATCACTTACCGTTTCCCAGCATTCCACTACGTTTCAATGTCAGGAATTCCTCCGTTCCCGTCTCTAGTAAACGTCCGCCTGCACGGGGTATCTCAAAGCAAAGCCTTCCGTGTGTTTGGTCGATATACCATAACGGGATGATCGAGATAGAATCCCCACCAAACAGCGTGCAGCTGGTCTTTCAAATCAGGCATTGCCCTCCGACGTTCCATAAAATCTTGGACTATTTTGATATTGTCTGCTTCCCCTGGTTCGAAACCTTTGCTATCATGGATAACCAATCTGTCGTTCTGAGGTGAGACGAACTCCTTGTCGATGGAGACCTCGCCTGGCTTATCGTGCGAAGCTAACTAATGACAGTATGAGTAGTTGTGCTCGTTAAAACGTCATGTTCAGCCCACCACTGTCTCCACTCCGAATACGCGGTGGATCAATGTTGACTTGCCGACGCCACTCTATTACAAGCATGTCGTCAACACTGGCCTAAAATCGGCGAAAGCCAGATACCTTTCCTGCAACCAGAATTCGGAACCTTAGGAGTGTCAACCTCAAGAATGGCACTTTCTGATCATCCCGACTCACCGGGGACACCTCTGAAATATTTCGGAAGTGGTAGGTGGGAGCTCAAGGCTTTCATCGGGAGGGCCAAACTGCTCAGTCTGTTGATCTACGACTTAGACGAGTTCGATGCCGGACGTGGATCCTTACTTCAGTTGTTGTATTCTTGGAAAGGTTGATGATGATCCTGATATTTTTATGAAACTTGATGTAAGCTACGCATGTGAGGTTGAGTTCGTAAGTGATTAAGGCGAGAATGCGATGATTCTTGTTTTACCTCGTCTAAATTTGCTTGCACTATACGCATGGAGAATGTCATCTGCTTCGAGAATAGTCCTTTCTGTCCTCATCTCCAAGCAAAGGCACTTGTCAATGTACTCCATACATAAGGAATATTTATCCCCAGGGGAAAGCATCCTACAACAAAAAACATAGCAACAACTCAGGTGAGAATATGCGCTGGGGTCGGGTACTTACATGGGCGGAGAAAATGTATGTTGCAAACTCTTTCTTCCTTTACGTTCGTCAATTCGCAATGGTGATTTGCCAATTCGTATTTCAGCGGACTCTATATTCGTTTTGAACTTCTTGAAATCGACTGTGATACCTATTTTGGATATGTTCAGCGGGTTCGATGATACTGCTTAATGACAAGAATCGAGTACCATTGATGAGAGGGCAGGAAGCCGTTGAGGTATGAGCCATGCTGATTTGATTTAGGGAGGAGTCTATTCTGAGCTGCTGTAAATTTATGTCCAGGTGCCGCACCCTCGTGCACCCTGTAGATATTCATGGGGGCACGCGTCTTGGGGAAGAACTAGGTCGCAACTAATTTCAAATAAAGACCGTACGCTATATCAATGTTACATAATATCGCCCATATCTAGACGCTGACTGAGTGTTCGGATCAAGTTCGTATGTTCAAGAAGAACCGAGTGAGAACCGATTGGTACTGACCAGAAACCGTTGGGAATCAGAATGAGATAAGGTACGCAGCCTCGTTGCAGTAAAGATCCGAGTAAATCTGACTGATAACGGCGTTACGACTCGTGAATACTTGCATCGCCTTGAGATGACGCCCGCTAGTAAAATACAAAGAGTGAATAGGATGCCGCATGCATACCGTGGTACACCCTAGCTGAGTGAAATCCAATAATGCGTTCAGTTATACTTTTCTGCCTCTTCCTCTACCTCGTTGCAGTGACCCAAGCTGCACCTACAACAAATGCAACAAATACTACTACTAACGACAGTTTAAAAGCCCCGTCATTCACGACTAGAACCCTATGGACCATCATCTCCAGCTCTATTCTCACTCTTTTTGCATGCATCTACAGTGCCATTCACCCCAATATCCCGAGTCCTAAGCACCGCGGATACCCTTCTATCCTATGGCGACAACTTGGCATGATGATAATGGCACTAATCGCTCCTGAATTGATCGTCGCATGGGCTATGCGACAGTACTTGAGCGCTGATCAAGTCACAAATCAGTTCAAGGACTCGGGGTATCCCAACGTTCCTCCTGAGTCTGAATGTGAGTTGTGCTTTTGAAAACTCTGCATCTCACAACTCACTATACACACGTCCTTAGTAAAGGAGTCTGTTTCTGAAACTGAAAATCGCTTCCTTCCTCGAGACATTCTCTTGGCTTTCGGCCGCCTCTTTGTCCTGCTTTCTAAAAGCGTATTATTTGTGATCGTGTCTCTTTGCCATGTTCTTTGTGCTCCCGTGAGGTGGGTCGCAAGGTGGATTAAGCCAGGGAAATCCGAGTCTGACTTGGAAGGTAAGCCCGATTCGTGCTCACCTAGACGTTGGCTCATGTGCATCCTTAGATTATACGTGGACTCAGACGCACAGCTTTTTTGTGCTCATGGGTGGTTTCATGCTTTATAAGGACAGGGAACCCTCCCGTACACTACAGCCAACGCACATTCTCATACTGATACATCAGAGGTGTGTCGACGTTCCTACCCTAACGGCAGACCGGATCGACGACAAGAGCAAGGGCAATGCAATATCGAAAGCAGTGGTCGTGCTTCAAGTGGCCTGGTTTGTTATGCAGCTCATTACCCGTGCCATCTATCACCTCGAAATCACCCAGCTCGAAGTGGGCACACTCGCTTTTGCGGTTCTCAATTTCCTGACTTATGCTGCATGGTGGGACAAGCCTCTCAATGTGCAATGTCCACACCCAGTGCGCTGGAAGTCGACCGACTCGAATTCAACCGTGACACCGGAGGATCATATTGGGTATGTATGCGCCTCAACAATCATACCGCTGCTGATTATGTCTGCCTTAGTAAGATTGAAAAAGATAAAACCCATCAGTTTAAAATCTTGGCTCCAGTCTTGCGCCCAATTCTAGAACTGATAGGCTTTCCTGGCATTCCTACCTCTCGGGAGCTCCAGGTTCCAACATTTGATGGCAGCATCAAACTCGGAAATGTGGACAGGATTGTTCTTGTGCTCGCTGGATTGCTTATGGCAACCATATTTGGCGGCATCCATGGTATGGCTTGGTTTTTTGCCTTCCCAACATACCAGGAGCGAGTATTATGGCGCATGAGTGTCGTCGCTATAACTGGCACGCCCTGGTTTGCTTTACTCACTGCACCACTCCTTGCAGCTCTGGACACGCCACTTCTAATATTCATCCTGCTCTATGCATTATGTATCATGTTGTATATCACAGCTCGTGCCGTTCTTTTGGTACTTATGTTTACCACTTTACGCGATCTTCCTCCTGACGCATACAGGGCTGTGTTGTGGACTAGTTTGGTGCCGCACTTATAGTTCCTCATTACGGTACTTGTACTTGTAATACACCTCGTACTTATCTAATGATATTCAGATGCAGGATTTCTGTGGTCGACGATGGACCTAGGTACATCCAACAGCTATGAACGATGCGATCACTGTAGGCGTGGCATCAGACTAAACGAACAAACGTCTACTCAAGTTTTGCTTGAACTTGTTGATCACCTGGATGGTGGCGAAATTGGGCTGTTTGGTACGTTGCGGCTGACTGGTGCTGCTTACTCGGGGACTGGCATGTGTTCTATGTATGTCCATTGTCGATTGAAGTGAGGATGACAAGACACACCTGGGCTGGCAGCCGATATACGCAGCAGTCCTGATACCGTAGACATCACCATACATGGTCCGGTCTGAGTTGAGCAATTTTTGTGATGTAGGATGGAGTGGAAGGATTGATTGAGCTTATGTGAGCATAGACTCGGATGGCCAAGTATAAAATTTGCAAGATTGCGGACCGAGAGACTGAAGGAGAACATGACACGACAACCTAGAGAACGAAGGACTGATAGACGAAATACAATAATTAGAGAAGCTAACGGAATAACAGGTCCAGGGAGGAGGCCTGTCAGGGCTATATCAAATGATGTTGGAACGGAACGTGATATAAGTAGCGAAACCGAAAAAAAGGCAATACAACTATGCTCGAGTGACGTCGTTAACGTCCACCTGCTCCACCATGTCAGGGGATTCACTGATGGTACGCGCACCTCTTCTCCTTGGTCAATCTCCGGGCTCTCTTGCAATTTGGGTAGCGGGAATTCTGGTATCGGGAATTTCGGGACTGGAAATCCCACTCGGTAGCGGGAATTCTGGTATTGGGGGTGTGAATTCTGGCAGAATTCTGATAATTCTGGGACCATCTCTGGTAATTCTGTCGGGACTGGGAGTTCTCGAAGTTCTGGGAGTCTCTCTAGTAATTCTGTCGGGACTAGGAGTTCTGGGAGCCTCGCTGGTAATTCCGTCGGGACTGGGAGTTCTGGGAGCCTCTCTAGTAATTCTGTCGGGGCTGGAAGTTCTGGAAACACTGACGGTACTAGGAGTTCTGGGAGCCTCTCTGGTAATTTCGTCAGGACTGTGAGTTCTGGAGATGCTGATAGTACTAGGAGTTCTGGAAGCCTCTCTGGTAATTTCGTCAAATCTGTAAGTTCTGGCAATGCTGACGGGACTAGGAGTTCTGGGAGCCTCTCTAGTAATTCCGTCGGGACTGGAAGTTCTGGAAACGTTGACGGTACTATGAGTTCTGGGAGTTCTGGGAGCCGCTCTGGTAATTTCGTCGGGACTGTAAGTTCTGAAAATGCTGACGGGACTAGGAATTCTGGGAGTTCTGGGAGCCTCTCTGGTGATTCTGTTGGGAGTGGGAGTTCTGTATCTGTGACTGGGCGCTCTGTGTGGAAATCTGCGAGGATCGGGAGCCCACACTCTCATACTAGTTCTCTCGGGACTGCGACCGTGATCATCTCTTCTGGGAGCCTCTCTGGTAATTCTGTCGGGATGGGGACTATTGTAATGGGATTTGCCGATGCTACGCGCACCTCTTCTCCTTGGTGTATGAATGTTTCCCAGAAGTTCGGGTTGAAGCTTGACCCTTTGTATCGCATCGATGCTATAAGATCGCACCACCTCAACGATTCTATCCCGATCCACGCGATCCAGGATGGTCAATTGCCTATCACAAGCCTGAATCCAAGTACGAGCCTCTCCTCTCAATGGGGAGGCAAGGTAGGAAGAGACCGCGAGCCTGATAGCCTTATGAGTGAGTTCCCGGCCTTCTGACACGAAATAAAGTGTCTGCAATACAAGCGTTAAGTGGACGATGTACGACATGAAGTGCTGAATCACTGGCGCGTGGCTGAAGAAGTGTCGACGTCCATTGGTAAGTCCAACTTCGACCATTTCTATCATCGATTCCCTGAAATTTTGGCCGAGCAAGTGCTATACACAAATCATGTTAGGGCGGGGGCAAAGACGAAAAATAAGATAGCCATTACATGATGAAGGTCATAGAAGTTCCACACGTTGACGATGTCAGTATGAAGCGCATGTAGAAAATCCCACATCTTGGGCTTCTTGAATATCGTGCAACAGCAACAACATGAAAGCGTCTTCCGATATTCTGCAAGACAAGAAGATTAGATTGTATTCAGTTATTGTAAACCAGAAACTGGCACAGACTTCTCTTGCCAACCCTGACACTGCGTAAATCACGAGATAAGAATGAATGAAGCAAACAAGACTCACTCGAATGATGCCTGTATTTTGAGTCCTGGATCCACTTGTTGAGCGATTCGAATGGAGGTCATCACTGCAGCCTCGGATGCAGAATGCTGACTGACGCAGTTTTCAGGTTATCTGAACCAGGTGGGTGAGTGTCTTCTTATAGTCTTCGTTGGCTGGAATATCGCACTTCAGAGGCACACATGAACCTGATGAAGTATTGGTACACACTAGAGATCGCAGCATGGGGAATATTAGGCCCTGCAATTTTCTTTAGAGGTCCGATACAGATATCCTGCAGCTCCACTTCTGCTTTTACCTTGGCGAGTTCCTGAATGGCTTCATCGCTCAATCCTTCGAGAGAGGTTTTATCTAGGGTTAGCTGTATGCGGTCGACGAGCCTATCGTATTTAGTAAGAACGACAATGACAGGAACTTTGACAAAGTGTGAGCTCCAACTGTAGGAGACAGATAGTTATCGATGCACTCACCGTTTCCCAGTATTCCACTACATTTCAATGTCAGAAATTCCTTCGTTCTCATGTCTAGCAAACATTTGCCTGTAAGGGGTGTCTCAAGGCAGAGCCTTCCGTGTATTTGGTCAGTCCACCATAACGGAATGGTCGAGATAGAAACCCTACCAAATAGCATGCAACTCTGGAGACATGTTCCTCCGACGGTCAATGAAATCTCGGATTGTTTCGAGGTTGTCTCTGAGTCCAAAACCTTTGCTACTGTGGAGAACAAAATTGTCGTTTTGAGGTGAGATGAACTCATGATCAATGCTGGCCCCGTGCAGATAGATCTATTGACAGTATGAGTACCTGTGCTCGTTGAAGCGTCGCGTTCAGCTCACCATATCTTCCACTCCAAATACGTGGCTGATCAGCGATGACTTGCCGACGCCAGTCTGTTAAAAAGCACGGCATCAACACTGGGCTGAGATCAGAGACAGCTATATACCTCTCCTATCACCAGAATTCGGAATCTTTGGAACGTTAACCCCAAGAATGACACTTAATGATCATGCTGACTCACCGAGGAATAGTTGTGTTCCTGGAAAACTGAACGTCGATTCTGATTTTGTTATGATACACGGTGTAGTCTACGTATGTGTGGTTGAGTTCATGAGTAACAAAGGTAAAAATGCAATGATTTTTGTTCCACCTTGTCCTTGGCTGGCACCATACGCATGGAAGATGTCATCTGGGTTCAAAGGAAAATCTTCGGTCTTCGAACTATAATATGACGCCTTGTTAAGACAATCCATATGTAAGGAAAATTTATCCCCGTAAGAAAGCACCCTAGAGCGAAAGCACCGTAGTAACTTAAATGAGAACATGTGTAATGGAGTCGAGTACTTACCAGGGTGGAGAAAATGTCCATCGCAATCTCTTTTTTCGTTTACATCCAATCAGTGGCACACTCTGCGGCACACTGCATAATTCGCCCATGCATACTTTAGCAAACTCTATATCCATTTTTGATTCCTTGAAATCGATGGTAATACCTATTGGATATGTTCAGCGGAGCTGATGATAAGTACTGCTTAACAACAATAATTGAGTACCAGAGATGTTGAGAGGATAGGGAACCGTTGAGGCATGAAAAGTATTATCCATGGTGATTTGATTTAGGGAAACTCTGAGTTACTGTGAATTTATATAGAGGTTAATGAGCGGCAGCCAAGCATCAGCGCTTCAGCTGTGGTACCCAGTGGATATTGAATGGAAACCTAATTTGCTCAAGGGCCAATACCCATTGCCCACTGAATCTAGACGCTGACTTCGGGTTGGGTAGAGTCAATGCCGGGTTGTAATGATTGCGAATCGTAGCGGCAGATAGAAGCCTACGATTGGAATAGTGAAACGTCGGCTCCTAAATTGGCGCCTTGAGATGACACCCGCTAGTCGGAACATACCGTGTGATACCGTCACCGTCCCCAAAGTCACGTCCAATAATGCGCTCACGTCTTATTCTATAGTACCTCGTTGAGACACTAATCCAAACTGCCGCATCTACAATAGGGTACGGTTCAACTGATGGATTGCAAACACACTGGAAGGTAAGTTACATAAATCCTGCCTTGGGACATGCGTGCACCTCGGATTGGGACAACTGCCGCTGGAGTCGAACAGGATTAGAACACTGAACAGACGCTCACATATACACATTTAGTTTGCCCGGAGTCTCGTGAGTCGTTACCATTCTCAGGAAGTACTTTGGCTCCCAAATCTTGGGAAGAGTGAGGCACGTAGAGGGCCTCACGTATCTTGTTTTCGTGAACGTCGGAACGCTCAAGAGATAAGACCAGCCTATTCTCAGTCTACCCTCGTTGTACTAACGCTCGCCAGTAAAATAAAAATAGTGAACAGGATGCTTACGATACGCCCATCTAATCATGCGCTTACTACTTCTCTGCATCCTCCTCGTTGGAGTGACCCAGGCCGCACCTACAACAAATACAACAAATACTACTACCAGCGACAGTCTTAAAGCGCCATCATTCACGACAAGAACCCTATGGAGCATCATTTCTAGCTCCGTTCTCACCATTTTTGCATGCGTCTACAGTGCCATCCACCCCAATATCCCGAGTCCTAAGCACACCAGCCAGCTTCATGGCCTATGGCGACAAATTCGCATGGTGATAATGGCATTGATAGCTCCTGAACTGATCGTCACTTGGGCTATGCGACAGTGGTTCAGCGCTGACCAAGTTACAAGACAATTCAAGGAATTGGGATATCCCAGCGTTCGTCCAGAATCTGAAGGTGAGTCGTGCTTTTGGAAACTCTGCATCTTGCAACTCACTATACATGTTCTTAGAAAAGAAGTCTTTTGGAGCACCTGGAACTGAAAATCGCTTCCTTCTCGACATTCTCTTGGCTTTTGTTTGCCTCTTTCGACTGCTTGCTAAAGGTATGCTATCTGTGCCGGTGTCTCTTTGGCGTGTCCTTTGTGCTCCTGTGAGGTGGGCCGCACGGTGGATTAAGTCAGAGAAACTCGAGTCTGGTTTGGAAGGTAAGCATGATTCGTGCTCACCTAAATGTTGGCTCATGTGCATCCTTAGATTTTACGTGGACTCAGACGCACAGCTTCTTTGCGCTGATGGGTGGTTTCATGCTTTATGTGAATGGGAAACCCCACCGTACAGCAAGCCGTACACTACAACCAGATCACATTCTCACACTGATACGTCAGAGGTGTATCGACGTCCCTATCCTAACAGCAGACCAGATCCACGACAGGAGCAAAGGCAATGCGATATCAAAAGGATTGGTCATCCTTCAGGTAGCCTGGTTTGTTATGCAGCTCATAACCCGCGCCATCTATCGCCTAGAAACCACCCAGCTCGAAGCGGGGACGCTCGCTTTTGCGGTTCTCAATTTCCTAACTTATGCTGCGTGGTGGGACAAGCCACTCAATGTGCAATGTCCACATCCAGTGTACTGGAAGTCAACCAAGTCAAAGTCAATCGTGACGCCAGAGTATGTCATTGGGTATGTATGCGCTTCAACAAGTAGACCGCCACTTATTACTATGTCTGTCTCAGCGTCAGTGAAGAAGATAAAATCGCTCAGTTTGGGATCTTGGCTCCAGTCTTGCGCCCAATGCTAGAACTGATAGGCTTTCCTGGTATTCCCCCATCTCGAGAGCTCCAAGTTCCAACGTTTGATGGTAGCATCAAACTCGAACAACTGCACAAACACGTTCTTTTGCTCGCTGGATTGCTTATGGCGACTATATTTGGCGGCATCCATTGTATGGCTTGGTTTTTTGCTTTCCCAACATACCAGGAACGGGTGCTATGGCGCATGAGTGCTGTCGCTATAACTTTCACGCCCTGGCTTGGTTTACTCACTGCACCACTCCTTGCAGCTATGGATGCGCCACTTGCATTGTTTATCCTGCTCTATGGATCATATATCATGTTGTACATCACAGCTCGTGGCGTCCTCTTGGTGCTGATGTTCACCACTTTACGCGATCTTCCTCCTGACGCATACCAAACGGTGTTGTGGACTAGTTTGGTGCCGCACTTATAGTTAACACATCACAGTACTTGTAATACACTTCGTACTTATCTAATGATATTCAGATGCAGGATTTCTGTGGTCGACGATGGACCTAGGTACACCCCAACAGCTATGAACGATGCGATAACTGCAGGTGTGGCATGAGACCAGCCGAACAAACCTCTGCGTAAGTCTTGCTTGAACTTGCTCATCATCTAGACGGGAGCGAAACAGAGCTGTTTGGTACGCTGCAGCTGATGAAACGGATGACTGATGAGTAGGTAGCAACGTTCCCAATCGACAAGGAGATAGTTACCTTTGGACTCCACCCGGCATGCAGCGTCCGTCTATTACCCAGGGATCAGTGCTCTGAACGCGTCCATGCCAAGCCCATTGGGGTAAGCCGTGTCCATACCAGGTCTACTATAGCTCTCCGATGTCGCCGCTGAACGCACGAGTTGTCAAGTTCAACGCCGACTCCGAGTCTAGGGTTCGGGGAATCAGGGTTCCCGCTCTAATTGACCGGCAAATCAGCATGACGCTCTACGAAGGCCATGCTTTTTGACGCTGATTTGCAGGTAAATTTGCTCTAATTCCTCGTTGAGGATGAAGTTGTACCTTGATCAGCCGCCACCTTTGCTGTCGACAGACCTGTCACCTCCGCAAGTAGCCATGGGTTGTATGGGTGGTCTGACAGAATATTGAGGAGGTACGTGGATGATATGACAATATTTTTACCCGCCTCAAACTCGTTGCTTTTTTGCGCCAACTGAATCCATATGGTCCGTGATATCACCACCATCAAGCCAATTCGCATCTTCATCATCCGAGTCTGGACATATATCTTGATATTCATCGTTCGAGCTCGAAATCAGATCTGCGGTCGTGATAGGTGGCCGAGCAGGCAGCGGGACAACAGTTGGTAGCTCATGTGATTGGGCGTCACACCAGATCATCGATCCATTCTGTTTTGGGTGCTTCAAGTCAGGACTTGGAAGGTATCAAACGCTCCTGGGAAAGTATCAGTAAGGCGCTGACTACGATATTTTGATATACATACTTTGATTAGATCACGTCGGCTCTATTATGTCACTACCTGAGCAAAGCAAAAGAAGTGGCAGCAAGTCGTGAAACCTTATAGGGCTGATACTGTGTCAGATCAGCACGCAGGTTGGCGAGGAGTAAAGCGCACCCGACAAAGTATCACTGATGCCAATCATTTATCTGAGGATAAAAAAGGTGTGCAATCATTGCGGAAGATGGTTACCTTGTGTTGGTGGTCTAGATTCAGTCTCGAGGCATGTGTGAATGATGCACGCAAAGTGAAGCTGGGATAGCTGTCACAGAAGACGACACCATCGTCCCAAGTAAACACGGTTTACGCAAGGATTAATGACGGCAGAGAGTGGGATTGTGCGGATGCTAAGTAAATATTTACAAGATGATGAAGGCGCGGGAGGCGTTGCTATCGACGTTGGCTCTAGAAGGCTCTGAATCGGGTCTTGACTCTTGTGATGAGCTATCAGATCGAAAATTGAGTTGGAGCTATCACTGTCAGCTGACGTTTTACTTACATGTAGATAAGGCCGGGTCGGTGCATTATGCCAAGTTCTTGTTCCATAACAGAAAAGTGCACAACACCGCGTGAGAAGATTTTCAATTCAGGCAGAGTGCAGATCAAATTCCACTTCAAATAGGGTGATTCTCCATCTGTATGCATACATCATCACGTATACTATAACCTCACACCTTAGGCAACTCCAACTTGGATCATGCAGTCCGTTCCAAGTTGCTGTAACTTACGGCGTAGTGCGCTGACTCAAGTTACCAAACTGTACAGCACTGCACTCCGTGATTGGTGCCGCTCTTCTTCGAATCAGTATATATATCATCCAGGAGCCACGCAGCAGTCTCCAACATGATTGAGCAGCTCCCCCCACGCGCTACGCTTCCCCAGCTATCGTCCGAACCACCGCAGTATACTCTCCCAAAGACCTTTGACATCGGACAACGCAGCACGCAACACCTCATCCGCCCAGATCAGCTCAGGGCCCATCTTCAGCTTCTGGCAGCATTCAGCCAACTTGAGCAGCGGGTCGCCGCCAGCGAGAAGCCTTATCGCGGGATTAGAATCGGACAGCGAGAAACGTTGGGTATGGTTTGTCAATTTGGCTGTTGAACGGCGAGTGCCTCACTAGCGTTCTGCGTGCGCTTGCACTGTTAACTCACTGCACTGGTGGAACACAGGTTTGAGAGGTGGTGTCTGACAATCAAGCAATCTGACACAGTGGAGCAACATTTGCCTCCCATCGATGTCACTATGGTGTGGCACGCCTACCTTCTGAATCCGAGGCAAGCACATTTCTAATTCCTCATTAATGACGAACTTTACGTTTTTTGGTCACATCCGCAGCTGGTATGCGGAAGACACCACGCGGATCTCCAAGCTCAAACCTCTCGTTCATTTCACTGATTACTTTTCTAACCTTCTCATACGCCACAATACTTTGAATAATGTCCCGAGCTCGCTGAACGTTGTGCTAGGCTAACCCTGATCTGTTAACCACTGACGCACCACAACATGAGCGCGTCTCTGCTTGGGAGCGCAGTACGAAATTACCATATGATCCATTCGCATCTGCTGCAGATCTCACACACAAATCTATCGAGTGCCCTTACTGTTATAGCACTATTCTTTCGCGTATGTCCCTTCTGCCTTCATGGCATGATCCATTCTGACAGCTGACCCTAGCGTTCTTCAAGCCTGATGGGAAGGGATATACCCAGAGCAACTTTACCATCGACTGTACATGTGCTAAGCCGATTACTAAAGAACTTCTCGGCCTTCACAAGTTTGTGAAAAACTTAGTCGAATCAAAAGCACCTGATGGATATTTGGCGTGGGTGTCGCCCTGCTGACCGTCTTGCATGATATCTAATATAATTTCATATACATAGTGGAACTCTTCATACACCACGTAGCAAGTACGACGCTGCGCACGCAGACATGATCAAGAAGCGCATCATCAGCTTGAATGTCATTTCCAAGAGGAACAAGGCAAGTGAACGCACGCACCAGATCTTGACAAATGTCCAGTATGACACTGCGCTCATGCGTCGCGCGCTGAACGTACAATTGAAGCCAATATGGTATGTCCTATTTTTGTTGTAGTGAATACGTTTTCTCAACTGAATAGGTGGAATAAGATAATGGGTGCCTACACGGATGACAGGGTGTTTTCACTCGATTTGGTCGGTGCCGTGAGTGGACCCTCAAGGTTGATCATATTCATGGACTGATGTATGAATATAGGTCCTCCGGCAAGCCTCATTTGTGAAGAAGATGGTCAACCTTGGGTGGACCGAGCCAGGATATTTCGCTAACGAGGTGGACGCAGTGGCACTGCAACATTGCGTAGCTCGGTATCACGCGTACGTGCTTACTTCTTTTTTCTACGGACCACGTAAGAACATTACTCTGCAGTTTCTTAAACATCATGGCAAAGTCTCCTGACTCGTTCTTAGTGCCCACGCTCGACATCGATCTCGGGTGGCATACTCATCAACTCATGGCGAGTCAGTATCAGAAGGACTGCCTCTTGCTCGTAGGACGATATGTTGATCAGTAGGTGCTGACGAGTACAATACGGGATCACGCATAACGAATACTCATTTTTAGCGATGATAAAGTGGAAGAAGGTCACCTCGCGACCTCCTTCGATCTCACCTGTCGTGCTTGGAATGTAAGCTAATGTCCCTTGGAATTCGACATTCTCATTAAAACTCTTAATCGTAGGACCATTATCACGTACCCTACATGCACTGCGGGTGTCCACTGCCAGGAGACACAATCGGCCAAAAGCTCCGACGTCTCATCTCCTCTCAAACCACCAGCAACATGCTTTTACTCTCTCCAATCTGTCGCATGTGCTACGCACCCAAGCGATCACAACGCTGTGTTTGTCCTGAATAACAAGTCCGCAAGCCTACGTCACCGGGAGAACCGTACACGCAAGGCAGAGAAAAGGAAGCAGCAAGAAGAGCGGAACGAGAAGGCTGTAGTGAGAGATGAGCATGTTGATCATGGGGTTGCATTTTTGTATCCTGTGCCGATGTTTCAGTACTACCCTGGTGGATGCGTTGCTGCTACTGGATCTGTGGTGAATGGGTGTGCAACTGTGAGTGTTGTTGTATTTGGAGAATGAGGTGTGCTGATATCGGGCTTACAGGGAGCAGGCGGCTGTCCAATTGATACTTCACGTAGTATTGCTGTTTGTGGGACGGGAGGCGGAGGTGCAAGTGGAGGTGGACGCAGAAGTGGAGGTGGAGGTGGAGGCAGACGCAGAGGTGGAGGTAATGTTGGTGTTGGAAGCGGTTTTGTGTTTGGTGGCGGTTTTGTGTTTGGTGGCGGTTGTGGCGGCGGTGGCGGCGGCGGCGGCGGCGGGGGTGGGGGCGGTTGTGGGGGTGGTGGTGGCGGCTGTGGTGGTGGCGGCTGTGGCTGAGGTAGCGGCGGCGGATATGGGGGCAGGTAAATCAGACTGCCTGCAATACTTTCTTGATCTTGAATGTCTTTATGTCAGCTTACCTGTGGTATTACAAGTTTATGCGTGGACCGGTCAATCAGGTCAATCCGGACGCACATGATTCCAGAACGGCCCAGGAGTACTTGAGTTTGAGTTCCCAAGTGAATTCAACGTCCGAAATGATACCTTTCATTATGGTTCGCTTATTTCTCAAGATCGTGATAGCATCCAGCTTCTCGTAGCACATCCTAAAGGTGAATCATTTGTAATACATACTGTATGGAAGGCTTTTACTTTGCTAGAGATTGTGTATGATCCAACACGAAAACAGGCCACGAACCTAAGACGAACCGCAGAGCAGCACAATCTTGAACAGTCTGATCTGCAATATAGCACTCGCCATCCGACAAAAATATGATCACGGGGCTCCTAAAAGCAATGTTAAAGACCTTGGACGTGTTTATGGGAGGATTGACGCACCTTTTTGTTGTTCCATGACCAATTGAGCCTGTTGAATCGCTGCAGCAGAGTTCATGCCTCCATTAGCATCCTAAGGCAAGATAGCATCTAGTAATCGGTCCGGAAAACTAACGAAATCGTTTATAAAAGTTGCTCTTCAAGTCTACTGGTGCGCTTTCGAACGTTCTCATGAGCTCATCGATACCTGCTTGATCGTTTTGGAAGCGGGAGACGTTGGACGATATCCACTCGCGAACATGGGCAACGCACAGATTCAGCTGGAATATCGGGCATCCTAATCGATCCACTGGTAGGTTCTTCATAACACCAGGTTAAACGCGATTGCAATCAAAGGCAGCAGAAGCGTTCCACACCTTTAGAGATTCTGAGTCAGGATTGACTTCTTGCAGTCCAATGCCAGAGCATTTGTCAACATGGCGAAGAGAAGTTGTGCTTGATGCGGGGGCCTCGTCCACTGAACTATGAATGTTTAAGAGTACGCACGTGTCAGAACGCCCCAATCATTTGAGTCGTTTGCCTCAGATAACATGTCAATAGAAAGGTCACGCAAGCGGTGAACGTTTCAACCAAGAAAAAGAGTTCGGTGGGGTCAGGAGCTGGCGCATCAGCGGCAGTACGATTAGCGATGGCTGTGGAGATCGTTGTTGCAGTTTTGGACTCAGTTCATCAGTAAAACACTCAGTTCATCAGTAAAACACCCGGTCTCGTACCTTAATATTATAAGCAAAAAGTCATGCTGTCACGACAAAATTGATAGACATGTCAGGGAACACAAGGCTGGAAAAAAATCAGTGGTTTTACTATGTTTCTTGATAGCACACGGGTATGCCCTGCAGCGTCAGATTTCCAACATTTCGATAGCAGTACGCACCAAAATACTAGGGAAGGCATTACTCTTACGTTCGCTAGGTTAACTCGTGATACCAAGGCAAGGGCATCCCGGTGTTGGAAAACGAAGGTGAGGTTTCTTGTGCAGTGTGATAGAATGCGCGACAAATCTTTTACCATCTGTTTAGGGGAGCACTTTCGAATCATCTTTAACGTAGTGAGTCACCAGGCCCGGGCAATCTACACATCAAAGAAAGCATAGACACTTGCGGTCACTAGTGAGTCGTTATGATATGCACAAAGCGTGCAAGACTAACACCAATGATCGCTGCAGAACCACTAAGAAAGAAGAGTCGTGGACGGTTGAAAATAATACTCATTGAACTAACGACCTAGTTTGACGACGAGATTAAATCCTGTCATTGGATATGCCTTAGGCCTGGGCTATTACTGTCAACTGCAATCAGACAGAGAGGGGGTGTTTATCGTAGAACAGAAGCTTGTATGTACACGGACACATTTAGTTGGGACCCGTCCTTGAAGTACCAGTAAATCTTCGATAGGCTGTGGCGATCGACTTGAGGGTGCTCATGAGTGATACATTGACACGGTACTCCGGGCCCGGGTGTCTCAAGATGCATGTTTCAATAGTGTGAGCTTGCGAAGGTGTGCGGAGGTGTGCGAGGGCGGTAGATGGTGGAATAGCCTAGGGTGGTGGTGGTGCGAGATGGCAATGAGAGAAGGAGTGGAGGCTGTGGGTAGATTAGCGACTCATGTGTGCATGTGACCCCCGGTTTGCGAGATTGAGTCGCGATAAAGTTGTGAATTGCCAATACGAATCCCAAACTATGATTAGCCGTGCTGGGACAACCGGTAGAATAGTAAAACACTTACTAAAGCTAATGCTGAGCCAAATTCGGGAAAGGTCTAATCATAAAAGAAGCAAAAGAAGTTAGAATACGAGTAGGTAAGCAAGGTACAACTGGGAGCAGAGCACAATATGGATTCGGGCGAAATTTAAAACCGATCATATATCTAGAGGCTGTAAACAGAACGTAATGGACTTGCAAGAATATTTCTACCTATGTAGATCAAAACTCACATCAATACACGCGATTATCAATATTCCCAAACCCTGCTCGACATGATACACTCCAGGACCATATATCTCCGCCGAACATCAGTTGCTGGATGGATGTAACCTTGTCGACGTCGTCCAGAACCTACTACCTACTTCTGAATTTAACACATGCATAGGGAGAAACAAAAGTACGCACTGACAATTGACAGTTACCCAGTAGTTCGACCCGATGGTGTGACTATATGCGCCATAAATGAGTGATTTCGATCAATGAAGCAGCGCTAGTTAGTACTACATACCCATGAAGAAAACGATGATCAAACTTGCAGCCTTAATGGTCCGCAGGTTTCAAAGCTTCTTTCCCTTGGACAGGTATCACTCATTAACAACGCACGCAGCTCGGCTGGTCATCAAGGCCGAAGAGCCCATCGAAGAAGTTGGGACCGTGACGTATGCAAGAGAGCTCACGGCCTCTGAGACATGCACAGCCGGTTGGCTATTGAAAGGTAACTGGGATAGGTGGGTGAGATGACAAGCTGTTACGATATTGCGTGATGGTTCTGATCGAAAGGACTTGACGGAAAAACAAAGGTACTCAATATAAACTCTAGGGCGAAATTGGGCTGTGAAGATATTGATAAGAAAAATGTTCAGTACTTACTAAAGGTCCGGGCGTACTGGTTACATTTGGAAACTAGACGCTCGACTTTGCGCAGAGTTCAAGCTTCAGGTTTGATGAGGGACTTGGCGAAATTATGATGAACTCAGCTGAGATGCGAAGGCGATAAGATGAATATTCTGGGTGACTTGAAGTGGTATTGATGGATGGCGTGTAGTAGAGCGGGAATTCGGTTCTGTTTACGATTGTTGTTGCTGTTTATTGTTCAGATGGACGCGCCTCAGATGGAGCTGAATATAGACGACACAGCCCGATGATATCGATCATGCATCACCGGTTATCATCGATGCATACATCAGAAGATTCACTGAGAACGCCCTCAATGAGGCGCACTGCAGCTGTCTGATTTAGCTAGTAATTATGTACAAGCGCTTGCTTTTGCTGTAAAGAGCGGAACTTTAAAAGTTAGCTTTGTACAGCATCACCAGCGCTATCACAACCACCCACTGTGTATAAACCAGCCGCGAAGACACAATGATAACAGCCACTGGAGTGTGCATGCGGTACTATGACCATATCGATCACCCCTGCAGTGATGTATTGGTATTGATGATTGCATCACACAATATTGAAGAAGCTTGATGGGTTTCAACCGCCTGCAGAGATATCTTGTTATCTACCTCTGTCGCTATCAAGAAGGTAGTATGACAAACACATGCTAGAAGTCGATTCATCATAGACATATGATGCTATCATAGGGCTGATTCTTCTATTTTTCAGATATCATTGTGAACCTGTGCCAAACCTGTGCGGCCATCGGAATTCTCATGGTGATTAACGTCTTATCAAGTCCAATCGTGGCCTCATTCTACATTGTACTGCCTTGAATTGACGCCCGTTAGTAAAACACAAATAGTGAACGGTAAGCATACGATGCAACAATA
Source organism: Suillus variegatus (assembly GCA_016647645.1). Lineage (NCBI taxonomy): Eukaryota > Fungi > Basidiomycota > Agaricomycetes > Boletales > Suillaceae > Suillus > Suillus variegatus. Next base: position 43,401 of record JABBWF010000176.1, read on the forward strand.
AACCCCAAAGTGTCATCCAATGATGCGCTTACTACTGGTCTGCATCTTCCTTTACCTCGTTGGAGCCATCCAAGCTCAGGCTACGCCTAATACAACAAATGCAACTGATGGTACTAGTACTGCACTCCCGACAGCCAACGGTTCTGAATCGTTGACGACAAGAACCTTATGGACCATCGTGTCCAGCTCGGTTCTCACTCTGTTTGCGTGCACATACAGTGCGATTCACCCAAATATTCTGAGTCCCAAGGACAGCCCCCATCGTATCCTACGGCGACAATTCGGCATCATAATAATGGCGCTTATCGCTCCCGAACTGATCGTCGCATGGGCTATGCGTCAGTGGTTCAGCGCACGAGAAATCGGGGTATCCCAACATTCGTCCCGAGTCTGAAGGCGAGTCCCACTATACATGTCCTCAGATCATGGGCCCATAGCAGCATCTGCAGAACAATACACTCGAGGTCACCAACTTTACACTCTATCTCACACCTCAAATACGTTTCCTCGTAACTCACCTGCTTCTCAAGATCAAGATAGCTCCCGGGTTCTCTTAGCGCATTCTGAAGGTGAACCGTCATCTGTACTGGTCTTCCTTCAGTGGTTCATACTAGTACTCTAGCGCGCACCCTAAGACATGAGGAGACTCTTGCTCTTGGCACTTGCGAAGCCACTCAAAAAGTTGTTTAAGACTTATGTTTCAGAGCCATATGAAGGTGAGCCCGACCCGTTTCTCTCAACATACCTGATGTTTGGCATGCGTCCTTAGATTATGCGTGGACTCTCGCGAAGCCATTCAAAAAGATGTTTATGGCCCATGTTTCAGAGCGATCTGAAGGTGAGCCGGATTCGTGCTCGCCTAAACGTTGACTCAGACGTGTCCTTAGATTATACATGGACTCAGACGCACAGCTTCTTTGTGCTCATGGGTGGTTTCATGCTTTACGTGGACGGGGAACCCTACCTTACACTACGGTATAATGACATTCTCGAACTGTTGCGTAAAGACTGTATCGACTTCCCTATCCTGACAGCAAACCAGATCTATGACAGGAGCAAAGGCAATGCGATATCGAAAGGATTGGTCATGCTTCAGGTGGCCTGGTTTGTTATGCAGCTTACCACCCGTGCCATCCGTCGCCTCGAATTTACTCAGCTCGAAGTGGGGACACTAGCTTTTGCAGTTCTCAATTTCCTAACCTATGCTGTGTGGTGGGACAAGCCACTCAATGTACAGTGTCCACATCCAGTGTACTGGAAGTCGACCGAGTCAAGGCCAGAGGATTACATTGAGTATGTATGTACCTTAACAATCATACCACTGCTGATTATATCTGTCTTAGTCTCAGTGACAGAGACAAAACCGCTTCGCTTGGGATATTTTCTCCGGTCCTCGGCCCAATCATAGAACTGATAGGATTGTTCGACGTCCCCACATCCCTAATACTCCGAGTTCCAACATTTGATGGCAGCATCAAACTCGGACACTCGGACAAAATGGTCATCCAACTTGCTGCATTGAGTATGGCAACCATATTCGGTGGCATCCATTGTCTAGCTTGGCCGTTTGCCTTCGTCACACATCAGGAACGACTCCTCTGGCGCATATGCGCCCTCTGTATAACTGGCACACCCTGGCTTTTCTTTTTTGCGACTTTCACATTTGATTCAGCAGGTGCGGCAGTCCTGATATTTCTATATTTCTCGATTGGTTTGGTATCTATCATACTGTACGTTACAGCTCGTGCTATCCTCTTGGCGCTTATGTTCACTACTTTACGCCATCTTCCTCTTGGAGCATACCGGGCGGTGGATTGGGTTACTTTGGTTCCGCACTTGTAGTTCCTTATCATGGTACTTGCGATACACTTCATAGGTTTATAATGACATTCAGATGTAGCATTCTTCTAGTGGACGATGGACCTAGGCTAGGTAGTAGTAGGTAGTGGCAGTGTACGCTATGACTCCAACACGATCACATGACCTTCACGTGTGACGCGAAACAAACGAACTCTGCTCAAGTCTTGCTCATCACCCGGATGGACGGCAGCGAAAAAGGGCTATCTGGTATGGTGTAGCTGATGCGAGTGGACGACTGATAAGCAGGCAGCAGGATTTCCAATCGACGAGGAGACAGTTAACTACCTTTGGATGCGACCCGACGTGCTACGTGCACCTTTATTCCACAGAGATTAACTTTGCTCTGCCTGCGGAAATCGTGTTTATCCTCTGGACTTTGTAAAGAAACGTATGTGGCTTATAAAAAATTATGTAGACTGACACCTTTTGCATTGGCAGGCTTTCGATCATCGTCATCTTGGGCGCCGCACGCCTCACCGTCGACGGCCGCTGTGGGGACAGTGAAGGATGTAGGGACCGAATTCTGGAGGACGCGAGTTAATGACGAGGAGAAACTGGTGAGTACATGTATTTCTGTCTTGTACCCTGGAATTAGGCAGTCGGATATGTGGAATGGTTCAATCTGAGCCTTTTGCGAGCTCATGCAGGGTACGTGTAGGTGAATGCACGGCAAGCTCAAGATTATCGTCTATCGCGTCTGCTCCTTGGATTGTGTATCAATATGGGGCGCATATGCGTCCCCTTTGCCACTTCCTGGCGTGCTTGTCTTCCCTGGTCTTCTCTTCTTGATATTCATCTCCCCGTGACGCGTCTTCCAACTAGCCACCGCCTCAGAGGCCATCCAAAAGTGCTATGAATCGGCACCCACTACACCCAACCCTTTTCCCGCACAAGTTGTCTATTTTCTCGTCATACTCTCGCCCGCCTTTCTTTCGTTTCCATCACGTGTCAGCTCAGTCGAACTTGGTTAAGCTGGATTGGCTCATTTTTGCAGCTATCGGCTTCTGTCGTCTGCAGTGCTTTGTATTGTAAGTTCAAAACAGACTGTATTTTACTTTGCAGTATGCTAAAAGCAACGAGGCATTCTGGTATTACCTTTAGATATAACTTGCGTTTGTAGGCTTTCAATCCTCGTCATTTTGGGCGAAGCATGCCTCACCGTCCACGGCGTAGAGCCTCGATGGAATGAATGCTGGAATCTGAGTGAGCGAGAGGGACAAGATGGCGAGTGCAGGATTTTTTCAGGGAGTCTGATATGCGGATGATGGGAGTCCACATATTTTTATGAGCTGATACAGGGTACATATCTGTGGCCACACGAGGAGCTCGTCATGTCTGCTTAGCGTCTTCCTTGCGCATCGTCTGCCTATCCTTTTCCTTGCGCGGTGCCGTGAGCTTACTGGTGACCCATCTTCCAATAACGCGTCTTCTGGATAGCCACAACACCTGGCGTTTTGCGTCGCATAAGAAAAGCTTACATTCTTGACCTGCCAATGTGTCAATCGTCTGCCAGGGCGTGCAGGTTGTGGAATATCTGTGTCTCCTGGCATGGAGTACCGGATCATCAATGAGATATTCTGACTCCCTCCTTCCATTGGAAGCTGACACATGAAAGCCCCAGGGGGTCCCTTGCTGACAGTTTTATCTTGAATAGGATCAATATCATTCTCGGCCCGCTGCATTGTAGTAAGATAATATATGCAGTATGTGCTGAAGCGGTGCAAACTCGAACACTGCCGACGAGCCGATAACTCAACCAAGCACATGTCGCACATATCTCGATATTGTACATGCACGCGTTGTCCTGGCCTTTCTGCTCGAATTCCACCCATTCAGGGGAGAACCCTTCGATCGTCTTCGACATAGTTAGTCACAAGGACCGGGAAATCTACATGCTGATGGAAGCATAGATGGATGCAGTTACGGTCAGTCATTATGATATATACGAAACACGCGCAAGACTAACACAGTACTAATGACTGCTCCAGGAGCAGCCGTGATCAGCCGAAAATTCTACTCACTCAAGCAACGATTCAGTTTGACGATAGTTGGCCGAGGAGAAGGTAAATTAAATCCTGCCGTTGGGCATGCGTTAGGTTGTCGGATGGCGAAGGGTGCTTATCGTGGACGCAGTTAGAACAGACGCTCATATGAACATGTACACGTTCAGTACCCGTTCTTGAAGCTTCTGAAGCGCCAGGAAGCCTTCAATGCTGTGGCAATGACCTGAGGGTGCCAATGAGTGGATACACTGACACGGTGCGGTTCATTTAAGTAGAATACCCCGAGCGAGTGTCTCCAAGGGTGTCGGTTATTCGTATATATACAATTTGACCTGGACAACCACTCACCCAGCCTTTGAAAAACTACGATCAACACAATATTTGACAGTGAAACAGCTGCGTGAGTTTGAACCTTATATAATGTTCGGAGCCGAAGGAACATCCTCATGGTCAGTGTTCGAGGGAACAGGGTTGCGGCTGCGGGAATCCTACGAGAGCCGTTTGCGACCTCAACGTTATTCCAAGACACTAGATACTTGCGCATCCTCGTCGACACTGACGGATTTGGCCACGGGCGTCGGGGACGGTGAATTCCAGAACCTTAAGTTTGAACCATAATTAGACGCGATTGAGCTAAGTATGTAGTCGATCGATCATGACTTCAATCCGCCATGTTGTAAAGGGCATCAGGCAAGCCCCAGTGCCTCATTGTATTATTCCACTACCTCAAGATGACACCCGCTACCTAAATATAAATAACGAGTACGTGCATATGATACACCCCAAAGCAACATATCCAATAATGCGGTTATTAGTACTTTTCTGCATTTTCCTTTACCTCGTTGGAGTTATCCAAGCTGCACCTACTACAAATACAACTACTGGCACTAGTAGCAACGTTCCCGAAGCCCCATTATTCACAAATAGAACCCTGTGGAACATCGTCTCGAGCTGCGTTCTCACTCTATTCGCATGCATTTGTACTGCCATTCACTCCAATATCCCGAGTCCTAAGGACAGCCCCGTTCTTATTCTATGGCGACGACTTGGTGTCATGATAATGGCATTAATCGTTCCTGAACTGATCGTGACATTGGCTATGCGCCAGTGGATCAGTGCTCGTTATGTTACCAAAGAGTTTGAGGAATCAGGATATTTTGATGTTCTTCAGCCGCAGGAGCAGCCTAGAGGTGAGCTGTGCTTTCCAAAACTACACATGTTCCTCGGGCAACTCACCATGCACGTCCTCAGATCACGGGTCCATCGAAGCAACTACGGAGCAACATGTCAAAGGTGAGCTCGGCATTTTATCTTGCCACACCCCGAACATGTTTCCTCATGACTCACCTGCTTCTCAAGATCGTGATGCTGAAGGTGATTCGTCATCTGTACCAGTAGCCGCACTATTCCTTCGGAATTTCATACTATAGTACTCCAGCGCCCACCCCAAAATATGGGGTGACTCATGCTCTTGCGAAGCCATTTAAAAAGTTGTTCGAGGCTTATGTTTCAGAGCAATCTGAAGGTAAGCCCGATTCTTACTCACCTCAATGTTGGCTCATGTGCATCCTTAGATTATACATGGACTCAGACGCACAGCTTCTTTGTACTTATGGGCGGCTTCATGCTTTATAAGGACAGGAAACCCTACCGTACACTACAGCCTAAGCACATCCTCGAACTGATACGCAAGGGGTGTATCGACGTCCCTACCCTAACGGCAAAGCAAATCTATGACAAGAGCAAAGGGAATGCGATATCGAAAGGGTTAATCATCCTTCAAGTGACCTGGTTTGTCATGCAGCTCATCACCCGCGTTATCTATCACCTCGAAATCACCCAGCTCGAAGTTGGGACACTCGCTTTTGCGGTTCTCAATTTCCTCACTTATGCTGTGTGGTGGAACAAGCCTCTCGATGTGCAATGTCCACATCCAGTGTACTGGAAGTTGACAGAGTCAATGCCAGAGCGTTATATTGGGTATGTATGCGCCTGAACAATTATACCACTGCTGATCGTGTCTGCCTTAGTGCTGTTGAAGAAGAAGAATTCACTGGGCTTCAAAGGATGTGGAGTACAGTCATCTTCCCAATTGTCGAACTGATGGGCGATGCCACACCTCGGAAGCTCCGAGTTCAAACATTTGATTGCGGCAGTATCAAACTCGAAGATTCGGACGTGACGGTTCTTGTGGCTGCTGGATTGCTCATGGCAACCATATTCGGCAGCGTCCATTGTATGGCTTGGTTTTTTGCCTTCCCCACATACTACGAACAAGTCCTCTGGCGCACAAGTGCCGTCGCTATAACTTCCACACCGTGTGTTGAGCCTTGTGTTCTATATGTTGAAGATATTTTAGGGGATTTCGACATATCCAACCGGCTCTATGTAACCCGCATTTTTTCGTCTGCGATCTTGATATTTCCCATAGTGTACATCACAGGACGTGGCATCCTCTTGGTACTCATGTTCACCACTTTACGCAATCTTCCTCCTGACGTATACCAGGCGGTGTCATGGACCGCTTTGGTGCCGCACTTGTAGTTCTTGATTATGGTACTTGTATTTGTATTTTCTAGTTGTATTCACGCAATGCTATATACTCGTAGCATCTCCTGGTAATAAATAATGGGATCATGATTGTTTCGAGAATCGACTCAGGATGACGCGATCACATGACCTGCACGACGTGTGGTGGCATAACGCAAAACGAACAAACTAAAGTCTTGCTTGGACTTATCAACACATCAATATTTCAATTTTCATGCACATGAACGAACCCGACATGGACGGCAACGAAATAATCCTGTTTTGGACACTATAGCTGATGAACGAACAGGTGGCAGCACTCCCAATCGATGATAAGACACTCACGTGGACGCGACTCGATGTTGTAGCGTTCATCTCTATTACTCAGAGATCAGTGCTCTGAACGCAAAAATTGTGTTTCTTGAAATCAAAGTGCGTAGAGGATCTGCCTAGTACTTATGCTGATGCCTCTGTTATCAAAGCGTTTGCACTGCGGTTTTCCTTGTCGTCTTTGGCGAAGCACGTCTCTCAATCTACGGTTGTGGAGGGACTGAAGGCTTAAAGGAGAATTCAAAAACCGGGTTCACGAGGATGCTAATGAATGAGAAGACGGACATGGAAGGTAAGCGCATTTTTTTTTCTTTTCGTTGGGATGTCGGATATGCGGATGATATGGAAGTGTTCGGATAGCGTTGAGGATTGATTCGAGTTTCTATAAGCTGATACAGGGTATGTATACGCAGGCGCATGAGGAGCTCATTACATTTGTGTAGATTCTTCCTGGCGGACAACGCAGAAGAAGACATCGATCAAGATCAGAGAAACACATTGATGAATACGTGTGTGCCTCAACAGTTATACTGCTACTGATTATGACTGTCTTTGTCTCAGTTACGGAGACAAACCCTCTCGGCTTGATATCCTTTCTCTAATCCTCGGCTCAATTTTAGAACTGATGGGCTTGCGATGAAGCTAGGTACATAAATTGTTTCACAACCACTTTGAACGAAACAATCTTTGTATATCTGCTGAACGCTGCCAGAGTTCCAATAACTCGATGGCAGTACATACCAGAATACTGAGGAAGGTATTGCTCTTGTGCTGGCCTGACAAACCAGCGGTACCCAGGAAAGGGCATCCTGGTGTTGGAAAATGAAGGTATGAATTCTCGTGCGATGTGGTGGAATGCGCGATGAAATAATTTTATAGGAATCCATGTGTTCAGCTCGAGGAATCGTCCTTGACTAGTGAGTCACCAGGACTGGGAAATCTACATGCCGAATGAAGCGTGGACGGTTACGGTCAGTCATTATATGATATGCACAAAGCGTGCACAAAACTAACAACAATGACCGCTGCAGGATCGCTAAGAAAGAAGAGTCGTAATCAGCTGCTAACTAAACCAACGACACAATTTGAATTAAATCCTGCCATTGGACATGCATTAGGGCTGGTCAGTCACTATCAACTGCTATTGGACAATGAAGAATGCTTATGATAGATGCTACATTCACGCGCACGTTTAGTTGGGATTCGGTGTGCGCTCGGCTCTGTTCTTTCACTACCATGACTGCGCAAGACGAATCAGTACAAAATGCACAGTCCGCTTTGATAAGCAGGACCATTTCAAAGCTCCTATGCGGAAGGCGATCATGTGATGCACCACTTGGTATATAACCTCCTAACCAAGTCTCCTCTTAGTAACAATGTCGATTCAAGTACCACTCTTCTCAAAGTCGTTATCTCAAATCAAGCGACCATTGCCTCCTTCAGATCCACCAACCAGTCAAGACATCGTACATGCAATTGTCTTCCTTGAGAAGGTGAAGGAGTTTTTTAGCCCTCCCTGTAAGTTGTGTTCCGCAGTAGCGGTCTGAGCTACTAAATACATAAAACGCTCTTAGCATTCAAGAGAAAACTGTGCCTGGACTACAGTATGGCCACTGTTGACGACCTCGCGAAAGCGCAGCTGTATCTACACAAGGTGTGCAGTGCAGCCACGGCTGGGGCAGGTGGAAATGTAGAGTCTCATGTCATCTCGGATGCCGTCGAACCCATCCATAGAAGGCTCGACCAGATGAATGAAACACTGGTCCAGGTGATGGATAATTCAAGGATTCACGGTTTAGGAGCAACTGGCTCGACTCTGGTTCCCAAGTAAGTAAGCATCGACAGAGGTCCAGCCACCCCGAGCGGTCACCGGTTGAAAGTACGCACTGGGTATGATAATTTCGATACTTTGATAACAATTGCTCATGTTCAAATATGACAAGAACCATCCTTTCAATGACTTACAATTGTACGACCAGATTCCGATCTCATGGGACCGTGAGGAAGACCCGGAGCATGTTGGTATGTTTACCGTCTTTTGTTCACATTAATGACACGTTCTCGATAGTTCGAATTGCCGCCTTTACGCACGAACAACGACTTCACTAACCTCACCGATTATCAATTGGACGATTATCTTTATTACTACCAAATTGACGTTGATGACCAAAGTACTAGGGAGGTGAAAATGCATTGCCTCCGATACTTTATTATTGGTCGTTCGGTGAGCGTTTTAGATGTCTATCTTTTGTAACACTGCGTTGACGACATTGCCGTTAGAAGTCTTGTCATGCCGCGTCTGACCCAGTATAACAAGTTTTACCATTCAATCTACACCCATAGTAGTAGTAGGTAGTACAGTGTCAATCGACCCCGACACGATCACATGACCTTAAGACTTAACATCGAACCGGGTTACCGAACCGTAATTTTTTTTCAAGTCTTGCACATTTCAACTTGTTTAGTGCTCACTTCCATGGACGGCAACAAAATAGGACTATTTGGTATGCTGTGGCTGATGCCAGCATTGAGCTGATGAGCAGGTAGCAAGATCTTCAGTTGACGACTCGGAGGAGACAGTTGGTTAAACTGCCTTTGGATGCGACCCGACGTGCTGCGTGCACCTCTATTGCACAGAGATCAACTTTGCTCTGCACGCGGAAATTGTGTTATCCTTCGACTTTGAAAAGGAATGTGTGTGGCTTATAAAAATTCACGTAGACTGACACCTTTAGATATAACCGATTTACGTTGGCAGGCTTTCGATCCTCGTCGTCTTTGGCGAAGCACGCCTCGCCGTCGACGGCCGCTGTGGAAGGAGTGAAGGAGGAAAATGTAGGGGTCGTATTCTGGGGGACGCGAGTCAGTGATGAGGAGAAGCTAGTGAGTACATGTCTTTCTGTCTCGTACTCTTGAATCTCCTGGAATTAGGAAGTCGGATATGTGGAATGAGCCTTTTGCGAGCTAATGCGGGGTACGTGTTTGTGAAAGCCCGGGAAGTTATCACATATTATGTCCGCTCCGTGGATTACATGTCAATACAGGGCGATACTATACATGTGTCCCTTTTGCCACTTTCTGGTCTGTTACTTGTGTTCCCTAACTTTCTCCTTGTCATTCATCTCCCTGTGACACGTCTTCCAACTAGCCGCCACCCCGAAGGTCATTCAAAAGTGCTATGAATCAGCACCCACTACACACGACCCTTCCCCCGCACAGGTACCAGGACTCAGGGCTCAGATGGTTATCCCTCGCACCATCTACACCATCTACCCCTTTGAGAACGGGTTACCCTCCCTACTGAAATCTGTCGTCTATATTGTCATCGAGTATATTGTCGACCAAATTCGGGGAAATAAACATGTCACCAACCAAGTAAGGATGCGTGTATCCTATGAAAGCCCCCAACCCTCTGTCGTCTCATATCACCTGCGAAGCTCTTCTCCTCATTTGAGCGAGGATGAAGAGAACACGCGGGGTTCGTAGATTCAGATGAAGCGGATGTGGAGTAACTGAAACGGCTTTGAAGTGTGGGTCCGTTTAGGGAGGATGAGCGTGAATGCGAAGATGAGATCATGTCGGTGAGCATGCTGAAGAGAACGGCCTTGCGTCCTCGCCCCGAGATCCATTTCATTCATATTCTAAACCCGAACTCGAGACAACATCAGTCTCTTCAATACCCGTGCCCACCCCACCATTCCACACGCTCTTCACGCTTATATTTTCTTGTCACACTCTCGCTCACCTCCACTTTCGTTTCGTTTCCATCACGTGTGAGCTCAGTTAAACTTGGTCAAACCAGATCGGCTCAGTTTCGCAGCTGTCGGTTTCTATCGTCTCCAGCGCTTTGCATTGTAAGCTCAAAACCAAACTGTATTTGATTTTGCAGTATGCTAAAAGTAACAAGCCTGCAACTGCAGGACCAGCATCTATCATTACGACCAGCCATTGACAACGTGAGTTTACCGTCGAGGTATTGAAACTGTTCCCTACAATTTGAAGTTCATTGGTGAGAATTTGCAGCTCGCTTTGAACTCGCCTTCGGACCTTTGAATCTTGACATCATCGCCTACGATAACCAATGTCACAAGGTCATTGTCTTCATCAACCTTGACCATTTCTCGACAACCAATGGTATCTAGGTAAGGGAATCCTAGTGTTACCTTTCAATATAATTGGCTTGCGTTGGCAGGTTTTCGATCCTCGTCGTCGACGGCGTAGATGGAGCGAAGGCTGGAATCTGGAGGACGCGAGTGAGCGAGAGGGACAAGATGGTGAGTGCATGACTCATTCTTTTTTGAGCTGGGGAGTCGGATATACGGGTGATGGGAGTGCACAGTTGGTGTTTTGGATTGATTTGATTTTTACAAGTTGATACAGGTTACATATCCGTGTGGGCACACGAGGAGCTCATCATATCTGCGTGGTCTCTTCCTTGCACATTGTCCGCCTATCTCGGTTTCTATTTCCTCGCGCAACGCCATAAGCTTACCGGTAACCCATCTCCCAATGGTGTGTCTTCAGGATAGCCACCACAACTGGCGTTCAGTATCGCCCACGAAATACTTTGATGGCAGCATTGATATGGAAGGTTCGGACCTAACGCTTCTTCAGCTTGCTCCATTGTATTGCTTGATTTTTTGCTTCCCACATACCAGGAACAGGTGCTATGGCGCATGAGTACTGTCGCCATAACTTGCATGCCCTGGCTTATGGTCCCCACTGGAATATCCTGCACACATCGCTGGAGCGGCACAGACTCAGACATCGCCGAGGAGTTGATTATTCAACTAAGTACATAGCGCAAATATTTCGATGTTGTACTTGCACGCGTTGTTATGGCTTATCTGCCGACTTCCATCTCATTCAGGGAGAACTCTTGAACTGTCTTCAACACGATGAATCACAAGGACCGGGAAATCTACATACCGAAGAAAGCATAGACAGTTACTGTAACGGTTAGTCATTGATATATGCATGAAATGCACACAAGAGTCGCAAGACTATCACCGTGCCAATGAGCTGTTCGGGACTGCTAAGAGAGAAGAGTTGTTTATCAGCTGAAAATTCCGCTCGTTGAACCAACGACCTAGTTTGACGACAATTGGCGGAAGAGAAGGTTGATTAAATCTTGCAGCTGAACGTGTGTTAGGCTCGGGCCATCACTGACAACTGCCCTTGGATTGCGAGGGGTGCTTATCGTAGACGCTATTATAACAGACGCTCATACGTGCATGTAAACGTTTAGTTAAGGCCCAGCAAGCCTTCGATGCTGTGGTGATCGACTTGAGGTACCAATGAGTAATACACTGACAAGGTGCGGTTCATTAGGTAGAATACTCTGGATGTCTCAAAGGGTGTCAGTTGTCTGGTTCCAATTTTATCGTGATAACCGCTCGCCCAACCTTTTTGTTAAAAATTTTTTTGTCCTATCGAGCTCGAGATCGCCCTATGCAGGACATTACGTTTTACAGGAACTCCAGTGCCCTTGTGTGAGACGTACCCCATCAGGCCGTTTCAGGCGCTCAATTGATTCGAAGATGAGATGAGTTTAACGTAGCGAAATAATATCCAAGCATGTGATGGGGCATGCCGACGGCCCTACTCGGTTGCCGAGGCAAGCTAGTACAAGAATGGGATGCTGTGCAGTAAGAGTGCAGCATGGCTGGGCCGGCTCTTGTTATCTGAGCGCCCAACCCTTGAAAAATCACAATCAGCACAGTATTTCATCGGTTATTCGAGATAGCCATCCATGCATACCTTCACTGTACGAGAGATATCGCTTGCAAATCCCCTTGCAGGTGTGCAACGAATGCGCCGCAGTCTCAAAGCAACCGAGGATGATCTAGTCGACCTATAAGATCCCAGTCTGACTTGATCTAGGAAGTCGACAAGTCAGTTGCACTGCGACTGCATTACATGTGAGTTATGACACGAACTGCTTCGAGTGGAATGCACTTTGAAAGCCTCACTACGCTAAGAGAGTCTGGCTGTACTCTTGATACAGGTTATGTAAAGGCTCACCGCAACTAGAAGCATGACGCGATTGGAATAATCAAACGTAGGTTCCCGAGTTGGAGGCATGCACTGATGTGACTAAAAATCATTACCAGGCTTTGCGTAACTTAATGATATGGTGTAATAGTGCAAGCTGGGGACGGTGAACACACGCCAGTGTCGGTACTTGACATCGAATTCAGAGTTGGACATTAGTAACGTTCAGTACAGGGCAAGCACTACAACTCAACTTGGCCGCCAGCTTGAAATGAAAAGTCAGAAGGGCCCCGGCGGGACGCTGTTACTGCTAGTCAGGACTGCTGCTGCAAACCAAAGGCGTCAAATGCAGTTCGGTTCGCAGCCAATCGACATTCGGAGATGAATAAAATTTAATAAATTCAAGTACAACGAGGCTTATGCACTTGCACGGATCTTCAAAGCTTCACTTCCCATCCGCTTAGCCTAAGCCATGTTGCAAACATCAGACAAGAGCGCTAGGCCTAATCAACATCGTGCTCCTTTGAATTGACGCCCGCTAGTAAATATAAAAAATGAACAGGATGCATACGATACACCCGTCCACTGATGCGCCTGTTACTTATCTGCCTCTTCCTCTGCCTCGTTGGCTCAGGAGCAATCCAAGCTGCACCTACAACACTGCCAGTGGATACAGCAGATTCAGATATCAGTATCAGCGACCATTTTCGACTCGCCCCATCGTTGACGACTAGGACCCTATGGACCATCGTCTCCAGCTCCGTTCTCACCATTTTTGCGTGCACATACAGTGCCATTCACCCTAACATTCCGAGTCCTAAGGATAGTTATACGGGTATCCAGATACGGCGACTTGGCATCATAATAATGGCATTGATCGCTCCTGAACTCATGGTCACGTGGGCTATGCGCCAGCTGTTCAGCGCTAATCAAGTCACGAAACAGTTCGAGAAATCGAAGTATCCCAATGTTCGTCTGGACTGGAAGTCTGGAGGTGAGTTGTGCTTTTAGAAGCTCTGCATCTTACAACTCACTATACACGTCCTTAGAAAATGTGTCTGCGCCTGGAAATGACTTCCTTCGTTTTCTTCGCTTCCTTCGCTTCCTTCTTCTGCCTTTTTTCTTCCTCTGGCCCTTGTTTCGCCCCTTTCACCTGCTTGCTAAAGGTGTATTATCTGTGTTGGCGTGTCTTTGTTGTTGCGTTTGTAGCCCCATGAGGCGGGTTGCAAAGCGGTTTAGGTCAGAGCAATCCGAGCCAGAGCAATCCAATTCTGAGTCGGAAAGTAAGCCTGGTTCGTGCGCACCTAAACGTTGACTCATGTCCATCCTTAGATAATACGTGGACTCAGGCACACAGCCTCTTTTTGTTGATGGGTGGTTTCATGCTTTATGTGGACGGGAAACCCTACCTTACACTACAGCCTGATCACATTCTCAAACTGATACGTCAAGGGTGTATCGATGTCCCTACCCTAACGGCAGACCAGATCCAAGATAAGAGCAAAGGCAATGCGATATCGAAAGGATTGGTTATGCTTCAGGTGGCCTGGTTTATCATGCAGCTCGTCACCCGCGTCATCTATCCCCTTGAAATCACCCAGCTCGAAGTGGGGACACTCGCTTTTGCGGTACTTAATTTCCTAACCTATGCTGCGTGGTGGAACAAGCCTCTCGATGTGGAATGTCCACATCCAGTGTACTGGAAGTCGACCAACTCAAGGCCAGAGGATCACATTAAGTGTGTATGCGCCTCAATGATTATACCGCTGCTGATTATATCTGTCTTAGTCTGAGTGACAGAGACCAACCCGATAGCCTTGGGATCTTTTCTTCAGTCCTCGGCCCAATCATGGAACTGATAGGCTGGGCTGACATTCCCACATCTCGAAAGCTGCGAGTTCCAACATTTGATGGCAGCATCAAACTCGGACGAACTTCGGACAAGATGATTCTTGTAGCCGCTGGATTCCTCATGACAACCATATTTGGCGCCATTCATTGTATGGCTTTGTTCCTTCCCTTTCCCACATACGAGGAACACCTGCTATGGTCCGTAAGTGCTATCGTTATAACTTGCATACCCTGGCTTTGTTTCGTCACTCTATTGCTCTTCCTGTGCGCATCAAAGGAGGTTCAAGTCTCGCTCTGTTCATTATATGCCATGTTCTACATCATAGCTCGTGCCGTCCTCTTTGCACTTATGTTCACCACTTTACGCAATCTTGGTCATACCGCATACGAAGCGGTGTCGTGGACTGCTGAGGTGCCGCACTTATAGTTTTTGGTTACCGTGCTCAAGATACAATTCATACTTTTCTTCTTTTTTTACGAGCGAGTGTAATATGTAGCAACTGACACTGTCTAACCCTACATGAACGCTTATATCAGTATCGTGCATTGATGCCCTAACGACTATGACTTCGTCAGCGCCTCTGAAGATGACTGACAATGCTTAAGGAAATCATTGTTGGAGTTTTTGACTCAGTTTCTCAACTTGTTACCCGTAAGTATTCCCCGAAATCAAAATCATATTGGGGAAGTCATTACTCTTACGTTCGCTAGATATGTTATATCAACCGGTGATATTCAGGCAAGAGCATCCTGGCGTTATAAACAAAGGCGTGAATTTTCATGTGTAGTGTGATGGAACGCGTAACAAAATAATTTTATCGTTACCTATATCCTATTCGAAGGAGAACTCTTCAATCGTCTGACATAGTGAGTTATGAGTACCGGGAAATCTACATGCTGAACGAAGCATAGATGGTTATGGTTAGATGTACGGAACACGTGAACATCAATGACTACTGCAGGATCGCTAAAAAAGAAGAGTCGTGGTCGGCTGAAAATTCTGCTCACTAAACCAATGTCCCAGTTCGACGGTAGTTGGCCGAGGAGAAGGTAAATGAAATCCTGCAGTTGAACATGCGTTAGGTCAGGTCATCACTGTCAGCTGCTTTTGGATAGCGAAGAGTGCTTACCGTGGACCCTATTAGAACAGACGCTCATATTTACACGTACACGTGTAGTTGGGACTCGTTCTTGAAGCGCCAGCAAGCCTTCGATACTGTGGCGATCGACTTCAGGGTGCCTATATACTGATGTTTAGTTAAAATACCCCGGGTATCTCAAAGGGGGTCGGCTATCGGGCATATACTACAATTTTAGTGACAACCGTTCGCCCAGCCCTTGAAAAACCACAATCAGTATCACCCTTGGCAGCACTTTCAAGATGTTCCCACGTACCGTCAGACCCTATTATTATGTAGCAAATATATAGTCTAAGAGACCCCCTCCTCCAGGAGGCTTCGCCCTAGTTTTCCAAGGATGTGTGGCCATCCCTCGAGAGCATGTAACCAGAGCCTCGTCACAGAGGGTAAGCGCAACCTCCTGGTATGTTCCCTGGAGAGCCTCAACATAGCAGCCTCTCCAGATGCTCACTGCCTGCCTCCCCATGTCAGCATCTCCAGATGTCGGCAAGTGTGATAGCGGATGTGTTCTGGAGCCTCTCCGTATCTGTATGTTATCCATACTTCCATACTTCCATATTCCAGTTTGAATGTTTTATTCCATTTCTGCACCCAATCCTCCGTGATCGTGATTGTCTTGAGGAGTCAAACGAGGCCTGATCACATACAAAACATTGCATTGGCTGATACTATGGTAGATACAAAGGACACGGTAGATACGTCAACGTTCGACAGCAAGCACGACAACCAAAAATGACGAAACAACTCAATATATACGCGGCCGAGGGAGTCACCTGAATGCAAAAAATGAGGCCTGCGAGCCTAAGGAGTTCGTCCTCAATCCTCCTGGTCCTTGGGGTACTCGTTAGGATACTCACGCCCATACCCATGCTGGTATCTGCCTTGTGGACCAAAATATGCACTGCTGGGAGGGTGCCAATAAGTCTCGACATAACCGTCGTATCCATCGCGAGAATTGTGGTAGGGAGCATCATGGTAATCACCGTGATACTGAGGCTGAGGACCATGGGGGGGCTGGGGGGCATGAGCCATACGGGAGTCATGGTAATATTCGGGCGGCGGGTAACGAGCAAAGCCTTGTCCATAGTGCGATGGCATTGGACCCCTTGGGCGTGGACCATACATCCCTGGTCTCATGTCTGCATCGTGCGCCTGCGTCATGGAGTGACTCTCGGCATTAAAGTCTCCGTCGGTAGGTGCAGCCACCATCTCAGATTCGGTACGCCGCTCATGATGGGATCGTGGCATCCCCATGACAGGCTCCCTGTGCCCAATGGGTTGGTCGTGAATTGTCGCAGGCTGCAGGGATGGAGGTTGCATGAGAGGCGACTTAGCTGCTGGCCCAAGAGATTCCCCGCGCTGCAGGGATGGAGGTCGCACAACAGGCGACTTAGAAGCTGGTGCGAGAGATCCTGCACGCACGATGTTGTCCGGGAATAAGTCTACCAAAGCATGATGAGTTGGCGAGGGAGGCAAGGGACGTGTGGGGAGGCTGTTGGTAGCATCAGCATTGCTCGAGCGAGTCTCTGCTGCAGCTTTGTTGACGGCACTACCGTCAGGAGCATCGACGTCATTATCCACGATGGGATCGACTGCAGTCACAGGATGCTCTAAGGATCATGTCAGTCAATGGAAATTGTAACAATGTAGTCAACAAATTCATACCTTGAGCTGACGAACCATTAAGCAGACGTTTAGCAGGTTTGGCTACAATATACATCAGTCGCCTTATAGAAGCAAATGCAAGAGGAACAAACATACCTCGTACATCTCGAATATGTTCATCACCGGAGGACTCAGCAGTCCCCGACGGTGCTCTCCTCTCAGGCACCTTGGGTTTAGGCCTCACAGGTACCTTACCTTTCGTCTTCTTTGCTGAGACTGCCTTCTCTGCAGGCGCAACAGATGGTGACCTCTTTTTGGATGCTCGCGAGGCGCCTTCGGATTTCGCCTTCCGCTTCTTGGAGGAAACATCATCTTGGTAATCGGAGTCGAGAACCACTGATTCCTCCAGGTTTTCATCTAGGTCCTCTGAGCCAGACAGAGTATCACTAGATGCCAAGGAAATGACCTCCTTGTCGACCTTCTTCTGGCCCGTCGGGCGCTTAACGACTTTGAATTCTCGGGAGGGGGGAGGCTGGGGGCGGACAGGTGCAGACACGCTTGGTTCGTCATCGGACTCGTCAGCAAGAGATGTTGTGGAAGCAGGCAGTGCCGATGCTTTCTTTGATGTTTTGCCTTTGACTATGGAAGTAGCTGTGCTCTGCTTCAGGCGCAGAGCACCCAGGCGATCCGATTTGCCATTCACAAAAAGGCGACGTCCTGCAGTATGAACCGAATCTGCTGCAGGAGGCGCGCCCTCCACTACTGGGCACTCAGAAGTGAGGACTTTAGCTGTATAAAAAGATCATTTGTAAGCAGGCGAAGACTGAAATTGAATAAAAACATACCTCGCTTAGCTTCGGCAATTTTTTTGATGCTCATGGTCCCCGCCTTCAAGGCTGCGATGACAATGCCGGTCTCCTTCAGAGTCAGGTTTGCGATACCTTCATTTACGGTGGTATGAAAACCACCTGGGAGGAGCACGTCCTCCGGATATCCTTTGATGATCATTGACATACGCGTGAGCTCTGATGGCAGTGTCTTCCACGGAAAAATCTTGTTGGACGTTAGTTTTCCGCCCAGTGCATCTGTCCCTCAGTGTCAGCGAACAAACGACAAATGAAATACACTCAAAATACCAATTTGACGATGCAACTCATCCTTGATCCACTTGATTCCATGCTTGGAAATGTCGAGAGATTCTGAAGGGGGGACTGAAGCCCCGCGTACGTTGGCATCGATCCCAATGCTGTCTTCATCAAAGGCCTCTTCGACGACACCGAGTGATGTCAGGTTACTAATGATTACATGAGAACTTCGTCACCAGGAATGTCGAGACAATACTTACTATACCTGGGCTTTCAAGTGACCGATGATAGTATCTTCATCAGCCCTACAGCGCGATTTCCAAAACTAAAATTAAGATAGTGATTAGGTGACGTTTATGTGGCCTACAAATACTCACACCCTCAGCTCCAGGTGTCGTATGGGCTAGGCCCAGCGAGCCGTCTTGATTAACGACTTTTCCGCACGCTACAAAAGCAGCCTCAAAGCCATAGCGAGCTGCTGCAGAGTCCATCTGTCTACCCTCAGTAACACAATAGTAAAACATGACGGAATTATACTCACAAGGCCAGAGATCTTTGTGCCAAATTTGTGGAACTCTTGACCCCGCATAGCAACCGTCTGAGGAATACCCAGGAGCATCGCTGACTGTTCATGAAGCTCGAGGATGTTTTGCCACTTGTCCGGGAATGCTGCCTTGAAGAGTTCATAGCAATTACGGCGCACAGTGGCACCTTGAATCACCGCATTAGAATGACAGAACATCGGCCACAAGATGTAAAACTCACTTGGTGTGCCATGAATCTCGGGGGCCCTCCTGCCGAGCCTCGCAAGCTCGTCCTTGAGGTGGTCCTTGAAGTAACTACTGTAAGCGTTCCAATGGTTGACAGTACTGGTGGAGCGCGCATGGCTCTTGTTCCAAAGTATGACGATCTGATGAGTGGGGATGGCTGTTTTGCTACTTAGATCTTGAATCATACGTTCGAGTTCCACGAATCCCTCTCGGAGCACAGCATTCGCTGTCTGAAATCTTCGCCCCTTCACTGCAGGGACGACATCAGATGTATCGTCCATGGGGAAGTCAAAAGCATCATCCATGGGAAAGCCATCAGTGTAAGGATGACCCTCCCATTCTGCAGGCCCTGTGGGAGTAGGAGGTGTGATGTAAGTCTGAGGCACAGCAGGTAGCAACGTCGATGAGCCGGCAATGTGGTTGTCATCTCCGCCATTTTCGAAGGAACCCAACATCATACCACTGAAGTCATATTGTTCCAGTGGTAGAAACGAGGGTTTTGTAAAGAAGTTGGGCTGTGGAGGCTGGCCACCATCTGGGCGAGCATTCTCAGATGAATTGATAAGAGGAGCCTCATAAAACACATCTTGTATAGGAAGCTGCAAAGGCACCGAACACTCTCGAAGTGCAGGCTGAGGAGGCACCGAACGCTCTCGAAGAGCAGGCTGAGGAGGCACCGAACGCTCTCGAAGAGCAGGCTGAGGAGGCACCGAACGCTCTCGAAGCACAGGCTGAGGAGGGGTTGAGTATTCAGCATCAGCAAACAATGTATCAAGTACCTGTCCATTGGAATCCGCCATAAACTCTTCGTTGAGAAGCCTGGCCCGACGCATAGAAGCTTCCTTCACTAAACCCGCATCACGGTTCGTAGCTTTGATGTGACTGCGGAGTTTTGTAGGAGTGTGCTCCACTGGTGGATCTTGATAGCGCTTTCCTCCGCCAACTTGTTCTTCAACAAAGTCTTCTTCAGTGTGAGGCGCCTCAGGACGCTCGGGCTGCAGGGACTCAGGAGGGGCAGAGTATCCGGGTGGCGGGGAATCTTGAATTTTAACTGAGGTAATTTTAGCTGAGGTTTGGGTCATAGCTAGGCCGATAAGTTATGATCAAGCCAGGGGCACGAGAGGGAGAAGGAGAAAAATTCAGACTAGAACGCAGGAGGGAGAGGGAGAAAAACATACCAATATCAAAGTATTTTTTAAACAATACAATATGGTGAGGAGGTAGCGGGAGAGGAAGAGGTCAGACCAAGGGCAAGACACCGTTGAATATGCCCAGGAGAAAAGCTGTCACAAAGAGATCCGCTGTCTGAACTTTGAAGACAGAAGTTAGGAACGGAGGTCGTGATCGGCGAGAACAGACTTGTTTAGCTCACATATGGTATTCCAGGAGCATCGGCAGAGCCTTCTCCAGACATCAGAGATTGAATTATCAAGCCTAGCTACGACTAAGGCTTCTGAGTGGTTCAGATTGAGTTCGACGCAGGAGGGAGAAGCAGAAAAACATACCAATGTCACAGTATTTTGTAGGGTCAGACGAAGGGCAAGACACTGTTGAATTTGCCTAGGAGAAAAGCTGTCACGAAGAGATTCGCTGTTGGAAGACAGAAGTCAGGAACTCTTAGCTCACACGTGGTAGTCCAGAGGTAGGCAGGAGCATCGTCAGAGCATCGTCAGAGAATCTCCAGATGTTCGAGATTGAATTCTCCATACATTTCATCCATCAGCGTCAAAGTCACAGAGTCGAGATAGTTATACATATACGCAACATATGAGCCGGTTCAGTAGTCGTTGTAGTTCTGGTACAAGAACCCTTTGAGAAAATGAACTACCGCTAACTCGGCATCTCCATCGGTGAGTGCGTGACAGTAGATGTCATCTACCATGGCAATTGTGTCGCTCATGCCCCGGCAAACTTGGTCTGCAGCGCGCCACTCGTCACAGACCCCGCACAATTGAAGTATACCACCTTGCCCTCGAGTAGCCCTCTCGAGGAAGTCCTCGATGCTCGACATCGCACGTTTGAAAATTTCTCGATCTCCGTGTCCTCCAGGAGTGTCGGGGATAGATTTTGTGTATTCGGCGAAGACGCCCAAGGTGAATGTTCGTGGAGATCGAACATATTGCATGAAGTCGTCCTTGGCGTATTTGACCACGGCAATGCAATCAGCCAATGTCTCTCTAATAAAAATATTATAAACACGTCCAAGACGATAATATTTAGGACTTACAATGATTCTGGGGGATCATCTTTGTTGGTGTAGCATCTCTCCCTCCATTTCGCGAGTATCATATCACGGCACCTGTATCTTTGTTCAGCTTGGGAGTATTGGGGGCTAACTGAAACAAACATCACATACATGGCATAGTACTGGCAACGCTTGGCCCTCATAGCTTCGAGCTTGGCGGCCGCACTTTGGTATTCGGTCGGAGGGTCCATAGTGTAACTAACAGTGTGAAATATTGTGAAGCGACGGAGGAATATGAGCACCTACTTGAAAGTACAGTCGAGTGTCCTGGCGTCCAATGTAAGATCCGCATGGGTTGAAGTTCTGTTGAGACCTAGGAGGATCCACACGCCTGGAATTTGAAGATCCGTTACTACGTGTCTGGGCCCATAGCAAACGTGCCTCTTTGGTTGTGGGTAAGTAGGAGTATGAAGGACTCGCGTGAAGATACGGTTGAGTCTTTCAGGTCGTGTCAGTAATTGTAGGACCCACATGACTGGAACTTACAGGCTGCATATCCCGAGGATCCACACGCCTGGAATTCGAAGATCCATTACTACGTGTCTGGGCCCAGTGCCTCTTTGGTTGTGGGTAAGCAGGAGTATGAAGGACCCGCGTGAAGATACGGTTGGGTCTTTCAGGTCGTGTCAGTAATTGTAGGACCCACATGACTGAAACTTACAGGCTGCATATCCCGGCACCGTGCCAACGAGTCATTTTGACGCGTGAGAATTTGAACTTTGTGACCTTCCTCGATGATCATCAATGAGGTATCTCCATTATTACGACTTACAAACTCGGAAGCTTTCAGAACCTTCTGTCCATGAGGCTTCTCGGCGCTAACACACCTTCCTTGATGGATCATCAGCGAGGTATAAGGCGCCTTCTGGCTACTTTGAGCGGGCGCTTCCATCAATCACAAAGGTGCGCTTCTTCATATCTATTGACTCCACCCTCCACTATCGATTTAATCCTCCATTATCGATGATATACCACTTACAAACATCGGAAGCTTTCAGAACCTTCTGTCCATGAGGCTTCTTGGCGCTAACACATGACTAAAACTTACAGGCTGCATATCCCGGCACCGTGCCAATGAGTCATTTTGACGCGTGAGAAACTTTATGAAACTTCCTTGATGCCATCATCAGCGAGGTATAACGCGCCTTCTGGCGACTTTGAGCGGGCGCTTCCATCAATTACAAAGGTGCGCTTCTTCATATCTATTGACTCCACCCTCCACTATCGATTAAATCCTCCATTATCAATGATATACGACTTACAAACATCAAACGCTAAATCTATGCGCGATTTCGCAATCGATTACATCCTGCCCTCAAGTCGTTGTTCTTCCTTCTTCGTCGATGGACTTTGCAAAGCTCGACCACGTTCTCAACCGCATCGCATCGCAGCATGGGTTGCCTGTGGAGGAAGTGTTACAAGAGTGGCTGGAATGGCGTGAAATCAGTGATCCTGATGATTGGAGGCAGTTGGATGGGATACCTTGCATCATGGGCGGTTTGACCGCCTTGTGTGGTAAGTTCTGTTCTCGAAGTTTTCACTGAATCACTGAAATTGTTGCAGGAAAACTCGACACACGAGCGGGTAACTTCCCTTGGAAGACCTTACCTATCCTACTAGGCAACCGTGGCTGCATCCTCCGTAACTACCCCGACAACACTCTGATGCCTGGTGAGAGACGTACAACGCTCACAACGAGCAAAGGTATCCATGACCTCACTCTTCGTGAGCGGAGTGTACTTGTAGATGCTCTCAAAAATGACTTACTGACCCTCCAACACGTCACTGATCATGATGCCCACCGAAGACTCTTGTTCTCTCGTGACCCCGTCATCTATGGAGAAGCTCCTAGCGCTGAATCACCCCACTCTCATGGACGACGTCAGTTCCTCGATTGTCGGATCGATCGCAGGGGTCTCCCTCGTCTCACACTGGACGAGACTTCTCCAGCGCCTTCTCCAGCACCTCCTCGTCTTCGTCACTGTCCTCGTCCTCGGCGATTCCAATCATCATCCCCTTCTCTAGCGCCTTCTCCAGCACCTTCTCCAGCACCTTCTCCAGCACCTTCTCCAGCACCTTCTCCAGCGCCTTCTCCAGCGCCTTCTCGTCCCCGTCCCCGTCCCCGTCCCCGTCATCGTCCTCGGCGATTCCAATCATCATCCCCTGAGCCATCTCCTGGCCCTCCCCGTCCCAGGAGTCTCCCTCGTCTCACACTGGACGAGACTTCTCCAGCGCCTTCTCCAGCGCCTCCTCGTCCTCGGCGATTCCAATCGTCGTCCCCTGAGCCATCTCCTGGCCCTCCCCGTCCTTGTTCTCGGCGATTCCAATCGTCATCCCCTGATCCATCTCCTGGCCCTTCTCACCGTCGTCAGAAACTCCGTGTATTTGTTGAGGTGCCACTCGCCCCACCCTCCTGGAAGTTGATTGCTACACGGCAACTGGAAGAGGCAAGTCGTGAAACTCCCTCGCAAACCCTACCTGCCAGTGGAGAGAAGTTGATTGCTACACGGCAACTGGAAGAGGCGAGTCGTGAAACTCCCTTGCGAACCCTACCTGCCAGTGGAGCTGGGTTAATTCCGGAGATAGCCCACCTCAGCCAGACTTCGATGACTACCGTGACGGATGGCCTTGTTGATGATGTAGAAGATTTGTAGAATGACAAATTTCGTACCTGTGGGCTAATTCCAGAGGTAGCCTACCTCAGCCAGACTTCAATGACTACGGATGGCATCGTTGATGATATAGAAGATATTGGTGAAGTACCGTCTGAGGGACAACTATAGAAAATTTCAGCTGTATGTAGAGTTGACAAATTCCGTACCTGTGTCCAATTAGGACTTGGATTCGCGTCACACAATCCGCCGAGAGTTTAAACGAGGCTATGGACGTTAACTCAAAGGGAAGTATTTGATGGCTTTGGTGGCACCATAGAAGACTTGTAGTGTGCCTTGTTACGATCACTAGATTCATTTACAGTGAGGCTCGTAGAGCACCCTCCCGAGAGGTCAGATAGCCAATCATATCGTGTATAAAACTCCTACTAAACTGAAAACATATCTCTGCAGCATGATATAGCCCAATGTATGGCTATGATAAGGCCCAAAGTGAAGCCGTTATCAGCCTGGTTCAGATGAGATATAAATCTTATGTGCTTTATTTGACACAGACACCTTAATTCGTACAACACCGTTATAACTGGCATTAATGCTTCATCGAGTTGTGAGTTCTTCGAGTCGTTTGTACGTGACTTTAACCTGATTTTGAATCTAGCTCGGCCTATCCTCAACTACACGATGCTCAGGAAACATAGCATCAATCGGTCAGTTGAGTGTCTTGCTCCCTGAAGAGTTTCCTCGTCCTGAAACTACATGAATGTATTGTGTTTGTCTGAGTCGCTAACTCCATCCTTCATTGATTATCGCGTAGCTAGCATACTTGAATCAATGTACTTGTAGTTCTGCGTGCATTGCTTCAACTCTCCTCAACTACATGACTCGGATCAAACTATCAATCAGTCAGTTGAGTAGCTTGCTCCCTGGAGGGTTTTCTCGTTCTAACTCTCTTATCCTAAAACTACATGAGTATCTGTGTTCGTTGGTCTGAGTCGCTAACTTTATCATTCCTAATCGGGTACCATACTCAAATCAGCGTAGTTCTGCACACATTTTCAGGAGAGTTGAAGAAGTGGATGGATTGTATATCACACGGTAGGTACTCTAATTACAAGTGTGCATATATAATGTCGGAAAGCTATCATGTCCTCCTCGCACATGCCTGGTCTATGGGATCCCCGAAGGACTGCTGCAAGTGCCGCTAAGACCCAGAGACCACAGTCGTAGCCGTTCGTCTGCAGAGGATTGAGTATTAGTGGACGGGCTACCCACCCTTTAAGATCAATACTAGCTGAGCCACGCCGTTGGTGAGCTATGGATGATAATCTTGCGATAAGATTCATAATGTCCTGTTCACATTGTTAGTTCAATAATGCGTGAATCAAATTATCACTTACTTTAACATCTGTCTTCCATGGGTGTCGTTCAGCCAGGCTATCGAAGAGATGGAGTTCTTTGGATGGAATATATATGGCACAAAACACCCAGTGTCCGACTGGAGAGGGGCGATGAATAGGTAAAAGCCAGAGATCTCTCTCCCAAAACAACGTCCACGATGTATTCCGCCACAGTATGTCGTCCGACGCATTGTATCGAATACGAGGGAGATCGTGGGTAGACAGAATAGCACAAGGTCTCACACGCGAGCTCGTCAGCATCTCAGAGTATAATAGTGCCGCACAACCGTTAATACACGTGTCATTAAGGCGGGAAGTGGGATGTGCCAGTAAGGACAGATCCCTTGCATCGAATACCTGGGGTGGAAAGCCATCTTGGGCTGGTCATACCCGAGTGAGGGGAGTGTTTGATGCTGACACGATGATGTGATCCTCTGGACGGGGAACTTTGAAAGAATCTGTGCAAAGATTCTATGATACCGGATGAGTACAGTTACCTATGGAGAGACGAGGACATACCTCTGGAAGCTGCCAGCTAATCGTAAATTCAGGTAATCCCACGGGTTCGTCATCTTCATCATCACTAGCGGTATTGTCAGGTAAAATGTCCAAGAGGACAGCTTCTTCAGCAATCTCTTCGAGTGCAGGGGCAATATGTTTGTCAGCATCATCCTCGGGGGAGTCTGCGAGCGCCAATGAGGTTGGTACAAGCCTGTACATGACAGCTTGCGATGGTCCCGTGCTCTCGGAAAGCGTAATAGCAAGATTGACTGCCATGTGAGCACTGCTGTTGAAACGAGTAGCAGATGCTAGTGGGGTAACACATTTACTTTGTAACTGGAGAAGGTGATCCCGTCGTTGTTGGAGTGGGAACACGTATGTATGATCTTGTGAAATAAGTAATGATCATCGATGTAAATGAAATTGCTTACTTGTAGGAGAGCGGAGGGCGAGTTCTAGCGCAGTGAGCTCAGCTCCAAACCATCGACAAAGGTTATCTGCTTCATGCCCAATGCGGCGCTGCTCTTCATGGCACCGTTCCCGTTTAAGCAACGCTTGAATGCCATCTCTTACGTCAGTGTCTTCGATCCAACGAGGGACATCTCCAACGGATGGAGTGATCCAAACATCCTCCATCAGTGTCTGATCTTTGCGAAGATCGGCGAGCTTAGTAGGGAGAGGAGTAGGAAGCGGGATGCCCCAGGACGGGTCAAAGATGCTCTCCAGATGCTCACAATAGGAGTTAAACTTGCGAATCGCTGTCATCAAGGCCGGCTGGCGCTTAGCGATAGCCTTACGTGTCTGCTGATGTAGCTTCGTACCTTGTAGAACAAGTGAATATTCTGAGGCACAAAAACAGAAGGATTATACATTACCAAGTGCCTGATTTGCACCACCAACCGCACGGTCAAGTTTGTCCCATTCAAAAAAGCTTCCTATTGCTCTCTTCCGGATATTTATTTTGAGATCGCGCGCCATAAGAAGGGTTCGAACAAAATCCAAATCAACGCCCTGTAGTTCTGGAAATCTGTCGTGAACATTGAGCGAGGAATATAATGTTTCAACTTTGCTCATCAAACGATCATGGCTGCGCTCGAGGCTCTCCAGAGCGTCTAAGGTTTCTTCAGTAGCCGAGCCCTTCTCTACAATGGTCCGTGTGAGTTGCAATGCCCTGTCCGATGCGTCTAAATCAGCCTGCAAAGTAAGGACAACGTCAAGCTCCTTCTTCAGTCGTGCAGGAGCATCTGTCAATGGGGATATGTTGATCTTAGTATGGAAGTGGCACCCGTGGACTTACGAGCATAAATGGACAGTTGGGACTTCTTCTGATCCACCCACTGTTCCTGAAGGTCTTGAGCTTCGATACCGCAATTATCTAAAACTTCTTGTGCCGCTGCACCCTGACCATTAACTCCACGCTTGAGCCGCCGTTTAATCCAATCGCCAAGATCTGTTCGCATCTCAAGACCAATGGCGCCTGCTTGCCGGTCTATCAACCACAGACGCTTCTGGCGCTATCCGTGAACTATAGTCAACAAATAATCATCAGAGTACTAGTACCGACTCACTGATGATGACCTTTGAATGCCAATTAATTTGACGAACCTTGACCATAGTCTTTCAGTTCCCTCCCCGTCTGAGAGGCCAAGACCGTTGCACATGTGAGGGTTATACTCGAGCTGACACGCCCACTCGTGGCCATATGCATGCATAGCCGTGGTTGCAAATCGAAGACGTGAAGTCACTGATTTGGGGAGAATATCATACTATATAGATAGATATAAGGTTAAAATGTATCTATTAAAGAAGCACTTACTTGAGATAATGACCGTGAGAGGACACACCCAACATCATACAGGGTAATGACAGTGGCTTCCTGCGGCAATAGAGTAAACAGATGCTCAATGAGTGCTACGGTGTATTTCTGTTGCTCGCCAGGTGAATCAATGTTAGCGAAGAAGAGCGGGATATCGTGACGGCATATCAGAGCCATGACGCCCGTATCATCGAAGGAATCCATCGCAGCCTTCTGCTTCTTACCATCTGTGGCCTCGTACGAGTGCTCGCATTGGTCAATTGCCTCATCTGGTACTACTAAAGAAGTGCAAATCCTTGGTGCACGTTTACGCTGCGAGAGGATGTGTCGCCCAACGTTGTCCACTTGAGCCTTGGGAAGAAAATATATGGGGTCGTAAAAGCGTGGGCAGTCGCCCACAGATCATCGATGTCGATGATGGAAATTGCCATCCGTTGCAACATGTATGTCGCCACCTTCATTAAGAGGTCTACCAAAAAGGACGCCTCCAAAGCAGGCTGGGCAACGCTGCGTGAGAATGGAGGCGCACCGGCCTTGGATTAATGTTGTACTGGATCGTATGGGGGTAGTTACGCCAGGGTTCTCTTGAGATTGAAGTTTACGGGCCTCATACACTTGGTCGCGACAAATTTGAAGTGTCGCTTCAGTCTGCCGTTCGACCTCAATCTGGAGGATGTCGAACCACTGGACGGCTTGGCCAAGTCCACGACGAAATGGTTCTTGAATAAGTTGTCCCTGTGTTTTAATGAGTTATTGTCTGAAAACCTGAAACGTCAAAACTCACATCTGCATTGGTCATGAGAAAGCCTCTGCGGGCATAATGGGTCTTTAGGGCATGCGCAAGCGCATGGATAGCATCGCATGAACACTCGAACAAAGCACGATAGAATGCGAGTAGGTCTGTAGAAACAGCCATGCGTGGTTGGGAGGGAGCGGTAGGAAAGAGGCCATGGTAAAGGAGGACTTGCGAAAGTGTTGAACATCGGCAGGCCAATACATCAACAGAAAGGAAACCTGGAATTGTCAATTAAGGCGGCAGATGAGGAACGGACTACTTACGGTCAAAAAAGAGACAAACTATGGAAAATTGTCGATGTGTACAACTAGTATGGCTTGCGCAAGCGGATATGACCGGATGGACTTCTGGAAGAGCACACCCGTGTGTCCTTGTAGAATATTTGAGATGAGGATCTACCAGGGTCGGGATAAGCACTTTCCAAGCATTATATAGATTGTTAGCCATCTTGTTGGGCAAGAGACGGCGATGCCCAAGGTCTACCTTAGGCACATTTGTAGGGCAAGACGCTACTTGAGCAGGCTGGGCTACCTCCTCGGCGATGTAATCGTTATCATCGTAGTCGTAATTTAGCGTATCGTCAACGTGACCAGCGGTGTGCTCAATATCCATCGGGGCTTGAGACTCAGTAGAGGTGGGGGTTTCAGTGGTCGAAACTTGGGGCTGCATCAACGCAGCCATTTGGTCGAGGAGGCGCTGATGCTTGGAGTTGATGCCGGGAATGTGAACAAGAGTTTGTGTTTTTTTAGGGTCTCGAGCTTTCTTTGGGCTTACGAAGTGGTGTCCTAGCCCCATAGATGTCGGTTGAGTGCCACGTGTGTGGCGGGCAGGCGGCATGGTGATGGACGTAGTGGTGTAGAACAAGAGGCAATGAAAAGAACTTGGGAAACAAAAACGACAAGCAGCTGCAGAGCATAGTAGAGGTCTGCCAGATCTGATGGGTGCACCATATGCATGGAGCCTATCCGGAGGCTCGACGGGATGGGACGGGATATTGGCAAACATTGTAGAGGTATATACAAGGTAAATGGGGAGGTGCAGAGGTCCAAGGGAGGTGCTGGGGAGGGTCGCAAGAGGTCGCAAGGCATATTATGTGTGTGCTATAAATAGAACATCCACGAGGTTGGGTCTGCGAGACTATATAACGCCTACATAATAATACCATCTAAGAGACCTTTATTGATACCGAGAACTAATGCCTGAGGTGATCAGTATGATGTTTCATAGGTTATTCGTGATGACCATGCTTACCTTCACTCTGCGAGAGACGTCGCTTGTAAATACCGTTGCAAGTGTCCAAGAAATACAGTCTCAAAGCAACTGAGTATCTAGTCGACCTATGAGGTCCCAGAAGTTTGATCTGATCTAGAAAGTCAACAAGTGAGTTGCACCGTGAGCGAATTATATGTGAGTTATGATATCAACCGTTTCGAGTGGGACGTAATTTAGGACCATCCAAGTGAAAAACTACAAGGTCAAGTATTCGATCAAACTAGGTGACGGGTGGCGTTTTTGCAATATTCATCCTAGTACATGAAGTATAGCTACGTTCTATGCAGATTGAAAGCTCACGAAGTAGAATCATGATGGCGTTTAGAAGCCCACGATTTGAATGATGAAAAGTCGGCTCCCAAGTTAAAGGCATGTAATAGTGACATGAATCATTACCGCGGCCTTTGGAGCGTACGCTGTAGCAGTGCAAGCTGGGAGTGGTGGACACATGCCAGTGCTGCTTGTGATTCATTAGTATCAATGGAGTTATACATAGCGTTGCAAGGCAAGCACCACAGCTCAACACGGCCGCCAGCTTGCAATGAAAAGTCAGAGAGCATTGTCACTGCCACGAGTTAGGACTGAGGACTGCTGCTGCAAACCAAAGGCGTCGAAATTCGAACAGAAAATCGACGTGCTCATCAACGATCATACCGTACAACCGTGACGTAGCACATCACCAAAACTCCCCAACGTATATATAGCCATATATACACATGTAACCACTGTAATACGCTGTAACGACTGTGACCATTATCTACAACAAAGCCTAGAATATATACCAATATACCGAATCGATTTTTGTGATATGGTCACAGCCACATTACAGATCGCATGATATGCTTGCCGCCAGGTTCCAGAGTGCTGTATCATTGTATTGCCTTACATTTAGTTATAACATCAGATCATGATTATATCACATAATAACCACCTATCATTGAGCTATGCGAATACATGTGGTATGGTGCAAAATAATCTAACGAGACATGCAAGTCCATGAAAGCAATAGAGCAGATGGGTCGGGTAATGCGAACACGAATGGAGAGACAGGGTAATGAGCATGCGAAGGAGGCTGGTGATATTGATATGGCTAAATTAGAGTGAGTGAAGATCGTAACCATCGAGCAGAGTACAATAGATTGATGAGACTCACCTAGTGACCTATTTACTTGACTTGCGCTTAGTAGCCCGAGTAGTGATGTGCACGGCCTGGCTCGGCTTGATGGGGCTCAGGCTCACTGAGATCACAGGCTGCTTCCTTGATGGCTTGCTATACAAAAACACAAACTGGTCATCAACGTACATGAACGAGCGTGAACTTAATCACCTTCCCCTCGCACAAATGAACACCGACGAACACCGACGAATGGAGACAGGCACCTGTGCACACACAACAGGAAGCAGGTGTATATGTTTAGATTTAGATATAAATGCAAAATAATGATAACCAATGAACCTAATGCGCAAGACGCCAGGTGCAGACAAGGTCACACGAACGAACATACAGAGATGTGCACACACGACTGAGAATTCTGCCGGGATGGTCATGAGTATCAGTATGAAGGGAAGGGACGCATATATCCATTCAGTCGAAGGAGGATATAGCATGGATGGACCCAAAACACCAAGACATTACAATGGGGATGTGGTGGGCGGGTGACAATGAGAATCGAGTGAGCAACGAGGAGTCAGAAGACAAGACGCGTACTAGATAAGATGCGTCGCGGTTTAGGGTTCTCACTCAATTAGTAAGCAGGCTTGCGCAATAAGTCAAACAGCACCAGGTTTTGCAAAGTCGGGGCGCGTTTGTACTGGTTTGGTGTTTATACCTCCGACGTTTCCGTGTTCGACTCTGCTCTGATCAATGTGTAGTGTTGGCGTAGTGGCCCTATATATGTATAGAAGGACTTCCTTCTCTAGTGGCTGAAACGGAAGTTTGTTCTGCCATTACAACCCATAAATTTTATCATGTTGAGTAGTACATATAAGTAATATCATTGCCAGCTTATAACTATCATATATAATGTTGCTACCACCTTACATCTACAATATAATTTCGCTGCCACTGTGGTTCAGCCGCATTTACCGTGATGTCATTGTGGGGAGCCTTTGTAATGTGCCAATCTCATAAGACACGCGCATATATGGGGCCATAACACTCGATCGTGTGAAACGTTCTTAATAAGGTAATGTTACCTGTTGTGACATTTGGGCAGTTTTGGTGATGCAAGGAGTCTCGATCATAAGTGTGTTGCATTGTTAGAGACAGATGTTGGACCGGTTGCAGTTTGGTTCAAACTTCGCATCGGAGTGAATTATGTAAGGTCCTGTTTGGACAGTGAATATTATAATTCAATTCAAAATTCGACCATCATGTGACACCCCATGTGATGTATTTGGTGACCTAGATTCCGCCGACTGATTCTGATTATCGATTAACTTAATACTACTGAATTAGATCTTGCACTGTGACCATCACCGCAACTAAGCATGGACCTCGAAGCACAAAGTGACTCGCATTGAAAACACCTCATTGTACTTGCGATAACAATCGCTATCGCTCAGATCACCTACTACTACAAATTGCTACTTACATCCCGCTGTAAAGAGTTTGTTCCTGGCGGGCTTACACAAAAGCGTTACCTTTTGAGACTCTGAGTGCGAGTAGGATATTCGTCCCTAGGGGACTGCCTGTTGGATTATCTCTTGATATAAATGCAAGGGATATCTAATTTTAAGATCGAAGAAGGGAGAACGGAGTGATACCTTTAGCGCGTCTGAAGTTCCGAAGAATTTGTCCGAAGTGTCCGGTAAGTCGACCGGTATGTCCGACTGTTGTCCGATGTTGAGAACGAAGGTCCGAAGTCGCGCGAGGCTTCCGGAGAGTTTCCGGTGAAACTGTAAGGTTTCCGGCAAAAGAATAGGATCTGCGTAGTACAACTAGCAAAGTTCGTTGAAAGACTTAAGGAGTTTTCAATAGCAAAAATTGGCAGCGGTTGAGCCAAACAATCGATTCGAAGAACAGAATCAATTTGTGCGAAGTATCAAAATTCCAAAAGTGACCTCTACTGACTATGACTTTGAAACGAGGGATGTGAAGTACCGTCCGAGTATCTAGCGAGCCAGAATATATCCTATGGCGTGAAAGTCCGGAATCTACGTAGGCAAAAACTGTAGCGCGATAAGACATCCGAAATGTAATAAGACTCGAGGCGAGTCGCTTCAAGAATGTACATGTAATAATGCGCGAGGAGCATATCTATACGTATTAGCAAGGATTTTTGACGTATGTTCCCTTGGGTATAATCAATAACAGATAAACAAGTGAAAAACGCACCAGCGAAGTCAAACGGGCAAGGATAGGACATGGTACGGAGGATCGGAAAAGCTAGAAAGGCCTCGGGAATGGGCGGACGACCTTCGGACAACTCGGAAGATTGTGCGGAACCTTCGGAAGGGTGGGAGTGTGTCGGGAAGCGTAATATGTGATTTCGACCAGATACGTGTCCAGCGCCGACCCGAGTGTTACACCGCGCTGAAAAAGTGCCATACCACACATCAATCTTAACAGGGAAGGCATGGGTGATTGAACTGATTACTGGTCACCCAGATTGTATCAAACATAATTTCGGCGTCCATCTTGAAGTCTTTGAGAGCTTGGTGCAGACTCTTTACAAGCATGGATTTGTTCAGTTGCACAATGGCATCTCGGTCGATGAGCAACTCGGTATCTTTCTTTACACATGCGTGACTGGACTTTCATCTCGCCTCGTTGGGGAGAGGTTTCAACACTCTCCAGACACCATAACAAGGTAGTACATTCACATCTATTAATCTAATTCATTTAATATGACCATGTTCTAGATATTTCAAGCGGATGCTCTTTTTCTTTTCATCCCATCCGTTCTACACATCGCAAGTTAAGTTTCCTAATGAAAATACACCAATCTCCGCCATGATACACAACAACCCATCATTCCGGTTCTTCAATCGATGCATCGGTGCCATAGATGGCACCCACATCCGCGCGTTCACATCACTCGACGACCATGTCGTCCTGCGCAACCGAAAGGGATTCTTGTCCCAGAACTGTCTGT
This sequence comes from Suillus variegatus, assembly GCA_016647645.1. Taxonomy (NCBI): domain Eukaryota; kingdom Fungi; phylum Basidiomycota; class Agaricomycetes; order Boletales; family Suillaceae; genus Suillus; species Suillus variegatus. The sequence goes on from JABBWF010000176.1 coordinate 77,303, forward strand.
TCATCTGCGATTTCCAGTTTCGCTTTACATATTCTCTCTGTGGCTGGGATGGCTCAGTCGCTGATGCATCACTCTGGAATGACGTGCGCAAAACCGACTTATACATGCCCACAGGGAAATATCTTTTTGTGGATGCCGGTTTTGGCACTTGTGACGCGCTACTGATCCCTTATCGAGGCATGTGCTATCATCTGAAGGAGTGGCGTCAGGCGAACCTTGCGTGAGTTTTCTCTGAGTCTCCTTAGTACTTAGTGTGATTAAATTATATGTACAGGCCCAGAGATCCTAAAGAGCTATTCAATCTACGACATGCTTCGCTATGCAACATTATTGAACATATTTTCGGAGTCCTGAAGTGTCAGTGGCGGATTTTACAGGTTGCGCCAGAATATGACATGGAGATTCAAGCGCGGATCCCAGCAGCGCTTTGCGCTATCCACAACTTCATTCGCCAACACGATCCCGACTTCTTCGACCTCAAGGAGGATTATGATCTCGTGGAGAATGATGATACTCATGGTGCGGTATTGGGCACACTTTCAGAAGGACAGCCAGATGCTGGGGAGAGAAGGGAGGTAGACAACCGTCGAGATGGAATTGCTGCAGCGATGTGGACCGATTATCTTGCGGAGCGCGCACATCGGGGGCTGCTGTAACTGTAGAATAGCCTGCTATACAGTTTTCATAGGGATCGAAGTTCAAAGTACTAGTACATAGTACACAACAGTCTATCATGTAAGGTAAATGACAATGAATGTATCACAGGCTATACTGTTAAAATTAAGCATAATACTCACTGACTAGAAACGGTATGGTTTTGTAAGTTTGTTTGTAAACTATCAATCCCCTACAATTAAGCTTAACGGCTTCTGATTCCTTTGGTGATTCTCAGGCTTCCAAGAATAGCACTACCACCGGAAAAATGACCAAATTAGGATATTCCAATAATCTCACTATTCCCACATACCTCCCTGGCTCTACTGCTGCACCAGAGCTTTCCCCTTGCTCACTCATGTATATAAGTAGTAGAATGGCATGTACATACATAAAATGATACAATAGACCGCTTTTTTCATTGTCTGAGAGCTTGTACAGCAGTCTATAGTGCTGACTACAATATGTGCATCCCAGGACTAAAACATATTCGCTTTTTTGCCCCTTTAGCAGGAAAGCAATTCTGGCTGTATATATCATATATTAGAGTGTTAATGAATATATTACACCGCTTGTTTGAGCCTCTGTAGTGTCCTGCATCAGTAGATATGTTAAATTCATGAATACCTCTCAAAAAACATAAACCAGTTCGCATTTTTTAGTGTTTAGGTATATAGACTGGTAAATATTATTTCTAACATCTCTTTACTAGTATATACATCATATCAAGAGTATAGGTCAGTAGGATCAGTCCCTAGGGTGATATGTATTGTCATCTTCCTGGTGGTTCACTTCCTGAGAAAATTTTTCCTGCAGCTCCGGCCCTCCAGGATGGTAGGTAGTCTTTTACTATAAACATATGGAATATATTTATCACATAGGTATACCAGAACAATACCAGGATTCTTATCTACAATCCAAAGTCACTTCCTGCCTACAATGTACCATATTTTCGCATTTTTGAGGTTTTTCACTACATTCTCACTACATAGACTATACCAGCTGTTCATATATCACTTATAGTACATATATGAAGCCCTCCCAAGGCCAGGATCAGGTAGAAATATGTCAGAGTAATGATATCAATGATATAGGGGCAAACCCCACAATCATGCAAATGTTATATTTCAACCCTGTCTAGGGCGAAGATTTCATTACAAATGTATAAAATACATTGTAAACTACTTATATATACTATGCTAATATATGTTGTGAAGGTAAAGGTGATGTGGAAGTGTTGTGGTCTCAATTTGTTGCATTATTATGGTCAGACCACCCTTGCATAGACTGTTGGTGCATAGTACTTTTTCGATGTTTGGACGTTTTGACTTTCCCACGACCTATTTCTTATCTATTGGATTCCCCTGCTGTCAATTATTCATGGATCCTTCTGGTAGTTGAGGACTGTATTACTTGGTATATATAGTGTACTCCAAGACAGTCTGATTATAATATTTTACTATATTCATGTCTGGGAATTCTTATCAGTGAGAATAGGAGATATGTGCTTGATATCATTACTCTGACATATTTCTACCTGATCCTGGCCTTGGGAGGGCTTCATATATGTACTATAAGTGATATATGAACAGCTGGTATAGTCTATGTAGTGAGAATGTAGTGAAAAACCTCAAAAATGCGAAAATATGGTACATTGTAGGCAGGAAGTGACTTTGGATTGTAGATAAGAATCCTGGTATTGTTCTGGTATACCTATGTGATAAATATATTCCATATGTTTATAGTAAAAGACTACCTACCATCCTGGAGGGCCGGAGCTGCAGGAAAAATTTTCTCAGGAAGTGAACCACCAGGAAGATGACAATACATATCACCCTAGGGACTGATCCTACTGACCTATACTCTTGATATGATGTATATACTAGTAAAGAGATGTTAGAAATAATATTTACCAGTCTATATACCTAAACACTAAAAAATGCGAACTGGTTTATGTTTTTTGAGAGGTATTCATGAATTTAACATATCTACTGATGCAGGACACTACAGAGGCTCAAACAAGCGGTGTAATATATTCATTAACACTCTAATATATGATATATACAGCCAGAATTGCTTTCCTGCTAAAGGGGCAAAAAAGCGAATATGTTTTAGTCCTGGGATGCACATATTGTAGTCAGCACTATAGACTGCTGTACAAGCTCTCAGACAATGAAAAAAGCGGTCTATTGTATCATTTTATGTATGTACATGCCATTCTACTACTTATATACATGAGTGAGCAAGGGGAAAGCTCTGGTGCAGCAGTAGAGCCAGGGAGGTATGTGGGAATAGTGAGATTATTGGAATATCCTAATTTGGTCATTTTTCCGGTGGTAGTGCTATTCTTGGAAGCCTGAGAATCACCAAAGGAATCAGAAGCCGTTAAGCTTAATTGTAGGGGATTGATAGTTTACAAACAAACTTACAAAATGTACTGTGTATAGTTAGACACGGTTAAGTATCACCCTGCCATGAACAGGTGTGTATCATGCATATCCACACAGCTGGCGCCACTTCTGCTCCAACCAGGCACGTCTTGTCTGCTCATTTAATGAGCAGAAAAGGACCGCCTGGCTCTCATGATCCGCTAAATAGTTAGCGATAGCCAGCTGCTCTTCAACACTTTGAAAAAGATCGCTGTTAGCATATTGGTTGAGGAGGGCGATAGCCTGCACGAGCCCGGCCATTGAAACTTGCTGGGGTGGTGGTTGTGACTGCTGGGGGGCTGACAGCCCCAAGTTCTTCTGCATCTCACGAACTACAGTGACAAGATCCTTCATACTTTCCGCGCCTTCCTGCTGAACTTTCAGCGTTGCAGATGGAGGACGACTCCGTTTCGAGTGACTGGAGCCTGCAGTGCTTTCAGGAGAGAGTGCGCTATATTTGCGCTTTGCTCCACTAGTATCGCTGACACTTGTCCATGCTCCCACTGAGGAGCCAGCAGAGTGAGAAAGATAGGTGGATGGGACAGATGGTGAGATGGATTCCGGATCCATACCCTGACTTGAATTTGCACTAGCCAGTAAGCCTGTGTCTGGAGTGTGCATGGTGGTGAAATTACGGTTAGGGGTCTGGGGGATGATAAAGCCAGTGGTAGTAGACGCGGTGGGACTTGGTGCGGGATTCAAGTTGAGGGCAGCACTAGTCCTGGTGGAATGGGGTCGGAAGATGTATTTGCCTTTCCCCTGACTAGAAACCAGCTGCTCCATAAGGGCAAGGTGGGAGAATCCTTTGGTCCTGAAGGGCTTTGCGGTGGGATGGTGCTGCCAAAAGAGATGACATTGAGTACATGTATTAGAGCTCCATTGTACGATACTCACCTTGATGTATCTGACCCAAACATCATCATCTTTCAATGCAATACCCGCCCCATTGTCATCACTCCATGTGAATCCCGATGTATTCTTGATATCGACTACAGCATTATACAATGTTTTCAACTAGAAAGATATCGCACTGATGTTAGTGCCAGCGCCAATAAGAAATTTGAGTTCTTTTATGTAAACATACTGATGTCCATTTGTTCTTGCACACTGTCCCAGTCTTTACTGCACCCCTTTGATCAGGGAATTTCTTCTTCAGATCTTCTGCTGCTGCATTGAAAGCAGGTGCCTTGAAGCCACCATCACCTGAGGAAGAAAGAGTGCCCAGAAGAGACTCAAGCAACGCTGTTTCCTCCTCCTTTGTCCAGATCGCAGCAGCCTTGCAGGATGTGCCAGTCCCCTCAGCTTTCTTATCAGCAGGACCTTGAGACTGAAGGGAGCGTGTAGAACCAGTACCAGACTTATCAGACATTGTGATGGAATTAGTGTGCCACTCGACACGGTGAACCCGAGGTTCACAGCTGGGTTACATGTAGTGTCACATGATGGTCGAATTTTGAATTGAATTATAATATTCGCTGTCCAAACAGGACCTAAAGTACTCAATTCAGAATTTACGATGTTCAACTACTTGTTACTTATCATACACAATCATTAATCTGTATCCGCTTGCCATGCTGCAAACATCAGGCAGGCCAGGGCCTCACCATGCATCGTACTACCTTGAAATGACGCCCACTGGCAAAATACAAATAGTAAACAGGATGCATACATCAGTAAAACCTCGGATTTATTTTCCTTCATTATCCCACTTTTCTTGCCTTGGCGCTGGCACTAAGGCATAAAAATTAATACAAGGAGTGATAACTCGATCTTTCCGAAATTTCTCAAAGGCGCAAAGGAGCGGTCCATTGGTTTTGCCACACAAAGGAGAGAAAATGCATATTAAGAGAGAAAAGAGTATTATAGATTCAAATAGTGTACAAGTAGCTAGATCAAAATGCAATCTCAAAGGTGTGATGGTCAGCATATTTATTGACGTAGTAGGCACAGAATGCATCATAGGAATGATAAAATTTGAGCTCTGGAGGCAGGAATTCCGTGCTGTACACGGGAATAAGATGGGCAGCGCGATAAATGGCGTCAATATGAATGATTGCATACCCAGCAGTATTGTTTGCACCCTCTCCTGGACGAACCATCCACATTCCCATGTCTTCGTCTGCAGCATCGCCAATTTTGTCGAACCAGCGAACCACAATGCAGGGATAAACTTTGCCCTGGTGTAGAAACAACAACACAGAGAGGAACAAATGATGCTCCTGACTGTATCTAAAAAAGTTGTAGGTCGTGTGTTGCCTAGCCTGCGTTACTTGAGGAGACAAGTGCGTTCGACCCTAAAGGGGAAGCAGGTGCAGTGAGGATCTAGTAGGTGGCGCTGAAGGCGCTACTGGTCGGCCAATGCGAAGCGCGAGAAAGTGCAGGCGCGCGCCAGGCGAGAAGGCGCGGGAAAGCACGCACGCATATGTGGAAAATGATGAAGACTAGACTCAAGTGATAATATAATGCAAGATAAGAGAAGGGAGATGCGAAGTATAGACAAATAGACTTCTACTATGTTCTGCTAAGTAGTAAGTGAGTAGTAACAGGTAATTGAGAGATAAAAGTCAAGTAAGTAATAGTATGTACTGCTGGCGCTTATATATGGCGCCTAAGCGCTGTCATGCGGAGCTGAAGCGCTACCGAGTAGGTATGTAATATATATAAGTAAGGGTCCATGATAAAAATAAAGATGGAACAATATGCAAATGAGAGAAATAGAAATATACGCACTATAGAACTTGGTGGACAGTGGATGGATGCATCTGGATGGCTGGCGCTATAGGGCGCTCAAGCGCAGGAAAGCGCGCGCGCGTATATACATCGCGAAGCGCGGGAATGGTGCGCGCATGGCGCGCGTTGCGTGGGAAAGCTGCGCCTCATATAGGGATAGCTGCGGGTAGCGCACAGAGTGACACTACAAGTTCATGCTATCTACTCCCTAGTGAAAACTATCATATCAGACCATGAGACGCACGAGTCTCTACACCGGTACTGGAATGAAAAAAATGCGCAAACGCGCGCGACTTCAAGACCTTGCATGCCAGGTAGACTAGAGTCTGTGTTGACAAAGACACAGTCGTTGCGTGAATGCCCACCTCGCCAGGAGGGACAAGAGCGGATGTGTTCAGTGCGCATGCCACCAATACCACTCAAATCACTCGGCGCATAAAACCGCGATGATGCTGAGTTGAAGACCGCAATTTTGCTGAGATAGAGGGGGCATTCAGAAAGAGGTACATCAGACGGATCGTGGTGACCTGCACCAAACTGGTTCGGTGCATGGACAACTAACACTCTCCTATGAGCCCTATACCCTATGAAATCACTTTTCTTGTGATCTGAAGTCAGACTGAGGCTAGGGGAATATTTTTCGCTTTTTTTCATTTTACGAGATTATACTCGAGCGGACTGAATATTTTTGTACATTTAATTCTGCGATGAGTTGTGCTTAGTCAGCCATGAGGATGACTCAGAAGGATTCTCACACATATCGGGTGGCTGTGAAAAATATGTTTGCATAAGATTACCCTGTGGGAAAGCTTACTAATCGCCAAACACGCGTCCTATGTCATTATGCTACCAATCAAGTCACCAGCCACAGATTTCACAAACATATGTACACAATATGTAATCATTTCTCACTCTTGTCTAGCTGAGTCATCAAGGGTCACCTGACCCATGGGCCATACACAGCTCTTGCTGATTCATCATTATACCAACCAGAGTTATGAATATTTGCTTTTGACCGTGTAACTTGGTACTATCGAACTAAAGTTACAACCTTAAGTACGAGAAACTAGTAGTATAGCCACCAAATTTGTCTATATAAGGAGCTGTTTCTTGCCCAATAAAAAAAAAGTGCCACTTTTACCCTCTCAGAATAAAATTGTGAGTGAAGTGTGAATCAGCAACCAGCAAGTGCAGTTCAAGGTTGGAGCTCACTGTGCTCAACAACCAGCTCAACATATCTGAGCTCATTGTGCTGAACATCTAGCACATACCTTGAGCTCACTGTGTCTGACGACTAGCAAGACTAGTTTTTCTTTTTCTGTTTTCTCCTGATTGTCTGTCTGAATTTCTCTATTTCTTTTTGTGTCTTGGTCTGTGTCTGTGTCTCTCTGAGATTGTCTCTGTGATTGTTTTCTTTTCTGTCTCTGTCTCTTTGAGAACGTGTCTGAGATTCGTGACTGCGAAACTAACATCTCTGTTTCTCTGTTTCACTTTCTCTCTGTCTCTCAAAGTATCTGTGGTGTGTTGGTGACTGTGTGTACTGACCATCTCTGTGATCATTGTCTCTGTGTGTTGTGATCGTTGTTGCTAACAGTCTCCGTGATCGTGACTGAGTTAGCATTTCTGTTGTAGCAGTCCGATTGTGTTGTTGTTTCTTCCTATCAACTTTCTCTCAAGTATCAAAGTTTCAGTCTCATTCTTACCCAGCAGTCTAGTGTTGTCTCTTCTGTCCACTAAAGACTTAGGATAGTCTTGTGGGGAGACTTTAGGTGTTGACAGTGAATCGCTGACCTCAGACATCTGCTGTGTTATACTGGGCCAGAGTGGTCATTTGCGAGCTAGGCTTTAGCTATTGAAAAGGGGACTTGGTACTGAAAGCCAAGGACGTCCATTCCTGAGTCTGTTTAATACTCATCGTGAGTTCCTTGACAGCAGGTTCAATATTAGGCTAAGAGTGCTACAGTAGCTTTGACTAGGTCTGACAGTAGTCTCACCTGTTTTGTTCTTGAGGGGCATTACCATTATAACTCCGCACAACTTGCTGTGCTAAGTTTGTGTACGAATCATTGCTGCTGTGTGAAGTGTTAGGAGGAGTGTCCATCCTGTGTTGTGTCATCTCTATACTGTTAGGGTGACTGTGTCTCTTGATATTTTTTGTTGTTGTTGTTATCGAATTGCTGATCAATCGGGTTCTGTTTCTGTTATCGCTGTGTTTCATATCCATACTGTTGGATTGACTGTTGACTGTTTGACTGTTGACTGCTGACTTTTGTGCAGAGCCATATATAGCTGACTGTATCTTAGGAGCAAAGACAAGCCACCCACGAACGACCACGTTATCAGTCATTGGTATTTGTCTGAATTGCTGACCGTGGAGATATTTGGTTTTATAGGTGTTTATCTATAGATCATCTATCTAAGAAGACAGCGGGGGTCATCAGGATGCATCTGTTGAAATAAGAAGCATCTGAGAAGGTCAGATAGGTGAGGAATATCAAGTTCCTCGGTGAGTTCAGGAATGGTTTGAGCGCGATTTTTGCCCTCTGTACAGTATGTTCAGTATTACGTTGAAAATCAGGAAAAAAGGACACCTACGGCAGGTTTTTGCCAGCGTTACGAACACTTGTAGAACTGGTGGGCCCATCATCTATGTCGAGGTCCACATCAATATTGATCAAGGGAGGTGGAGGTGGTGCAGCAGGAGCAGGCACATGCATATCTGCTGCTGCTGCTGCTGCTTGAGCAGGTGTGAGTGCTGCTGCCCCACCGTCTTCATCAACTTGGTCGATCTGCGCAGGAACTGTTATGCAAATTAGTTGAAATATATCTCGTAAGAAATGCGCGACTTACCTAAGGCATTGACTGCTGAGAGACAAGTGCCAGTGAGCATCCCCCGACGCGTGAAGTCGACTCACAGTGCTGAAAGTTTGTCGAGCCGTTGATTGGTCAGTAATATCTGACCAAGCGCATTGAAACGGCTCGATCGTCGCCAGGGCTCCTTGACCGCTTTGATGTGCTTGTTCTTAGTGATTGACGAGCAGAGACCGTTGGGTGCAGCAAAGAGTCGAATGTTTCGAACATAGTGCATGAGCGAGTGTTGACGAGGTAAGGAGAAGTGAAGGACAACACCCGTTGTCCTGAAGATTTCATGATAATGGTGAAAATGAGAGAGCACATCTTCGATTTGAAGTAGAGAGTCTTCGGTGATGATATTGCGACATACTAGATAACAAAAATCTAGAAGTGCACGAAAGGTGCGAACGATGTCTTGAGGTACATGGCCCTCGATAGCAGGTAAATAGACCTAAAGGATTCAATATTAGGTAGTAACAATACACAAAAATGACGACTCACTTTCATCAAGGCCTTGGAGTCATCTCCTGTCCACTGCTTGAATCTGCGCCCTTGAGGAAATCGTCGCAAGCCTGAAAATGAGGCGACAGCAGCAATTCTATGGCAATGAGAAAAAAGTAAGCAATCCAAATACAAACCGAGCTCACCTGCGGTCAATATCATCCATAATTTTCTGTGCCTTCCGTTTGTTGTGTGTCTGACGGAGATACTTCTCGACCCATGTCACGAGGTGATCCTTGAAGGCGCCTTTTATAAGTTGATGGAGGATATCTGGTGATATCATTTGATGGATATCGGCTTGGGGAAAGTCGTTTGTGAATGGCTGTCGAAATAGTATTAGTTTTGTAAATAAAAACAAGAGAAAAACGCTGAATGACTTACCACAAGTTGCGCGACTATTCCGAAGTCTTCCCAAAGATCTCCCGAGGGAGCTTCTTTGATGAGTGCCTCTGTATATTTGCGGCTACAGGGCAGCGCATCTTTGTCGAGATCTTCACGATTTGCAACACACCTTTAGAATAATGTGAGCGACCATGTAAATACATATTAAATGAAAGACATACTTTGGACACCAATTATGGACAATGCATGCTAATAAAACTTGCTCCTCGTAATCCGCTATGTAAGGCCCTAGTCCATATATGACATGCCAGGTAGTAGCCATCTCCGAAACACGTTACTTCAGGGAGTCGTCATGCCCGGCTTGAGCAGATCGAGAATTTTGGAAAGGGACGAATGGAATAACTGTCGACTGAAATCTTCGGAACGAAGGTTCTTCAGCATGTTCCTGCGTAGCTGTATCATAGTTAGTCAGTTATAGAAATAGATTGCAGGGTTGAAACATACTTTTCAGCATTGCCAGGAACCCAATGACGGCCACACCATCGCGATGCGCTCTTCGAACGTTATTGTGGATGTTCCCAATGGAAGCATAGAGCGGGTAGTACTCGTTGTTACTCGTTCCGACTGAAACTGTCGTTTTGTCGCTGCCAAGGATGACAGGGACAAATGTCGACCCAAGAGTGCTCAGGTCTTTCGCGATTTCGTCCTAGATACATAGAGCCGTTAATATCAGACATTACAAACAAAAAATGCATTACTTACTGCTTGATCCCACACCCAGTCACCAGACATGAAATCCTTCCATTGGCGCTTGTCGCCCTCAGTTGAATACTCCCTATACGGGCAGTAATCCATCTCGTTAGCATAAGTTAAATTTGCGAGCATATTACGCGCAACTTCACGTGGGTCGCGGAACCAGACTTCGTATTCGCCATCCATCCAGGGCTTGTGCTCGTCTGCAAGTCTCTCGCCATCACAGGTGACCATAAAGCATTGCCATGGTACATCCCCAAAGGGCAAACTGTCAATGACGTGGTACAGATCATGGTGATCTGCAAACGGTGGGTTGTCGTTGTGCTTTGCGAGGGTAGATGCCCATAGATCTAGTAGCCAGTCAATTTGACCAGCTGGCATTTGATTGTGCTTGTAAAGGAACTCAGCCATTTCAAATTCTGTGCGGTTTTGAAAAGGCGTCCAGTCATTGGTTGCGAGATTCTCAGGAGGTGGAGGTGAAGCGCCAGGGGGGAGGAATACACCATTTACATCACATGGTCTACCTGTAATAGCGCTCATTAAAGATAGAGTATCAGGCAGTAAATTGACATACCGTTGAGACCTGTGTGATAATTGCGATAAAGATGATCACCACGCCCAAAAAATTCTGTGTCAACGTCTGCATGGGGGGATTGTTGGCGCAGATGTTCGTCCATATCGCCCTGGTAACCATCCACATCGACATCACGCTCATTGTCTTCATTGCGAGATGGGTGTGGGCTTGGTGTTTGGGGAACAGGTTCCAGAGATTCTCGATGGTTGTCTTGAGGTGGTACTGGCATCACAGGATGTGCCGAAATTCGGTGTTTTGTTCGCCCAGCAGAGCTTTTGAACCATCTTGAACATGTTCCACATGGGAGTTGGAGTGTGCTATGGTCCCGTTGGCGTGGTTGGATGTGTGGAATATCAGCAGGCATCACAGAAACTGAAGACACTTGAGATTGTGTCAATAAGAGTGCGTGGCTGAAATAAATCCATACCTGCATTTTTGTTGAGTTGATTTCCAAGTGACTGAGCTCAGGCCAGCCAAAGAATGCGTCTAGTTGATGTGACCAGCTGGAAGTGTAGACATTTGAAGTAAGTATGGCACGAAAAGACAGAATAATGCAGGACTTACTTGATGGTTTGGACAACTTTACAGGTGCGCAGACCAGAGAGTCCTGCTAGTAGTGAATTAAATTAGCGATCGAACTTTGTTTGGTTAGTTCTTAAGTATGGAACTTACAAATTAGTTGTCAATTTTCAACTTCAACCATTCTACTGACCACTCATTACATTTCCCTGGCCGTCCCAAGCTTGCCATAGAGCCTGTCAAATCCGCTACTCATCAGCAATGTCCGACACCACTCAGAAGTCACGCACTCGCCCACAGAATGCAAACAAACATCCAGGCTTGCCTGACCTGCCAGCAAAAGGATGTCAGCGATGGACTAAGGCCCAGATAGCAGAGGACAACCGGATTCTTAAGGAATCGTGTGAAGTTCAAGAGCAGGCTGCACTTGAGGGGCTGCAACGGCTTGCAGCCATGCAGAAAGAAATGGAAAAGGCGGAGGAACTCACCATCGTGAACAAGCCAAAGCCAGTGAAACCTTGTGCCCGCCCTGTCGTGAAGCAAATGGTGCCTGATAAGAAGCTCCTGACAACAGGAAATGCTGGTGAGTGCACAAGCATCAAATGAGGCTCACTTACATGGGGCTAACATTGTTGAGGACCTAGATGAAAGTGGTCAAGACAACAGCAGTCATGTTCAAGACAACAGCAGTCATGTTCAAGAGGAAATGAGTGAGAAGTCAAAGACTCAAAAGCGTGGCAAGATCTCACTAAAAGATGCAATCAACAATGCCCGAGATTTGATCGCAATGCCAGGAATCAGAAGCCAGGAACCACGTGTCAAAGACAAGAAAGGAAAGTTATCTGCGAAGTATGTCTTTTCGACTTGATCAAAACCATGTTGATGCTTACCGAATCAACACTATTCTTTGTTAACTTAACCTCAAAATTCAGGTCGATGTAAAGAGTTTGTTCCTGGTGGGCTTACACAAAAGTGTTACCTTTTGAGACTCTGAGTGCGAGTAGGATGTTCGTCCCTAAGAGACTGCCTGTAGGATTATCTCTTGATATAAAATGCAAGGGATATCTAATTTAAGATCGAAGAAGGGAGAATGGAATGATACCTTTAGCGCGTCTGAAGTTCCGAAGAATTGTCCGAAGTGTCCGATAAGTCGACCGGTATGTCCGATAGTTGTCCGATGTTGAGAACGAAGGTCCGAAGTCGTGTGAGGCTTCTGGTGAGTTTCCGGTGAAACAGCAAGGTTTCCGGCGAAAGAATAGGATCTGTGTAGTACAACTAGCAAGGTCTGTCGAAAGACTTAAGGAGTTTTCAATAGCAAAAATTGGCAGCGGTTGAGCCAAACAATCGATCCGAGTGAACAAAATCGATTGCGCAAAGTATCAAAAATCCGAAAGTGACTCCTACTGACTGTGACTTGAAACGAGGGAAGTGAAGTACCGTCCGAGTATCTAGTGAGCCAGAATATATCCTATGGCGTGAAAGTCCAGAATCTATGTAGGCGAAAACTGTAGCGTGATAAGACATCCGAAATGTAATAAGACTCGAGGCGAGTCGCTTCAAGAATATACATGTAATAACGCGCGAGGAGCATATCTATACGTATTAGCAAGGATTTTTGACGTATGTTCCCCTGGGTATAATCAATAACAGATAAACAAGTGAAAAACGCACCAGCGAAGTCAAACAGGCAAGGATAGGACATGGTACGGAGGACCGGAAAAGCTAAAAAAGGCCTCGGGAATGGGCGGACAACCTTCAGACGACTCGGAAAAATGTGCAGAACCTTTGGAAGGTCGGAAGTGTGTCGGGAAGCGTAATATGTGATTTCAACCATATACGTGTCCAGTGCCGACCCGAGTGTTACATCGACCAACTTAAAGTTTTCATTGGCAGGACATGTCAATGGCTGGGTATCTGACGTTACACCAGATGAGAGGTCCAAAGCTTCAAGCACTTCCAAGTCTCGCACCACTGCCTCCCCTTTCTCATTGGTGCATGGGCCACCCAGCACCCAGGTTACATCTGTATCAGGTGTAAATACCAAGTCCAGTCGCCAACCTAAAGTCTCGCTACTACTAACAAACCTGTTCCTGAGGTTCTTGTTGGCAGCTTTGCCGATGACACTTTGGATGATTCCCAGGAACGCCTTGAAACAATCACCTCAAAAACAAAGGAGAAGAAGTCTTTTATTAAGGTGCATAGAGCATATGTAGTCTTACTGATTCTAATACAAAGTGAACTATATAGATCACTACCAACATGAGGACCGATGATGCGACAATGGGCTCGAAGGGACAGTCTGATCTCAATGTGCCAATGGACATGGAGGCCTCCATGCCATCAGACATAGAGGCAGACTTCGAGGATGACGGCCTAACAGACTTCGAGGACAATGATCCAATGGATGCAGAGGATGATGTGGAGAATGATATGGAGGTTCTGGAGGACAACTTCAACCCAAACGAAGATGCAAAGATGTCCGAGGACAGTGACGGTGGCAGTGGTTTATCATTCCACTATCTGAATAACAAGAAGCACAAGGTCTTGTTTCACTTATTGTCCTCAGATGAGGAACTTGAGGCTCCGCTTACAGCTGGTGTTGGAGCGGTCGTGAAGAAGGCCATGCGGGTAACATCTTCAGTAAGTCTATTTCATTAACGGTTATTGCTACTTATATTTGTTTGAAGAGACTTCAGTCGCTGTCTCTGAGGCAGCTGCTACAACAAAGCCACCTGCGAAGAAGGTGAAGACTGAAGAAGTTGCTGATGATGATATGAAACCCGTGCTTGTTCCATTGCCCGGTCACTGGATCAAGAAGCGATATAAGTCATGCTCAACCTACCGGAACAGTGATCTCCCTCCACAATGTCAGGATCAACGGTGGCCCAAACATTTTCTCTCAACCCTTTACCTGTGGGCCGGCAGCCAAAATGATCTCTGGCAGTTTGCAGATACCTCTCTTGTTGAAGCGCTTCAATGCATTTTTGATGTTGTTTATCCAGATCTCCAGTACAAGGTGACCGCTCAGGGATCTGTCTTTGGTGTTGTGCGTCTAGCAATTTTTTTTGTAGCACTATTGCCAACTCATTGTGATCTCAATAAGGCTACTCAGCATCTGGCAGAGTGGCACAGCAACTTTAGTTCAACAGGACTCGCAATTATGATTGACTTCTTCGCTCAGAATGAAGACACACATCCAAAAGACCTTAGTGAAGCGCTTATGGAGGAGTTTGTGTTCCTCTTTGAGGACTTGGACTACTCAGACAAGATGAAAGCATTCCGGTCTCCTTTCATGATACAGTTATTTGCAACCGCTCATCTTCACAGTATTGTTGGACATGCTCATGTCACTGCCATCAAAACAGATGTATTGGCTGCTGGCAGTGGCATGGCTGGTGTTCTTGCTCTCTGCGCAACTTCAGTAAGTATTCTGACCATACAAGAATCATGACTTATCACATTTGACAGCTCAAACGTGCTGTCAAATGCCTTGGCGCTGGTGCCATTGATATTGATGTGGACATCCTCGATATGTGTCCTGCACAACTGAAGCGCAAGCTGCGCACACCGAAGACCCTCAACAAGTGGACCGGCAACTACAGCACCACAGATGTCTTACTAGGATGTGATTGGCAATAAAAATCACCAGTTCTCACTATTCTCCACGGTCAACGGTTCAGATAATTACCAACGGTTGATAACGTGGTCGTTCGTGGGAGGAGGTGTAAAAGTTGGGTTTGTCAAAACAAGCAAATTCCTAATGACTTTGAAAGGGGTGAGATCAGGGTAAATCTCAGGAACAGTAACCGTTAACTGGCTTGATGCAGTATTCATGATAATTTCATAGAGCAAGATAGGGAACTTCAAGGATAAAAAGTAGCCATGACCATGCACAAACCAGGTTTGGTGCGTGTCACCAAGCATGCATTTTCCATCAACAACTGGGGGTCAGTAACCGAAGCTTACTTGGCTAGCGTAAAGAAAAAGGGGGACATTTTTTTGAGGGACATGATTTCAACAGCGCAGAAGTTACTCAAGAAATCGGGCAGTGCTGGCCTCAAGAAGTACCTTCACCTCAATGGCAACGACGAATCAGAGGACATTGACAGGCGTGCCATGCTTTGGTAACTAGTAATATTGGTTTTTTTTTTGCGTTATTCATGAGCTAACATCATTTGATAGATCTCATTCCCGCCATGCTTGCTGTCCACTTCCATCATCGCCATTGATTCAAGTTCATACTATCACATTTTGCTTATCCCACCACCACTCATAATGCCTTTTGTTGTCTTTAGTCTCATTTCACGCTCTCTGCACCGCCACCCTTCTTTTCGCTAGTGTTTCGTACTCTTCTTTTCGCTAATGTTTCGTACTTTACTTTGTGTTCCCATTTTCATAACTTTTTTGCACTTTCACCAGATGATGTGATACTGTTTTGCTCTCTATTATTACCACTTTGTTTTGTTGGTTATGCCTCATAAGTGACTCTTTCATGAGCTGCAAAGTAGAATTCAGAGGACCGAGTGGCATTTTTCTCAATTTTCTCATTGTGTCTTTTGTGTCACCTTAATGGTTCCTCAAACCTGGTAAAACTCGGAAAAATAGAAATAAATTCAAAATCTTTAGCGAAAATAGACCAAGGTTTTACTGATGTACCATGATGCACCCCAAAGTGAGTTGAACTTGTGATGCTACTATTCCTCTCTGTGTCTTCCTCTACCTCGTCGGAGTGATTCAAGCTGCACCTGGTACATAATAATAAAACTGGCAATGCTATCATAGTGACAGTTTTAAAGCTCCATCATTCGACCAGAACCATATGGTCCATCGTCTCCAGCTCTGTTCTCACTCTTTTTGCATGCATATACAGTACCATCCACCCTAATATTCCGAGTCCTAAGGACAGTCCTAATCGTATGCTGCTGCGGCGACTTGGCTGATGATAATGGCATTGATCGCACCTGAACTGATTGTTACATGGGCTATGCGTCAATGGTTCAGTGCTCGCCTTGTTACAAAAAGTTGAAGGAATCAGGGTATTTTAAGG